>CM063505.1:45481203-45486203 GCA_032207245.1 Pardosa pseudoannulata
CTTGATTACAATACACTTGAGTACAATTAACATATACTTTAAAACATGTACTTTAAAATAGTATTAAGGGGTAAACGTAGGAAAAATTGAAAATTAATGCGCATGGATAATTTTAATAATAACCAAAAAAATTTCATAATTTTCATGTAAAATTATTTTTAAGATATTTTTAAATGGGATTTAATTAGTTATACATGAATGTATATGTGCGCGCAATTTTAAAACTTTAACTACCATAAATTAGGAATTTCGAAAATCGTTTTGTATAACGACCACCATCCCCTTAAGTTAATTTTTTTAACTCAAAAATGTTCGAGGTAATTTTTCTTCAATTATAATAAATTCAATTACGCGCTGTTGCTCTAGCTGTAAAGCAATCACTTGATTAAAAAGCAAGAAATTTTCATCAAAATTGTATGCGCAGACAAAAAAGATATTTCCTATGAATTAATTATTCAATTTATCAACAAAATAATATCTAAAATGGATAGAGTACAATAAACATATTCTTTAAAGCATATACTTTAAAATAGTAATAAGGGGTAAGCGTAGGAAAAATTGAAAATTAATGCGCATGGATCATTTTAATAATAACTAAAAAATTCTCAAAATTTGCATGTAAAATTATTTAGTTTTTTTAAATATTTTTAAATGTGATTTATTTAGTTATACATGAATGTATATGTATACGCAATTTTAAAACTTTAACTAACATAAATTAGGAATTTCGAAAATCGTTTTGTATAACGATCCCCATCCTAAAGTTAAATTTTTTTCACTCAAAAATGTTAGTTAATTTTATTTCGATTATAATAAATTCAATTACGAGCTGTTGCTTTCGCTGTAAAGCAATCACTTGAATAAAAAGCAAGAAATTTCATCAAAATTGTATGCACAGACAAAAAAAATTTCCTATGAATAATTATTCAATTTATCAACAAAATAATACCCAAAATGGATAGAGTACAATAAACATATACTTTAAAATCTTTTGGATCATTTTAATAATAACCAAAAAATTCTCAAAATTTACATGTAAAATTATTTAGTTTTTTTTAAATATTTTTAAATGTGATTTATTTAGTTGTACATGAATGTATATGTGAGTGCAATTTTAAAACTTTAACAACCATAAATTATGAATTTCGAAAATCGTTTTATATAACGACCACCATCACCTTAAGTTAATTTTTTTTAACTCAAAAATGTTCAAGGTAATTTTGCTTCGATTATAATAAATTCAATTAAGCGCTGTTGCTTTCGCTGTAAAGCAATCACTTGATTAACTTTCCTCCTGTTGTAATGTACTTGAGGAAAGTAATAAGCGAGGAAAATCATTTCTTTTAAGGATACCATAACGCAAAAATGAATTGCTTTCCTCTTTTTTTTCAACATTGGGGGAGATAAAAAAAAAAGTAGGTAATAAATTGATATACCTTAATATTGGTTTTCTAATAACAAAGGAGAAACCTCTACTTTTGGGATATTTTCAAGGTTAAATGTAAATATTTAGTATTTTAAGTAAGTGTTAACATTTTAATTGAGCTTAAACAAAATTCGGGGAATCTAATTTATAAATTTAAGATTGTTATTAAAGAAAAATAAATTTAAAGTAGCCATATCTAATTCAAAAGATTTATAATAAAAAATTATAATATTTAACACCATAACCTAAATAAATAAAAGAAGGCTGTTGAAATATGTTTCAGAAATAGAGAGTATTCTTTTCTCGATATTTTTCAACTCTTCCATAAAAATGTCCCAGCCTATTGACAAAAATGAATATAATGCAAATAAATATTCTCCAGAGATATTTATAAATACATTAGAACCTCTTTTTAACAAGTCCACGATACAACGACCCTTAGTTAGAACGACCATCTTAAAAAGTCCCAATTATTTTACCATAGGAATAATGTTAATTTTGAATCATTACAACGACCCTAAACGTACTTTTTTTTGTTAGAGCAACCGCCAACTTTAGACAGCAGAACTCGTGAACAAGTGGGCTATTTTAAAATTATTGTACTGTGGTGCAACTTCAAGAAACATGTACTCCTCTCTTTGTGTTTGCTTAAAGGACCCTTTCGTCACGTACGACATTGATGTCCTAGGTAGATGATACTCCAGACACTAATGAAATGACCCAGCTCCTCAGTGTCAAATCTCCGGATCTTCAATTTCTTTTGATGAGTTTGTTGCGGTAGACGAAACTTTACAGTGCTGCGAAGAAAATTTGAATGAGGACGATTTTATTGCCCGTATTGCAGGAAATGAAAAAATCTGCGATTCCGATGAAGGAGAAGAAATCGTCCAAACTTTTGAAAAAGTGAATGAGAAAGAAGCCTTCAATGCAATCAGTGCCTTGCGTCAATATTTTGAAGCATGATTTAATTCTGAAGATATTCTTCAAAATCTAACGAATATGGAATCAGTGATAATGAAAAATTCCCAAATGAACTTAAAGCAGGCGTCAATCAAAGATTTTTTTCCAAAAATTCAGTAATGGAAATACAAATAAATAGAAGTGTTCTCTAGGTATGTACTGTTGCATCATTTCTTTGCTCAATTTTTTTTATTATTTTTTCAATTCGTTACAACGACCTTTCGTTACAACGACCATATGATGTTGGTCCCACAGGGGGTCGTTATACCGAGGTTCTACTGTATTCTCTAAAATGATCCAGAATAGCCTTCTTCAGTTACGGCTTGTCAAAATAACAATAACTGTGACAAAAAAATTACTTCAAGTAAACATATAGGGTCTAAATCTCATAGTCAATCTGGTCTTATAGTAGTTAAAGTTAATCGGCTTATTAATAATAATTCATTAGCATATAACTTTTTATCTATGTAACTTTATATAGCATGTAACTTTTTATCTTTTAATTTTATCACCTTACCTCTAAGTGTAGTCAGTAGGGAGACACGGCCAAGTGAATGTAAGTTTGTTCCTTTGGTGTAAGCAAAACTACACCGAAGTAAACTTGCATTTTTTCCTTGCCGTCTTACCATACATAATCTCAATTCATAAACGTAATCTTGTTTGAATTAAGTTATAAAAGCAGTGACAGTAAATTATCAATGTATCAAAATTGGTAGCAGGAACAGCTACCAATTTTAATACATTCATACATCGTTGCATTCCGTTGCTGCTCTTCATGTCACACCATCATAGGCTTACATTTCAGCAAGATAATAACCGGCCCCACACTGTATATGTTTCTACTGTTTGTCTTCGTACTTGCCGAATGCTACCTTGGTCAGCAAGGCCACCAGATCTCTATCCAATTGAACACGTTTGGAATACTGTGGCAGGGTCCTCCATTCCGCACGGGATCTTGACGATCTAACGCTAAAGTTGGACATAGCACTGGAGCTTCATTTACTGGCTCTCTTGGGCCAAAGCTTCTAAGCCAGTACTACTGTATCACATGGTCATGAGAATTAACAAATATTGCAACACGATAATGAGGACTGGGATACTAACATTAATTAATTAGGTTTAACAAAAATAAGGTTCACGAGTTCGGTGAAAGGTACACAAAAAATTTATAATAAGTTCAATAATAACAAGTTAAGAGAAGAGTCCAGTACATTAAGTGTACTTGGCATAGTTGATGAATGAATTACATTTACTCTAAATTAGAAGTTAATTTTTTTCCGTAGTTATAAGAGAAGAGTAGGAACTCAGCAGTCGTACAAGCGTTTCCGTAGGAAGGATCCTGCTTGGGATTAGAAGAAATTTTATTGGATCCTGGGAGCCAATGAGATTTTTGCTAGTACAGAAGAGCCCTCGTGAGAGAATTTTAGCAAGATTCTGAAAATGCAAGTGATTGATTCAGTTCTAGGCTAGGAGAAATTTGGTTGGTCGCTGTGGGGCAATGAAATTTATCTGTAGATTTGCTGAGAACGGCTTATAGTTGGACAGTTGTCTCGATATCCCTCAGCAGGACATCCGCCACCTTTATCAATGAATGCCAAGTCGAATAACTACTTGTATAAGGGCCAGAGGTGGACAAACCCATTATTGAGTTTTTCACTTTGTGAAGCTCTATCACTTGAATAAATCATCCAGTTTTTCTCAAATCGTAATCATTTGTTTTTCTGTACATGTACATCACATCTACCTATTTTCTTCCCATTTACATAACTCCTTGTTGTGTCTTTGTGAGTTTGTGTGTATCTAAGAGTGTATATTAGTTTTAGTAAACCTCACTTTAATCTATTGCTAAATAGTCTATTCTTTAAAATATCACTAAACAACTATTATCTCATTTAAAATAAGAAGGAAATTCTAATGTAAAAAACACCCACAAATCAGTCAATAAACTCATAACTTTAAGGGAAGTCATTTTTCTAAATAATATACCATTTTTTTCCCGTTACTTCTTTTTTACATTTTTTTATATTATCCCATTATAAACCAAAGTTCTTGATTATGAACGAATTGATGCAATGTTGAATGCAATGTGAATTGATGCAATGACTCACTAAAGTTACACGTGAAAGTGGGTTATTTTCAATACAATTCTTTGTACCTCTGACTTCAAGAAAATTCTGAAATGTATCTCAATTAAACGCCAACAACGTATAAAAAAAAAGTAACTTTTAAGAAAAGAAAAATATTTCTAGTTTTTCTTGAGCGTTTTCCTGTTGTTATTGTTTTCAAACGACGCACAAAAGAAGGAAAGAAACCAAGCCATCAATATTTAAGTTTACAGACTTTGTAACTTTTCTCTCTTTTTTTTACGTAGTTTTACCTCCGTTGTCTATTTAAAATTTATATCGCACAGTAAAGAACACCTGTTGTTGGTCTCCTTGAATCAATTGCTGTTAAAATAGTTTTATTTTCTGGAAAGGACTGAATGTCTAATTCATGCGAAATAAAGATAGATAGAAAATAGTACCTTTCCAGAATTAAAATCTTTGGTATAACAACTTTTTTTAATTCATCTTTAAATAAAAACATTTTACTTCCTTTTTAAATCAATTTTTTA
>CM063505.1:45491203-45501203 GCA_032207245.1 Pardosa pseudoannulata
TCTTTCATTGTTATATTATTGTTTTGAATATAACTTCTAATGCTACTGCCAGACCGATTAATCACTAGTCGACTTACATTTTTAAACATATTTATGAAGTTAATCAGAATTTTTAATACACCATATTTTTTCTAAACATTGAAATATCTGAAGGTTTAAAGATCTTCAGATATGTTAAATTATAATGGAAAACCGTAATGTATAAATTAGAGGCTATAAATGTGTTCATAAGAAAATTGCATTCTACATACTTAGTATATCTCGAATTCTGTATTACTTTTAAATATTTTTTCCACAACCTTTTCTCAAATACTTCCACAGCCAGAGAATTCTTAACTTGTTCTCCTTTATATTGATTAAACGTAGTATAAGTATGGTGAGATAGTATACTTTTATAACTTTTTTTTGATTGACTCAGGATTGTGTGCATTACTATATTTTATTTAAATATTTGTAGAACTCATTTATTTTAAGGAATATCAAATTATTACTTTATGGGGTGTATTAAATGTTTTATTGAAATATAAACCAGAATAATGATCAAATACAGTACAATAGATCTAAGTACAGTAATTTAATAGACCAGGGTTGCCAAATAACGGCTACGGAAGGTTGAGTAATAACTAATGGCCGGTCAATGATGAAACACAATGTGTGGCCGCGTCGCTCACTTTCTGTGTACTTCAATAGAGCTGATAACCATTTGTGGTGTTTGTAGAAAAACTGGTTTCAAAGCCATCTTTCGTCATCACCATTTCCACTATCCACCACTACAAGCCATCCCCCTGCTACACAGTGATAATGACTTTCAGCAGCCCAACATGGCCCAAGTGCAGAGGAGCCATAATAAAAATATCCATTTTGACTATCTAAGAATTTTTTTTTGACTAGTTCCGTCTTGACGTCAAGTAACTTACACAGATCAAATTGTGCATCTCCTTTTTTTAAATTGCAATCTACACTCTGTATAATAGGAAATAGAGGAGTGCACCAAATAGCTGCTTAGAAACCAAAAAGGAGTTCTTCAGTGTCCATTTAAAAGTTATTGATTTGTCTATAGTCACTGAAGAATTTTGTTGCAAACTCGAATTATTTACGTTCAAGGTATGAATAACCTTGGCATTTTATTGAATTTGTACCGTATGTATGTATGTCTAATCATCTGTCACATATTATCTATTTTTTAAATTTGTGAGAACTCCTGTTATAAAGAAACAGAAAAAAGTTTATCCATATACCAAGATTATCTATTGCCTAACTTCAAAACAGATGAAAATGAGAAAATAATGTAAATAGATTTGGGTACTACACTTTTCTTGACAACTATTAAAATTCTTAAAACTACAAAAAACTAAGGGCGATGAACCTTAACAGTTTCATTTCAATGCTAATTTTTATGCGAATGTGATAATTAAACCAGATCTATATGTTTTATGATCAACAATCAAACATTATATCCATTCAACGTTAGAACAAATTTGACCTTCAGTAGAATCTGAGTCAGTAAATAAGCGTATGTAATGATCTCCCATAGATTATCTAATTTATAATATATATATATATATATATATATATATATATATATATATATATATCAAAACCCTCTGTTCGAAAGAAAAAGAGAAAAAACTATTCATATGCCTTTGAAGCTTAATTGTTCTCTGACCGCAGAACAAAGGAAAATTAGAAAATGTTAGTGAAGAGCTTTAAGTACCCAATTTTCTCAACAACTATGAAAAATTTTACAATGTTACTCCCGTTGAAAATCGTAAAAAAAATTAATTTTAACGTTGAAGCTGATTGTGATAGCTTAATGGACATGGAACAACATCAATGTAGAGTACGATCAACGAGCGAACATAATTTTCGTTCAACGTACGAACAACTTACCGAATTTGTGACTGTCTGTTCGTGTGTCTAATCATCTCTCACAGATTATCTAATTTTTTTTTATAAAAACATACATCAAAAACCTCCGTTGAAAAGAAAGAGAAAAAAAAACTCTCCATATGCCATGGAAGCTTAACTGTTCCCTGACTGCAGAACATGACCTTCCGCGCAATAAGCACCAAGTTGACTAACATCTACTATTCCTAGTAAATGGCGCGCGCCTGTAATCGCTCACCTTTGATAACAACATGCAAAAACGGTTTTAAACTCACAAAAGAAAACAAAAAAATTTCCCCATTGTCTGTTTTTATCAAACACCCCCCCCCTACCACCGACTAGTTATAGAGCGTATCAGCTTTCCCGCTTGCTCTCCCCCCTTTTCTCCCGGGAATGGCGCGGGTCCCTACGGTTTGATAAGCATCTGTTGTATCGAACAACAGGGCTCTCTTTACTTTTTTGTGTCCGTCCTGTACATAATACGGTAGAGAGAAGAGAAGGAAAAAAAATTGGACACAGATCATCGAGAGAGATACACCGTGGTAACATTCAGGAATCAGATGTGCAGTCACACTTTGGGATCGGATGGGATTCCGCTTTCGACAGTACGGTGCGGGGCTTTGTTCTTTCAGTGTGGACTAGCTCATATTTTACCCTCCCTCCCCGCCACCCTACGGCCCTTTTCTCTGGCGTACGGTAATAACTTGCAATTATGTCGGAATTCATATTTCCTGAATCCGCTCGCTCACCTGAAGCTCATATCGGGATTCTAATGTAAGCAATATATAAAAAAAAAATCTACCCCAGCAGTCTGGGTACACATAATTAGTGACGTCACGTGGTCTTTTGAAACCCTTTCTGGGTAATTTTAATTTCCACTACACTAATACCTTAAAAAAATGTTATATTTGGCAATTTATCCACGGCGACGAAAAAATACCCTTTTTTATAAAGTACGTTCGAGTAATATGAAATACCAGTTTTTATTTCCATCATATTTGTGTAAGTATTATAATTTAGCTAATTATGTTTTTAATGAATAAGTCGAGCATTTTTAATAATTTCTTATAATTTGCTTTGAAGAAAAATTTTTAATTATAATTAATTTTTCCATAATTTTTCCATTAGTTGGTTATTTCGGGGAACATGGAACACTATATAAATTTCGCAATTAATAATTTTTCAAGTAGCAAATTTATATAAGAACTTATTCGTTTGTTCTTACAATTTTTCTCGTATAATAATACATTTAATTAATTGGGTTAAAATGGGATACAAAATACAGGCCGGGTTTTACTTTGCCTCAATTTTCTTCTATCCATTACTGTGATGTTTGTTTAGTATTTCAAAAAAGAAAATAAATAAATAAATGTATTATATTAAAATGAAGGTTAAATTTTATTCAACAGAAACAATGCTGATATTATAGAATATTTTATATAAATGGAGGGTAGTATGAGATACCAGTTTTCCATATTACATGCCACGACATGGTTTGAATGAATCCAAATAAAATATGAAGAAATAAAAATAAACTTATAGTAAACTTAAATCACTTATATAAAATAAACTTATATAAAATATTACTTAAAATTTAAAATATTACTTAAACTTATATAAAATATTACTAAAATTAAAATACTTATATTACTTAAAATAAACTTATATAAAAAAAAATATAGAAATTTGGTGGTAGTTACGAATAACTTGAAAGCACCAGTTAACTTTCATTATATATGTTAGTTTGCCCCAATCTTCATTATACTAAGCCTTTAAATAATAAAGCTTTTCAATTTATTTATATTTGAAATATAGTAATTTTAATTAGAAATATAAATAAATTTAAAATTTTAACTATATGTGGAGAAAACTTCAAAACACATTGGAAAGCAATTTCGTCTTCATATTACTTTTTGGTTAAGTTACGGAACAGCCATCCTATTTTTCCTATCAGTACAATGCAACACTAGCATTTATCTATTACCATCTATCACTGACGGTAATGTGAATATCAATCGTACTGTCATCTCACATGATAGAATGGTCAGAAGAGATTTTAATATCTACAGTGACTGTTTGATGCTATCAAAGAATGCCTGTCTAAATTTTGGCAATTCACTGTGGGGATTTGTGTTTAAGATAAACAAACAGGCATTCACTTTAATGTGTAGGGATATTAAAACAAAAACTATTACCTGCTCACAAATAAGTGTACATGGTTTTATAAAGTAGTCTTTACTGCTTTCCTTTTACTCGGGGAAACAGTAACGGAAGCGTTGTTTTCATTTGCTAGGCTTTCCATGACACTTATATCTTCAGTTACACTTCTATATCTGCACCGTATATGAGGTTTCAAATATGGTTTAGTTCTTGATAACAATAGATTAAATTGTCAATATCGCAGATTTGTCAAAGTAGGGAATACAGGCACAAACATTTTATGTTTGGTGTTTATCTCTTTTCAAACATCATTTATAACAATGTAACAATTTAATGGGTATATATTCTACCATTAAGATACATTGTCTACAGTAGCATAGTCTCAATGTCTGTATAGAGGGAGTTAATATCGAAACTGGACTTTTAGTTGATGACTTCAAGATAAAGTAGTTTAAAGATTGTTATGCACACCTAGAACACAGAAACTAATACTTTACTTAACTATCGTCAATTTCCAAGCTGGTCTCTCAAAGCTTGTAAGTTCATTTACAATCTTAGTTTGGGGATCTTGGCTATAAAAATCACTTAAAATAAAGCGTGACATATACCACTGGAGTAATTATTTTTTACTCTAAGATTTTTTTCATTGTATTTGGCAGTACAGACAAATATCTTACATAATAATATAGCAAGAATAATGCAAAGATACTGTAAATGCAAAGATATATTACATCTTTTGCTGCGAAGCTGTTACTCATTTAACAACGCCCACAAAGTACACGTAGCTTAAGGATTGGTAAAAACATGAGTAACATTGTCCCCTCTGGGTGCTCGTGATTTAGAAACACAGATTAAGCAAAAATCCAGGAGGTACCTGTCACCTCCAGAAGAATCCTTAAAACTTGTAGGAAAGTCGACTACCAATCTGTTTTACGTGTCCCAGCCGCCATTAATGAACACGACAGGTATTTGACCGGCTCGATTCTCGAACTCATATCTCTCTGGTTGCGAGATC
The DNA here is from genome assembly GCA_032207245.1 of Pardosa pseudoannulata. Classification (NCBI taxonomy): domain Eukaryota; kingdom Metazoa; phylum Arthropoda; class Arachnida; order Araneae; family Lycosidae; genus Pardosa; species Pardosa pseudoannulata. The sequence continues at coordinate 45,496,266 of CM063505.1, forward strand.
GACTCCAACCGAGCTACCACGCCTATTTTACTCCAAGATCTACGCTTTAAATTGTTGTTCACTAAAATATAGTAAGAGTAAAACATTGGGTTACATTATTACTGACATCATATTTAAGATGTTGATTAGTTTTCCTCTTTAGCTTTATGAGGAAAAAGCGAACAAAATAATAGTGTCCTATTGCCAACAAGCTAATTAGTTATTCTTTTCTTATTTAAAGAAATAAATTTAATAATATGTAGTTTATACTACTTTGCGTATGTTAATTATGCATTTTAAAATTTTAAAAAAAGTATGAAAAGTATTTACTTGTGAGAGGAGTTTGTGCAGCCTTATCTACCCTTGTAGCTGCATCGCTGCTTTTTTCGCTTAAGTTTTTTTAAATACATGCATTTGTGACCCCTTCAGCAGCTATTCAAACATCTTATCAGGCTCTTTGAATTTTACTTAAAGTCTCAATAAACTTTTATCTTCATTGACTCTTCTTTTTAGGTCTAAGAATTAATTATATTTGGCTCCAAATGTAATATTTTTTATTGATAGCTCTTAATTGAATAGTCAATGTCTCAGATTGATTGAAAAAGTAAATACAGGAACAAAAATTTTAGTTTCAGTTTAATTTTATCCCCTTTACTAATAAGTTTCTAAAAATACCATTTGTAACAATGCAAAATGTTAACATATGTAGAATTTATCATCTAAATAAACTCTTTTGTTAGATTTGCAACCCATATTGTCCTCAACTGTTCAACCTCAGCCTCTTTCTTATAAGTAGGCTTCGAATTTTTATGGGGAAAATTTGATAAAATATGGACAAAAAACATTAAAATGAGCTTAAATTAAGAAACAGCAAAAAATTTCAAACTTACAGAAAATAGGCCTAATTTTTTTTTCAAACACAGGAGATTTTTGTTCTCTCAAAGTTGTTCTTCAAAGGCATCTGAGGTTTTGGTGTTGCTAAAATCGAAAAAGTAATATTTATTATAGTAACAAACGTAATTTCTGTAATATTATTTATAAATGTAACCTATATTTATTTCATTATTACATCCTATCATTTTTAAAAAGTAAAATATAGGACTAAAATGTTCTTGAAACTCATATACAGTTTCTTCCATCAGTACTAGGTGGTACAATAACAGAAATTTGAAATTCTGAATGCAACACAGAATTTAATAAGGAAAAAATAATATTGAATAAACTGTGTGGGAAAATGTGCATTTTAATAGAAATACAGGCAAATGTCAAAATAAGGCAGTGGACCAAAATTTAAGCATATATGACCTTATAAAAGGAATTATTTTTTAATTATTTCTGCATTTCTATTCTTGTTATGTGTGACTGATTCATTAGAAATTAAGTTTCTCACAAAACAAAAAATACTATGGGCTACCCATTAAATTCCTAACTCTATCAGTCTCATTGAATTTTATTTGATAAAGTCATTCAGAACAAGCTATTTTTTTTTTACATAACCTACGACAAAATTTAAAGTATATCAACTAACCAAATGTTTCTTAAAACTCCATGTAATATGGTAACGAAGAGTTTAATGGCATTTAAAAATTTAGGTTTTATAATTAAAACCTTAATTTGAAGAGAAATTCAAAAATACGCATTTGATAAACTACACCCTTAAAGTCAGCAAATTGAAAACATTTTATCCATCTCGCCCTGAATATAACAGACGACATTATTAAAGCCTTTGGCGCCGACTCTGATCGAAAAATCGATTTATCTCCTTATATAGAAACCTATTAATTCAAACCCCCTCGTGAAATGGCAGATCCAAGAAATTCGCCGCATTTCCTTCGGTTTTATGGAGCCTCACTTTATGAGCTTCGAATTTTGGCTCGAAGAACGGACAGTTCGAGATACAAGGACGAAAAAAAAAAAAAAGAATAATTCTGTCTAACCATCGGTTGTCAAAAGCCTCAGAATTCCGTTTAAACGGTGATAAACTTCGAGTGGCCATTTTTAAGAGTAATTAATGATCCATATGCAATTAAGGGTCTAACTCAGCTGCATTAGATGATTTATCAGTAGCGTTTTAATAAAAAATATTAAAAGAATATAAAAATGGAAGATATCGTTAACCCTTTGCCTGTACATATGATATTTGACATACACATCTAATGCTTTATGTGTTTGTATATCACTTGTGATACAAAATTATACAAAATATATAAAATAATTTATAACAAATAGTCAAATGTGGTCATTCAGTAGAAAAGAAGTATGGTCCATTTATACGTTGTTCAAAAGATATCATTTAATTAAGTGGGCTGTTTGATTGATTGGTTGGTTGGTTGGTTGGTTTGAAGCACTACACTCTACTGTTTTGATACACGAGGACTAATGAAACCGAGGTATATTGCTCAAAATCAATTACGAATGGTTACGAGTATCCATGTCACCAGCCGTAAGATTTGAACTCCGGTATCGAAAAACAACGATCTTCTCATTTGGTCAACGTTATTCATCGTTCGTCTATCATTTCGTAGGGATCTCTTTCATGAATACCACTTATAACTGGAACATCGTGTCATAGTGGTAACCTGTTGTACATTTTTAAATACTTCATGTGCATCAACTGTTTTTGAAAACATAAAACAGAACTTTACACAAACTCGTTGTTCAGTTTATCAATCTTTGACATGAGTTAATTCAATGTTCCTAAAACATGCTTGTAGGTTTGGTTTTGGAGCGCTGCTGTCTACTTTTTGCAGTAGTTTTAATTAGTAATTTACTAGTAACTTACTAGTTTTAATTAGTAATCATAATTATAAAGATAATTACTAATTAAAATTAGTAAGTGTTATGTAAATATTTATTTGTTATGAAAAAATTATATTTAATAGATATAATTATAGATTGTTCACAATTAAAATTTATATCTATATATTGCACATAAAAAGTATGTACCTGCTTTACGTGTGAAATGATCTTATCATCATAGGATATTTGGTTTCAGTTTTGGAGTGCTGCGGTCTACTTTTTGCAACACGAGGGCTAATGACACCGGGACCTACTCCTTAAAGTCGATTCTGAACGGCTACGAACATCCATGCCATAGTGGAATTCGAACCCACGAACTGCGGTACCGAAGGCCAGCACCCTAACTATTCGGTCATCGTACGGCTCATGCTTGTAGGAGAATAAACCAATGAATGATAGTTGAACCTTTTTTTTTCCATTTTCCAAAGAATGATCGATTTATTTATAGGCAGCCCTATCTTATCGATATTTTTACGTTTAGAATTTATGCACTCCCAGTACTGAAACTTTCTAATCAAACTTGAGTTTTTACCACATTTATTTTTCTGGTTTGTCCTAGCTTACATACTGTACCAAAACTGTTGTATGTCGTAAATACCATCATAGTACAATTTGATGTGAAAATCGAATTATTTTTTCTTAAAACGTTGGCATTAATGCTTATTTGTTTTATTAATGTTAATGTACAAAAAAAAAAATATTCTGAACAAAGTAACGATACAAAGATTCTAAACTCTCTCTTCTCCAGTTATTTTGTGTTATGAACTCCTGAATCCATTATTATCTTCCCTTCACATCGTTTAGTTGTTAATTCGTTACTATTAGATGCTCACTTAAACAAAAAAATCAGGTTTGACGGGCAAGGAACCTTATAATCCTTTTGACCGAAATCCTGGAGGTCCTGAAGGTACAACGAAATTTACATTAGCAAATTTCATTGCACTATTTATCACACTGCTGTATATTTTGTAAGATACTTTCATGTGAATAAATTTTTAAAAAGTTTGAAACCTTAAAGGGATAGAATATTTCATATAAGTTAATACAACAAATTCCTAACTAAAGATTTAATACCTAAAACTTTTTCTGTTCATTTTAGATGCTCTATTATATTATTTAGATTTCTATTAGATGCTCACTTAAAAAATAAATAAATAAATAAATAAATAAAAAAAATCAGGTTTGTTTTGCAATTAACCTTTAAATCCTTTTGACCGAAATCCTGGAGGTCCTGAAAGGTACAACGAAATTTACATTAGCAAATTTCATTGCACTATTTATTTATCACACTGCTGTATATTTTGTAAGATACTTTCATGTGAATAAATTTTTAAAAAGTTTGAAATCTTGAAGAGATAAAATATTTCAAACGAGTTTATACAAAAAATTTCTAACTAAAGATTTAATATCTAAAACTTTTTCTGTTCATTTTAGATGCTCTATTAGATTATTTAGATGATCTATTAGATGCTCACTTAAAAAAAAATCAGGTTTTTTGGGCAAGGAACCTTTAAATCCTTTTGACCGAAATCCTGGAGGTCCTGAAGGGTACAACGAAATTTACATTAGCAATTTTCATTGCATTATTTATCGCACTGCTGTATATTTTGTAAGATACATTCATGTGAATAATTTTTAAAAAGTTTGAAATCTTGAACGGATAAAATATTTCAAATGTTAATACAAAAAATTCCTAACTAAAGATTTAATACCTAAAACTTTTTCTGCTTATTTTGCATTTCAATTAATTGAAAAGTCATATCACGTATTAGATGCTAAAACAGTATCTAATACGCGATAATTGTATTATACTTCAGGGGATAATGGACAAATGTTGCGAATTATTAATTGAAATTTATGAAATTTTTTTTTAAAACATATGAAAACAACTAAAAAACTATGAATAATTATAAATAAAATATTACAATTAAAATTAATTACAATTAAAAACAAAAAAAATCACATTGAAATAAACTTTAAACATCAGATATTAATTTTAAATGTTTGAAATATGTTGTTAATTTTTAAAAAATTTCCCTTCGAGCTAATTTTCAATTTTTTTTATTTTTGTATTGTTATTTCATAAATATATTTGAGTATTGTTTTGCTTAAAGATCTAATAATTCATTTATAGGAAAAATTTTTATGTCTGTATGTAAA
>CM063505.1:45506203-45538703 GCA_032207245.1 Pardosa pseudoannulata
GTCGATCCACATGATAAAATTTTAAATAATTAGTGTTGTTTTAAAGTTTGTAAGATTTTTTTTTATATACATATATGTAATCTTTAAATTATAAAACTGCTGGACAAGGAGAAAGCTAAACAGCTAGCAGTAATGAAAATGCAGTCGGCCGACATTGAAGAGAACGACTTAAGTTTAATTAAAATTTTATTTCAGAGCTGCTAAAAGCCGAGCGCTGGCCGAATGGTTAGGGTGCTGGCCTTCGATGTCGGTGTTCGTGGGTTCGAATCCCACTGTAGCAGGGATGTTCGTAGCCGCTCGGAATCGGCTTTCAGCAGTAGGTCCCGGTCTCGTTAGCCCTCGTGTTGCAAAAAAAAGGAGACCGTAGCACTCCAAAACAAACCAAACAAACCAAACCAGAGCTGTTAAAACGGACATCTTTACTAGTCAACGACAGACAAAAGAAAGACAAAAATCTCTCTGCTCGAACAGAGGTGCACCCAAGAGCGAAGACAGAAAGAATTTTCCCACTTACTCAGCGAATTAAGTGTAAGATCAGGAAAAACGGAGCCATTTGCCGGCGACAGCTGGAAAACGTTTTGAATAGACAGAAAATTTACATCTTTAGGATAGAAAGAATTTTAAGTTCAAGACACTCCTTTGATTAAGACATTTAGAGTCTGCGAAAAAGATTTTAAGGAATTAGAATAGGAGAGAGCAGGTTTTTAAGGAAATATCAAAGTTAAATAATTTTGATGTATTACATATATACGATTGTGATCTACATAGATTGAACAGCAAACACCGTTCAAAGAAAGCATACAAATTCTACAAACTAGTTTTTAACTGTAGCTAAACTCGAAGCATTAATGAGTTAATATCACTTCTGCTCTTAATAAAATTGAGAAACAGGCAAAGATTATTTAACCTTGTGAAACGAAGCCCCCTTTCAACCGTTAAGGCAATGTGCTAATAATTCTCATGACTCATCATACAGAATAATAAATGTATATAATTGAATAGCTGTACTAGGAAGTGATGCTGTGTTCTCATCAAATCTTTGTTTGTTAGGAGAAAACACTTTTTTTGTCCATAAATTTCAACTTGTAATGTTGAAAATTTTTAAAATAGTTTTCGCATGTTTAAAATATTGTAATCTGACGTTTGGGGAAATATTTGTAACTTAGGGTTCTTAATACAAAGAGTTAAGATTTCGCGATTTTTTTTTTCGGATACAGTTCGAAATTGTTTTCGAAATACGACAAGTCGATTGACCTTATTTGGGTAACGGATAGAGACGACCGAGAGGAAGCATATGAAAAATACAACGTTAAAGAAAAGAGATTATGACATAGGGAGAACGGAAATTTTCAAGGAAATACAAAGGAAATAAGATTCTACATTACGATATTTTGTCATGAATGGAATCAACTACAGAGAAAAGGGTTTCGTCGTATTGACAAATTTGAACCTGTTAATTCCTGATTAATTTCTGTTGATTATATACAGGAGTGGCCAAGCTCCTTGATAGTTCAAGCTATTTTTCAAAAATTTAAAATTTTTCGCGAGCCGCAATTAAATACGTATTTAAAAGGCAAAAGAGGTATTAACTTTTTTTATAGAAATTATATTTAATGAATGTCATTTTAAAGTTCTTCGTCCTTTAACTTTTCAAGGAATTTTTTTTTAATCATCGATAATTTTTTGCATTTTTGCGAATGTAATTTACAGTGTGTTACACTGTTTTCATAACATCAGGATATTTTAAATAGTTTGTAACGAGATGTTCTCAATGAATTATGCAGTGAATCGGTATGAATTGTGGAATTTGAGAATCATCTCTTAGAAGGACAATAAGACCAATTTTTTTACCCAGCATTGCCGGAGCTCCGTCATTTGTAATATTTTTTTCAAATATAATAACACATAAATGAATAGGGATCTCGGGTACATTTAATCGAGAGCCTCAAATAATCTTTCAAAGAGCCGCATGTGGCTCTAGAGCCGCAGGTTGGCCAAACCTTTTATATATATTTATGAATACCATATTCACTTGTGTATAACACGCACCCAATTTTTTGCAAGAAAAAAAAATGGCGAAAATTAGATGTTTTGTGTGACACGTACCTATAATTTGATATACAAGTAACTTTCTAGATTGCAAACCAATTGCTACGTCTTCCCAATGAATCAAACTCTAATGCTGTTTTCATATCATTGTCGTTCAAGTGTCGCTTCTGAATTTAAAATCAATAAGCAACGATGACATCACAGACTTTCACAAATTGCATTTATTATTGTACGATAATAGCACTACATAATCACTATACTACACACTAAGATATGATAGTAAGATATAACATAAGGGTTTACATATTAAATACTTATTGCTTTGGCCAGGTATACATTAGCATTACCTCATAGGTGGGCTTATTCTTTCCGAATACCTCTGTCTCTCGTTCTCCGCCAAGTGATATCACTTCAGTATGTATGGAGAGGGTTGCCAGATGCTACAGTCATTGTAAAGGTGACTTAATTCTTAACGATATCCTTCACGCTTGTTATCGGTCTTCTGAAATCATTGAAATGGTTTGGACTGCTATAAGATGACCGTAGGGACTGACACATCTCACATTTATAAGGGATGTTAGACAAGAGATTGTATTTTCTGTATTCCTTTTTATTCTATAAGAGAAGATGGCCGAACGATGGCCGATTGGTTAGGGTGGTGACCTTCGGAACCGGAGTTCGTAGGTTCGAATCCCACTGTGGCATGGATATTCGTGGCCCTTCGGAATCGACTTTAAGCTGTAGGTCCCGGTCTCATTAGCCCTTGTATTGCAAAATAGTAGACCGTAGCACTCCAAACCAAACTATAAGAAAAGAAGTTTCTGTGTGCATGTATAAACACAGTTTTACAGCTTATATTAATGTTGAATATTTTCTCTGTGTGATTTAGACATATTTAATTCTCCACCTTTATTATCCTCAAAATTAATTTTACTTGAGAACTTTTAGCAGTATCATGTGTTTTATTTTTTACAACCTGTTTTAGTATGTCCTTAAAGGATTTTACGCCACTAAACTCTCATCAACCAACCAAAAACAATTCTTGGAAATATTTTCATTCAGAATCGACTTTAAACTGTAGGTTCCGGTCTCATTAGCCCTCGTGTTGCAAAATAGTAGACCGTAGCACTCCAAACCAAACCAAACTATAAGAGAAGATGGTTCTGTGTGCATGTATAAAACACAGTTTTACAGTTTATATTAATGTTGAATATTTTCTCTGTGTGCTTTAGACGTCTTTAACTCTCCACCTTTGTTATCCTCAAAATTAATTTTACTTGAGAACTTTTAGCAGTATCATGTGTTTTATTTTTTACAACCTGTTTGACTCAGTATGTCCCTAAAGAGTCACTAAACTCTCATCAACCATCCAAAAATATTCTTGGAAATATTTTCATTAACAGCAACAAAAGCTGTTACAAAAGCTTAGATTTTGCATTGCAGAAGTGTATACTGAAATCTGAGAAAAAGATTTAACCTGTCTCAAATTAAACCACACTTTTTATTTCGAAGTAAAGTTGTAAAGATTTTTCAACCTTGAAATATAAAAATACCTCATACAATGAACTGACGCACCAGCTGTGTCAAGTGCTAATTAATTTTATTTGCTCAGATAAGTTCTGAAGTGTTTGATCATCTGCGTGCCCTTTAAAAACGTGAACTTTTGACAGTTAACTAAGAAAATCCTCAAGATAAAATTTTAGAAGTTGCTGAAAAGTATAACAAACTCTCGGGTAAAGAAGTTTGTAAATTATTGAAGGAATGTGTGGCATTGGCAGACAACTAGAGTAAAATTATAGGTGAGGAACGTGCGACCTATATGAGTTTCTTTTGCTGCATTCGATAAGATTATTGTATTAATTTTTAATAATATAGTTTGCAAAAATCTGAAAATTAATAACTATATTGATGCAATATTTTTATATAATTTATTATTATTTTTACTACCTTGTACAGAATAAAAGGGAGTATTGTGATTACAAAAAATTTCATTTTTAAAATTTCAACGGAAAAACTCATTTTAACCGCGCCTGAATGAATTTTGAAAATTTTAATGGTAAGTCTGTATGTACGTACAAGGAACTTTTAATTATGAAACTTTAAAAATACCTGTTGACCATTCCTAAACTAGTATCGACTAGTTTTTTCTTGACCTCTTTACCTATGTACTTATCTTGCATAACTCAAAACTTTAGAAGATTAATGTTTTATTTAAAACTGTTGTGTTGTTTAACTTTTAATTGTTCACCTCCCCTTTCCTTTGCAATCTGAACCTTATGTAACTAAAAGTTTCAATCTAACGAAAAATGACGCTGTGGTGCTTAACTGAAAAATGATTAGTCGTGGGAAGTCATAAGCTTGTATTTAAGACTATGATAACAACTAGTTGTTTTTCTCCTATTTTAATTGCAATATGAACCTTATATAACTTATATTAATGGTGAGTGGGCATAACTTAAAAAATGAATAAAAAGTTGTTAAAATATGAGCAAAAAACAGTGAAAGAAACTTAAATTAAGAAGTAGCAAAGTAATACAGACTCACAGAAAATAGGTCTAATAGGTCTCAAACATAAATTGAAATTTGGTTCTCAAAATTGTTTTTAAGAGATATATTACGGCATTAGTCGTAAAATGTAGTAATGTTGTATTTAATACTATTCTAAAATCTACTTGTACATTTTTCCTTTTGATTGTAATCTGTATTGTATATAACGAAAAATTTCAGTATAACGTAGTGTATCATAACTAAATAATGAGTAGCCTTAAAATGTTGAAATTTTGTATTTGGGACTATTATAACGTCAAGTTGTGTTATTCCTCTTTTGACTGCAATTTACTTTATTTATAACGATAAATTTCAATATAACATAAGTTGAGCATACCTAAACGATTAGCCAAAAATGTTGATATTTTGTGTTTTTAGGATTATTATAACATCTAGCTGCAATTTATATATAATGCCGTTTTCATGCATTTGTAATAATATTTTTAAATAGTTGAACAATGCCTTAAATTCTATTTTTAGAATAGAAAATTAAAAATGTTCCCAAATTATATCCCTGCTGAAAATTTATATATTTTTATTTAAATATATTTTGAATATGTGGAGACATATTTACTTTAACAGCTTTAAATTTTAAATATTATAATTGATGTCTTCTTATAAAGTCCTAAGAAATAACGTAATTCTTGTGTTTAACGTACTCAAAATTCCATAAATTGCCGCTAATTTTCAGACGCATTTATAGTCAGTCATGTTCATTTCTATGTTAACACATTGTATTCGAGACACGTACTAGTACGTTTTCTGACGATTAAAACTTGAGTGCGGGTCACATACTAGTACCGGTTAGTGTAACAACAAGGTTTGTTTGTGGGTACAAAAATAACGATATATACAGGAAAACGAAGCCGAATGTTCTTGTCTACTACATAGATTCTGGAAAAATTTAGACAAATAAAAACTAGTTTTTACATCAGTCGATGCGGAACTACAGAACGGGAAGGTGGATTTTAAAAAAATCAATTTAGATTTAAAATTAACTTTTTATTTATCCCTGCGAAAATGATATATATATATGTATATTTATATATATATATATGTGTGTGTGTGTGTGTATATTTGTCTATTTATATTTGTTTATATAATTCAATACAAAATACGAAAAGTTGGTTAAAAAATTAAATAATATTCGATCTATTGAGATTTAACTGAATAACTAAATTTACGCACAAAACGTCCGCTCCCAGTACAATTCCGCTGCAAAATGTACCCGCACACAATGTGTTAACAAAGCCTCTTGCTTTCAAATGCAAAGCGATAAAAAGAATATTCCTTAGTTTCGAAATTTATCTTCTCCCTAGTCTCCTCTACGTTGTAAAATTAAAAATTCCATCATTTTTTTTTCTAATTTTCAAATTGATTGCAAAATATAGCAGGGAAAATTGTGTTAAAGTGATAACCGTTACCGAAAATAACATTAACCGCAGCCATTTTAACATAAAAACCTACTGTACCTATGGCAACAGAATTTTAACTGTAATGAAAAAACGGAAATTATATTGCCTGATAAGCTCACGGATAATGACATTATCATTTTTATGCATTTATGGAAGTTGTAGTTCCTAAGATTCTCGTTGTTGCATCGTGTTTGATGGATGACAAGTTTAGTAATGATTTGTCTGATGACAGCTTCAACTAGCGATGACAAGTTGTTCATCGAATCGGCTAAAATTTATGCAAAAGTAGGAGAGATTAGAAAAAAAAAGAGACACCCTGTTTCTTCTTTTACAAAAATTGCATAAAAAGGCCATCAAAAACTGAAATGGACATGTACAAAATTGTTTTTAAAAAAATGTCAGAATCAGATATAGTTTGAAAGTGATTTAAAATATACTTCAAAAGGGAAAAAATAACTAGTTTTTACATGTAACTAGATCAGATAATATATATTTAACTGGAAAGCTAAGGGAGACTCGCAAAATAATGTTTTTAAAAATTGTGTTCTGTAGTGGACATGCATGAAAAGACAAATTAAAAAGCCCGCAAAAGACTTCGAAAAAAATAGGTTACAAAAATTAACGGTTGTAAGAATTGTATAAATTTTTTTAAATATTCAGTAACAGTAGCAAATCTTTTGTATTTCACCATGATTTACATATTTTTGAGGACATTAAAGTCTCAGTGTGATAAAAGCATGGAGTAGCTGATGTTCAAATTTTTCTATACTATGCCCATGTGATTCTTACTTTGGAATAATATATTTCGGGAGCAGTTTTACACGTTGTTCTTAAAATTACTTGATCTTTTAATAGGAGACATAAAAACAGTTACAACTGTTAGAGATTTAACGAAACCTGGTAAACAACTACCAAGAACTGAAAAATTCAAAAAGGTGTTTCTAAAGATAAAAAAGATTCAGTTGGTAGTGGATATGATACAAGCTTTTGCATATATTTCAGCTGAATTGTCCGTAACTATGTCAATGAGGCATTGTTGTTATTTAATTACTTTCAATTATTTTTTTGTGTGTGGTTATTTGAATATCAATGACTAATTGCTTTGCGCCCAGCCTTCTGTGGGCAGTGGTTTACAAAGATAAATAATTTATTTATCCACTTCTTTTTCTCTTTGGTTTTCGCGTCTGGTAATATTGATATAAACTTGGGAGAATTTTTAATAGAATATAATTTCTCCACATATTTTGTTATTTAAATTCTTCACATATTTCGTTTTTTAGATTTTTTTGCAAAATGTAAGAATTCATTTCTCAATATTTTTCTTATTTTTCTTGTTATTTCTAGTGGTTTTAAACAAACCTCTACATTTGTTTACAGATTTAGTTAACTTATTTATATGTGTCTGTGCGTATGAGTGTAAACGGTAAAAACATTCTTCCACGATTACACGGGAGAAATAGCCAATATTTTCAATTGTCAGGCGTTCCTTCCCAATAAAACTCAGATGCAGTTATATTTAGTTTGGGTAACTGTGGAAGGAAAGCGGTGATTCATTTCCTTGATTTTAGGTGACTGGGAAAGTTGAAATAAAAAAAATGTAGAACGCGGATTGAGAAAATCTTGAAGAATAGTAGATCTTGAGAAAATCTTGAGGTACAGTAATTTTTTATCAAATTACATATATATCTCTGTGTGTCTATAATATATATATATATATATATATATATATATATATATATATATATATATATATATGTATGTGTGTGTGTGTGTTTGAGAGAGAGAGAGAGAGTAAATATATAAAAACTATCAATAAAATATCTAAAATTCTCCTTTTATCCTTTCTCATTTTAATACGTATTTTTTCTGTCATATTATGCTAGTTAAAGGAGTGTTTTCCTACTTAAATTCTTTTAACCCGACTCTCAAAACTAACAATGGAAGAAATGTTAATTCTCTGTCCAATGGCTACATTTTCCAGCTTTCTCGGGAAAAGGGTTTCGCTTCTACAATAACTAAACTGCAGAACTGTATGTTTTACGAGCTAAATTAAATGATAATGGTTTGCTTTTGTCTCCCAAAAATTTCTGAACAATCTATATTTCAATGGGAATTAAATCATATTATTGCTCACTTCTGGGGTTCCTAATCATTGGAAGACGTATTGTTTTTGTAGCATTTGATTCTGATCCGTTGCCTTTTACAGATGGTCAGTTGACTGTTGCTTTTTTAGCCTCAATAAATTTGGACATGTTTCTCAGGATGCCAACACTGCACTACGATTAAGAGTTCTTATTGCCCAGCAAGACCAGACAATTAAAAAAAGGGGCTAATCATCAGTGTAATCGGTGAGAAATATTTTTGCTGGTTACATACATACATGCATATATATATATATATATATATATATATATATATATATATATATATATATATATATGTGTGTGTATGTGTGTATGTATGTGTGTATGTGTGTATGTATGTGTGTATGCATGTGTATGTATGTATATGTATGTATGTGTATGTATGTATGTATATATATGTATGTATGTATATATATATATATATATATATATATATGTATATATATAATCAGTGGCGTGCGGTCCATATGTGCAAGGTGTGCACTGCACACCCTAGCAAAATTATGAGAGACAATAATTTTCGGCATCAGTGTCTACCTTTCTTTATATGGTATATAATAAATATTATTTGTAATATATTCAAATATGTTGATTTGCTTGCTTGTATTCTCGCAGTACGTGCGGTACTAGGTGCTGCACCACGTAGCGCGTTCAAAAGCAAACAAACATAAGAAATTTTTATGTGTACGCACTGCGCACTAATAGAAAATCACGTTTTATATGTATGGGCTACTGGAGAAGCACAGCATACTATAGCACTGAGGCAAGTGCAGCTATTTTTCCTGCACTTGGCATTCAGAATCATCCGAAGGTACGGTTTATTAAGCGTTGTATTAGAGCGGGGACTTACGTGCTGAAGCGCTTTTGGTTTTTTAACTGATTAACTGGCCATACGATTTTGCAGACGGTTAATGTTTAAATTTATATATTGTAAGATTTTGTTTTCATGGAAATATAAAAGAAGTATTTCATCAATATAAAGGGAAATGTTTTAGTGTGGTAAAGTAATTTCGGTGATGTATTCTATTTATTGAAATAATTCGCTGAAAAACAATTTTGTTTTGTTAGACAAAAAAGAAACGAATTCTAACAGAACAGTCCAAATTTTACCATTCATTGTGTTTTACAGACAGTATATAAGTTATATCTGTAACACCATATCCCTGGTTTTGTTTTTAAAAATTGTCAAGATGTTTTTCGCAGAATATATGATTTCCAAATGTTAAAAACAATTAATAAATATAATTTAATTCGCTGACCGAACGAGAAACAGTTCGTTCTATTGTGCCAGCGTGCAGTGAAATCCTCTTCACATGGATTGGACTTTCGGCTTGTCGGTACCCATGAGCATCCTGATGAGGCACCGCAGCGGCGGGCGTCTGTGGTGCTACGTTTGCTGAAAATATAAGTTTTTCGAGGAAATATAAGCTTTTCGTTATAATTAGTAATACGGATAGACTTATGGATTTTGTGTACAAATAAATAATAAACTTTAAAGAAGTGTTTAATGTACATTTTTATGGTTTTATTATTATTGTTGTTGTTGCTCTCTGCACACCCTGCATGAACACCCACACGCCACTGATATATATATATATATATATATATATATATATATATATATATATATATATATATATATATATATAATCAGCTTCAGTTTTTTTTATTCCATCAACAGTTACGGTTTTTTTAATAGAAATTAATTTTAATATAATTTATAATCTGTATGCACATCCTTGGAATTCAAGAATAATTCTTGGAAATAGTAAAATAGGAAAATCTTACGATTTCCTGGAAAAAGATACTCTGGCTGTACTCTTTCAAGCACATATCTGCAAACTTAGACTCAAAACTTTTGACTGAAAAAAAAATGATTTATTTTTCCCGAATTGAAAAATATGAGAAGAGGATTCCCTGGGTGAGAAAAGGAAATCATTCTTGCGCACCAAGCTGGTTTGGAGTGCATAAATATGTGATGTCAGCGTACCTTAAAATGCATCGACAGACACACTAAATCAAAATTCTCTATCATTAGACCGGTCCTTTATTGCCTTTTCGTCTCGCCACCGGAGTTAAAAATGGATCTAAACAGGAATGGTCATTGTATAAAGCCTCGTTTCTCGCGTAACATTTCCCATTCCAATTCCAGAAGATCACCGAGTTTCGTGATGCTATCCATTTCAGAGAATAATTGGGATTCGAGATATATAGTCTGGAATTCAAGCTTGACCGATGGCTCGGTATATACAAGTTCGGTAATGATGACCTCCCGTAATGGATATAAAAATAAAAGGATTCACTATTGCCATTCTTTTAAATAAAATCGTCCTATAATACTCGTTCTATCCTGTTCTACGAACATTTTTCTCGAAGTGTTCTTAGTTTTCGCAGAAAGTAGAAAGCACGATATTTTGATGAAACAAACTTGTTTAAATTTGGAGTGGAAGACATTTTTTTTTTCCTCGCGTCATTAAAATCAATTATTAGAAGGCAGGTTCAGGAGACATTGATCGACCTTGAAGTGTTATGAAGAACGTTTGACGATTGGTTGGGAGAGTTAAGGTCAATGTTTTGCTAATTGTTGCAGGTATCATTAGACCGAGACATACTGCTTAAGCCATTACCGCCCGGCGTCCCAACTGAGAAATGTTAACACATTGTATGTGGGACACGTACTAGTACGTTTTCTGACGGTTGATACTCGAGCGAGGGACACTTACTAATACGTTTTCCGACGATTGACACTTGAGCGCGGGACACGTACTAGTACGTTTTCTGAGGATTGATACTTGAGTGCGGTTCACGTACTAGTATGGGTTAACGTAACAACAGGGTTTGTTTGTGGTTACAAAAATAACGGTATAAACAGGAAAACGAAGCCGAATGTTCTTGTCTACTACATAGAATCTGAAAAAAAATGCTAAATAGAAACTAGTTTTTTACATCAGTCGATGCAGAACCACAGAACGAGAAGGTTGATTAAAAAAATTAATTTTAGATTTAAAATTAATTTTGTATTCATCCTTGCGAAAATTATATACATATGTATATATTTATATATTATATATATATATTTATGTCTATTTATATATTTGTTTATATATTTCAATATAAAATATGAAAAGTTGCTTAATTTCAGAGGCATTTATAGTCAGTCACGTTCCTTTCCATGTTAACACATTATATGCGGGACACGTACTAGTACGTTTTCTGACGATTGATACTTGAGTGCGGGTCACGTACTAGTACGGGTTAGTGTAACAACATGGTTTGTTTGTGGGTACAAAAATAACGATATATACAGGAAAACGAAGCCGAATGTTCTTGTCTACTACATAGATTCTGGAAAAAATGAGACAAATAAAAACTAGTTTTTACATCAGTCGATGCGGAACCACAGAACGGGAAGGTTGATTAAAAAAATCAATTTAGATTTAAAATTAACGTTTCATTCATCCTTCCGAAAATGATATATATATATAATGTATATTTATATATTATATATATATTTGTATTTATATATATATATATATATATATATATATATATATATATATATATATATATGTATATATATATATATGTATATATATATATATAATTTTCCTGGTTGACAAACAGTTGAAAAATGTGAACAGAAAATTAGCATTTATTCTAGCGTTAGTTTTGGAAAACGGGTAAAAAGAATTTAAGTCGGCAAACATTCCTTTATATCTGACATTTTATTATGGCAGAAAATTAAGTATTAAAAATGAGTCGGGAAGAAAAAGGATAATTTTTAATAGATATTTTAGGTGTAATAATTTTGATGTATTATATATATATATATATATATATACATACATACATACATATGTATATACATATATATGTAATATAGGAAAAACAGATCGAGGAATATTGTAATGTAGGGAAAACAGATCGAGGAATATTTTAATGTAGGGAAAACAGATCGAAGAATAACACCCCCGAGAATAAAAATTAATAGAGAAAACCCCTAAGTTTAGGAAGCAAACAAAATCGGAGACGCATCTGAAACACCTGTATCCCATAAACAGCAAATCTTAATCCCCCTTTGACGTTACAGAAATCGTAAGTTAAAGAAGTTAATCCCAGTCTGACACTAGACTGTCAAATAATTTAAGTTCCCCCAACATGTGGTGAAAACATCTCAAAACAGACCCCACGTTGTCTGTCCAAGCGAGGCGGGAAAGCAACGGCCAATAGGAAAGATCCTATAGCGCCCAGCACACGCCCTCAGGGAATCCAAATGGTCACAAGCAGAGCCCCCCAAAAACCCCCCAAGGAAACCCCCTTTGGATAGGAGTTTTTAGTTTAGTTTTAAAAGTAAGACATACATTCGCATTTCTAGCTCAGTAGCAGACTCTCACCGTTTTAGGCTAGCATCTTAGAGTACAGATCTGCAAGCGAAATACTTCCTCGTCAATATCATGTCTGGAGAAGAATAAAGGAGAAATTGGAAAAACAACAAATGGCCCGACTGCATTTTTGATACCCAGGCATGACACACACACACACACACACACACATATATATATATATATATATATATATATATATATATATATATATATATATATATATATATATATAAATTATTTAACTTTAATATTTCCTTAAAAACCTCCCCTCTCCTATTCTAATTCCTTAAAATCTTTTTCCCAGCCTTTAAATGTCTTAATCAAAGAGAGTCCTCGACCTAAAATTTTTTCCATACATTTCCCAAAGCTTTCTGTCCTATAGATGTAAATTTTCTATCTATTCAACACGTTTTCCAGCTGTCGCCGGCAAATGGCTCCACGTTTTTCCTGATCTTAACACTTAAATTCGCTGAGTAAGTTTCTTGTCCCTTGAGAAAATTCTTTCTGTCTTCGCTCTTGGGTGCACCTCTGTTCGAGCAGAGTGATTTTTGTGTTTTTCTTTTGTCTGTCGTTGACTAGTAAAGATGTTCGTTTTAGCAGCTCTAAAATAAAGTTTTAATTCGACTTGTGCCGTACTCTTCAATATGGCCAGACTGCATCGTTCATTATTACTGCTAGCTGCTTAGGCTCCTCCTTGCCCAGTAGCTCAGGCAAGTAAAAATAATAGGGGCCATAAATGTCCTAATGCCCATATAGTTATTCGATTACATATATATATATATATATATATATATATATATATATATATATATATATATATATATATATATATATATATATATAGGGCTGGGCGAGCTAATAGGTGTGCAGAGCGTGTATACACGCAGACAGCCAAATTTTTAGAGAGGCCGATGGAATAAATAATATTTAAATATGCTATCTAAATCCCTAATGACGTCTTTTCAGCTGGAAAGTTACAATTACCAAGTAGAATAGTATCGGAGTACACTGTTCAGCGGACACTGTTGGATATGGGGCTACGCAGCAAACGTTCCACTCGTGTGCCTTTGCTGACCAAGCGTCATCGCCTACGCTGGGCCCGGGAACATCGCGACTGGTCCATGGATCAGTGGGAGAGAGTTGCCTAGTCAGATGAATCACGGTTTGTCATTCATCATGCCGATAGCCGTGTCAGGATACGCCGTCTTCCAGGCGAACAGTTGCTCCCTCAATGTACAGTAAGTCATACACAGGCCGGTGGTGGTGGTATTATGCTTCGGGGGACGTTCTCTTGAGCGTCTCTGGGACCCGTGGTTGTGATAGAACAGACCATGAAAACTACAGGGTATCTGAACATCATATCGGATCAGTTGCAGCCTTACATGGCCTCTGTTTTCCCAGCTGGAATTGAAATGTTCCAACAGGACAACGCCCCGTGTCACAAGGCTAAAATTGTGTTGGAGAGGTTCCATTAACATGATGCTGAATTACAATCTTCCTAACTCCCCGGATCTCAATCCTGTAGAACACATTTGAAATGTCATGGGAAGGCAGCTCAGAGTTCAAAGACCCCCAACTGTTGCTTAAACATCTGGTACAATCTATCTCCGACCATCTACCAATGACTTGTGGCATCCATGCCAAGATGGGTTGAAGCTGTGATGCGTGCCAAAGGTGGGCCAACTCGTTATTGACAAGTAGTCATAATCTTTTGGCTCTTGAGTGTATAATAACAGCAGTTCGTATTTTAACTAGAAACCTACATGCTATTTGTACTAATATAAATGCTTTTAAGAAGTTTGGTTTTAAGAAGAGAAAAATTAAAATGACCCTTTCTTTTATGCTTTTATTGTCTCAGACTTTCAGGGATTGGACCTTTAATAAACTATAAACAACGCCTACATTTTATTCCAATTAAAAACTCTTTAAAAATATTTCTAAAATAAAAATCGAAAGACTTTAAAGTTTTCAAAAGACTATAAACTTTACCGTCTTTTTTAATAATACTTCCTACCATATACTATTTCCTGTCTGTTATTGCAATAACAAATTAATTGTTTATCCTTTAAACTTCCAGAGATCATTTTTCAGAAATTCTTTAGTTTCGTCATCTACTATAAAAATATTGAGACATACTACGATTGTGTAGAATTTAGAAATCAGTTATTCATAACTATGAAAATAGCATATAAAAATATTGAGAAAATATTGAGATGAAAATACTGATATTACAAATATATAAAGATATTGAGATTATAATGTAAAAATATAATAAATATAAATATACACATAAATATTAATAATAAATAAAATATAAATATAATAAATAAATTATAATATAAAATATAAAAATAGTGCGAATTATAATATATAATTCTCAATATTATAAAATTATTGAGAAAAGTGCTAAATAAAAGTATTGAGACACACCACGAAGAATGTATAGATGCATATAGAAAGTCAGTTATTTTATAATTATAAAAATGATAAATATGTTTTTAAAGAAATTGAATTGTGTTCTTTCAATTTTAATGATGAAGAGAAATGAAGATCACTAGTTTAAACTTTTTGCTTACTGGTTATGTGGAAATCAAAGAAAACACAGTTTTGTGAATTTGCATACTATTAATATAAATAACTAGATCTGTGGAGGTTCTAGATCAGTGGTTCTCAAAACTTTTACCTCATGGAACCCGTTTCTTATCATATGCATATCAACGAAACCCCTGAATAAATATTACTTAAGAAGAAACTAAAGGCATACTATTTATCACTGATTACATATAAACGTAAAATCTAAACTATATAAAGCAGTATAAAATGGAGATAATTCTTACAATATGACGTGGAAACAAGAATTTTTTTAATGAAAAGATACAAGTAAAATGATACATTGATAAGCAGTTTAAATGAGATTAATGGATTTGTTTTAAATTGTCACAAATTTAATTTAAATTTTGGTAATATCGGGGTTGATAAAAACCATGATTTAAAAAAAAAATTTTTTTAATCGAATTTTTTTATTTAAATAGGATTTTTGAAATTTAAATATTTTTAAGTATAATATTTGATACAAGCAAATCAAATTGTTCAAGTTAGATGTCTAAATCAATTAATTCTTTCTTTATATATAATAAAAAATACATATAACTAAAAAAATAAATATAATATATAAGAATAATTCATAAATAAGTAGAAAACAATTTCTTGCAATATAGGGTTTTTTTCTTGTTTTAATTATCTATATCATAATTTAAATAAATGATGTTTCATGCTAATTTACACATTTTACTCCTTCAACCATAGAATTATTAGAAAGATGAGGGTAGACTAAGGGATAAGTAATCACAATAATTTTTTTTTATGAAAATTTTACAACCAACTTTTTATTTTGTGACAGTGGTTAAATTTTAAATGATTTATAAACAAAAACAAGGTTAGCTGCCCTGTTGTTTCCAAGTCTGTTTCGAAGTTTAGATTGCACTGATCCATATGTTGAAAAAATCATCTTGATAGAAGCAACCCTGGACTGCAGGTGCATATCTATGTTTGAGAAAAACTTGCTACATGCTCCATCCAAACATGGTTTATAAATAGGTAGAGCGAGATAAATTCCAGAATTTTTCCCAGGTTCATAAAAATAAATAAATTAAAGGAGGAGGATAATACTTATTACATTTTTGGGTGCATTTGTTTTATTTTTTAGAGGCACTTAATATTTAAAAAGTCAGGGCATTCTTTTCAAGGTATGATAATGAAACTTTTACTGTGCCAGTAATTTTTTAATACAAAAGACGAAATCAACATTTGACTGAGAGATAAAGAGATAGGGGAGAAAAAATGAATATCAGGTAGGGTGCTATTTTAATAATACAAGGAAAGGCAGGGTGCAGCAGCCTCCTGAAACCATCTGGGTTGTCAATATTTTCTTATTGTGCTTATTACTAACAAATTTCTTTTAAAAATTCAATCTTTAAAAATTGATCTAAATCAATGATTTTTTTAAAAAACGCAACTGATTTAAATAGTGATTTAAATCACGATTTAAATACGGCTGATTTAAATCGCTCAACCCTGGGTAGTATTTATGAAAGTTTTATTCTGATAACATTCTCTGCACCCACTCTATTTTAGTGTTTAGATCTAGTTAAGGTTTACGCAAAAAACACAGTTTCGAAAATACATGCAGTTGCAAAATGGCAACACCATAGAGACTTTTCTTATAATGAATATTTTTCTGTCAAACGAAGACAGCAGAATTCTGGCATTGTTTGATAAAGTGATGTTACTGAACAGCCCGATGTCAGTTCATTAACTTTTCCACACTTCCCCGAAGAAAAACAAGAAGGTTCTTCGTTTATGACAAAATGATTTATCGAGAAACCTATGAAGGATAGTTACGGAACCCTAGGGTTCAGCAACACCCTTTGAGAAAACCCTATTTCAGATAACAACTTTTTCATCAATATTGTATTAGATAAAATTCAAGATTAGCCCAGTGGCGTTAGGGTAGCGCTTCGCGTTCCACTCCACAGGTCCGAGGTTCGGTCCCCAGGCTAGGCAAGGTTGACTCAGCCTTTCATCCCTTCAATGGGTAGAGAAACTGAGGACCAAGCGTGCTTGGGAACTAAACACTGGGGGTTCTGCGTAAGGCTGACCATCTAACCGGAACATATGCTTCGCACCCCAGAGCCCTTGGTCTAGAAAACGAAGATTGGCACCGTAGGCCCTCTCCCCTTTTTTAAAATATGTTAAATGTTTTTATTTGCTTCTGAAAAAAATCTCAAAAATAATTTAAAATTAAATATACATTTCTAGATGTGTTTTAAAAAAGGGAAAGATAGATCCTAGAGAGTTTTTTGTTCTATCATGTGGTATAGTTTTTTAAAAGACGTCTTAAATTACGATCCTGCCTGCCGATGAAAATTTTATTTTTGCATCGTAAACCTTAAGCGAGAGGAATCCAATATGGCAGATACCCACCTTAAAAAAATTAAACAAAACAATCAGTGTATTTAAATGGTAAATTTTATGCTTGTATTAACATTTTGAATTATAATAAAGGATTTTTTATAAAATATAATTAGTAAAAGAGACAAAATTCCTAACACAAACAAAATGCTTTGATTCCATTTTCTCTTCAACAAATCTTAGATATCTAGTTTTCAGTCTTGTACTACTAACTCTTTATCAAGAACCAAATCAAATTTAAGGCCACGTGTGTAGCACTCAAAATTCATTAGAAGTAAAAAGATAAAAATCAAACACAAACAAAAAACTTTGTTTCAATTTTCCCAAAGTTTCAACAAATCTTAGCTATTTGCTTTTTAATCTTTTGCTACTAACTCTTTATAAAAAATAGCTAAATGATATTTAAAGCCTCATATGTTAGCACTAAAAATTAATGCTTGTTGAATATTTTTTCTAAACTTTTTTTATTACCCTCTTGTTACATGGAAGTAAATGAAAAAAATTAGTCTAGTGAATGGGTATACACTTAGAATGGTATTCTAGAAAACAACTTGTTCATCATTCTTCTGTAGCACTACAACCTTCTATAGACCGAGGCTATCTCTAAAAGTTTCTTCCATCTGGAACCATCCGCCGCTTCAGTTCTCCACTGGTTGACTCCAATTTCATGCAGCTTTTTCTCAACCATATCAATCCACCTGGTGTTTGGTCTACCTCTTTTCTTTTTTCCATCAACTTTTAGAAATGTAACTTTTTTTTGTTGGGTTTAAGTTATTGTATCTATAAATGTGTCCCAAACACCTTAATTGATAGATCTTTATAGTTTTCACAATATGTGGTTGTCCGAATTTAGAGTATTTAGAGTTCATGATTATAACGGATTCTCCATACATTATTTTCTTTAACAGCTCCAAATATTTTTCTTAGTATCTTTCGTTCAAATATTAATAGCTTATTTTCCTCAGATTTGTTCATAGTCCAACACTCGCTGCCATACATATTTATTGATTTTATTTAAGTTTTATAAAGATTAATTTTTATGCCTAAGTGTTTTGATTTAAAGTGATTTCTCAGTCCCTAATAACATTTATCTGCCATATTTAATCTGTTCCTAAATTCAATTTTAATATCATTATTTTTTGTTATGATTGAGCCTACATATTTGAACTGTTCAACATTTTCAAAGCTGTAATCTCCTATTGTCATTAGCCGAACTCTGACCGATTGGTTAGGACGCTGATCGTCATACCGGAGTTCGTGGGTTCGAATTCCACTATGGCATGGATATTCGTAGCCATTCGGAATCGGCTTTAAGCAGTAGATCCCGGTCTCATTAGCCCTCTTGTGCAAAACAGTAGACCGTAGCGCTCCAAACCAAACCAAACCTATTGTCATTGGTTGTACATCAGGTCTGTTAAGTGTTACTGCCATAAACTTTGTTTTTTCTATGTTTATTGTTAGTCCAGTATTTTTAGCTAGAGGTTCGAGTGCGGATTTGTTCATCATTATTCTACTAAATAAAATAAAATTCAAGAAGTCTCCTACGAGTCTAGTGGCTGGGGAGGGGGGAGTAGAGCTGCAAATACATGCATACTTAAAAATTAAGCAAATCAGTCAATATATTTTACTGGAAAATTCTATATTCGTATTAATATTTTTCATTGTAATAAATGATATTTTATAAAATACAATTCGTTGCAAAAAGACAAAAATTAAGCACAAACAAAATGATGTTTTAGTTTTCACTTCTTCAACGAATTTTAGATACCTATTCCAATCCTGTGCTACTAACTACTACTAACACTTTAACAAGAACCGGATCAAATTTAAAGCCTCAAAGTGTAGAACTGAAAATTAATGCTTGTTGAAAAATTATTCTAAACTTTTTTTTATTACCCTGTTGCTTACTTCTTACATGGAAGTGAAAGAAAAAAAATCGTCTAGTGAATGGGTATACACTTACAATGGTATTCTAGAAAACAACTTGTTCGTAATTCCTCTTCTGTAGCACTACAGCCTACTACAGGCCGAGGCTATCTCTAAAAGTTTCTTCCATCTGAAACCATCCGCAACTACAGTTCTCCATTGGTTGACTCCAATTTCATGCAGCGTTTTTCCAACCCTATCAATCCACCTGGTGTTTGGTCTACCTCTTTTCCTTTTTGCATCAACTTTTAGAAATGTAACTTTTTTTTTTGTTGGGTTTAAGTCATTGTATCTATTATAAATGTGGGTCTCATTAGCCCTCGTGTGCAAAACAGTAGACCGTAGCGCTCCAAACCAAACCAAACCAAACCAAAATCTATATTTTTCATTGTAATAAATGATATTTTATAAAATATAATTAGTTGAAAAGAGACAAAAATCAAGCACAAACAAAATGATGTTTTAGTTTTCAATTCTTCAAAGAATCTTAGATAACTATTCCAATCCTGTGGTACTAAGTTCTACTAACACTTTAATAAGAACCGAATATAATTTAACCCTCTAAGCGGTTCGCACGTACAATTCCGCCGGTTGTCACGTACAATTTTCGACCTCCAAATGTTCCAAAAATGGATGTAATGTACATTTCTGCCAATCTCTTCCCTCATGGAGTTTTGAGATAGGAGGGTCAGGTCAATTGTTTAGGAACTGCACTCCTTTTTGGCTGACATTTATTGAGGGTTGCACCCCTACTCCCTGAGGCACAAAGACGCTAATGGCTTTTCATGGAATTGTAATTCTTTATTTAAAACTAATTCATTTGCGGTAACAGATGTACCTCTAATTGCACCATTTAAATATCTTGGATGACTTTCGTAAAAAATATAAATAATTCACTTAAAGAATATTTTTATTTGTACTTTTAGAATGCCTTTTTTCTTTTGGGATATCTTCGAGACTTGACGAGCTTTATGTATATTAAAAATCAACAATCTATAATATCTATTTATATATATATATTTATAACGGAAAGTAAAGGGACAATAACGAGATTGGGTTTCCCGTATTCCATTCCAGTCGAGAAGGGGTGAAGTAAAAAATCATAGAACGCTTTGGCCACTAACACAATAAATCTTTAGCGTATTTTTTGGAGACTTTTTTTTTTCCTCGGTGTGTTCCACTCGGAGGGTTAAAGCCTCAAAGTGTAGCACTGAAAATTAAAGCTTGTTGAAAACTTATTTTAAACTTTGATTTTATTATCTACTAACATACTTCTTATGCGTGGAAAGCAAACATAAAAAGTCACTTCGTGATTGATATACTTAAAATGGTATTCTACAAAATAATTTATTCATCATTATACTATTAAGTAACATTCAAGAAGTCTTACACGAGACTTAAGAGGCTTGGAAGGGTACAGAGGACTGCTAATGCGTGCATAGTTCAAAAATTAAACAAAACTAAGCATGCAGTGGTAAATTTTATACTTGTATTGACATATTTTAATAAATAATATTTTAATTTATATTAGCAGTAGTAAAGGGATTAAAACTAAACACAGACAAAACGGTCTGTTTCTGTATCCACTTCTTCAACAAATCGGAGACAGTCACTTATCAATCTTCTACAACCAACTTTTTACCAAGGATTTAAATAACATTTAAAGCCTCGCACATTACACAGAAGATAAAAGTTTGTTGACAAATTATTCTAAACTATGTTTTGATTGCTTAAATTAAGAAGAATGTTCATGATAAGCGAAAACTATAATAATATTGAAGAAAGACATTTCATTTTTAATTATTTTAATGGAAAATTATAGCTTATGCGTTAACTAGAACTTGTTACTTTCCAAATAACAAATTATCTTTCAAAAACATCATGTCTCAAAATGTTGATGTATTGAATGTATATATATATATATATATATATATATATATATATATATATATATATATATATATATATATATAGTCGATTCGATAGGGTGCTGGCCTTCGGTACCAGAGTTCGTGGGTTCGAATCTCACTGGCGCAT
Source organism: Pardosa pseudoannulata (assembly GCA_032207245.1). Taxonomy (NCBI): domain Eukaryota; kingdom Metazoa; phylum Arthropoda; class Arachnida; order Araneae; family Lycosidae; genus Pardosa; species Pardosa pseudoannulata. The sequence goes on from CM063505.1 coordinate 45,527,678, forward strand.
GGATGTTCGTAGCCGTTTGGAATCGGCTTTAAGCAGTAAGTCCCAGTCTCATTAGCCCTCGTGTTGCAAAAAGTAGACCGTAGCACTCCAAACCAAACCTTATAAACTGGATGTCCATGGTCAGGGACAAAAGAGCTTGGAATTCGATTCTGAGGTAAGCAAGGGCCTATCCTGGGCTGTCAGGCCATTGAAGAAGAAGAAGTAGAATACATATATATACATATATATATATATATATGAGTGTGTATGTATATATATATATATATATATATATATATATATATATATATATAAGGAAAATTCGCAGGGGTTTTCAAAACTTAAATCAAGGGTAAAAATTCCCGCGTCATTTTCCATTCCCCTTTTTAACCCCTAACCTAAATTGACCACTGGGGCTACAGGTTACGCCCTCAGAGAAGGGGGCCTAGCCATTTATAAACCTATATGGCCCTAGCGGACAATTTAGGAAATTTCCAAATAAAAAGAAGACACACACTAGCGGAGACAGATTTTTCTAGAGATATTTTCCCACAGATGTTGACCCAGGTGTTACGTGTCTTGTACATAGAACTTCATGCTAGCTGACCCTTCAGTTTGTCCCTATGATGAAGTGGGAACCCGTCCTTCAACGTTATCCTAATAAAGGTCTTTAGCTCAAACGGTATCATTTTTATGGCCATGACTGCAACCCCCCATCGAGAAGTCAGTCTCATTACACACACACACACACACACACACACACACACACACACACACACACACATATATATATATATATATATATATATATATGTAAGGGTATTTTAACTAAACTACCCAATTTAATTATAATTACATTCTAAAATGAATTTCTGGTAGTTCTATACCTAAAAGGACAACCTTTGGCAAAACACATTATTTCTCTTTTAATTTTGGTAATCTTTATGCCGACGGCATTCTTTCCCACTGAAGCGTGAAGTATATATATAACATACATATGTTACTTTTGTACCAAAGTATTTATAAAAGTATATATTTATAAAGTAGTAGTATTTATATATTTATAAAGTAGTTATAAAAGAATTTTCTCATTTGTACTAATTTATATGATGTTACTTAAAGTCGAAAGCACCGTAAATTATTAGCTTAAAACCCCTGAGACACCTAAACATCGTGTTCTCTGTAAAGATAAAAACGGCTTTCAATTGATTCACGAGATTTCTTTCGGAGTCTATAAAAGGAAATTGTTACAGGAACGCGATACCTTTGAAGCCTCCTTGGGGAAAAGTATTACAGTCCTTTGGGGGATACACAGAATACAGTTTAAAATTCCTCCTCTATCTAAACGTGTAGACAATATAAACTTTCTTTCTTGGATGAAAATAGCTCAGAATTTTGCCCTTCAGTGAAAAAAAATAACATTAAAAATTAAGTTACAGCGTTAAAACTTACACTTAAGGTGGTTGGATACCGGTTATGTATGATTTCTCTAGCTTAATGGTTCCAAAGTTTTTTTTATACACGTACCCCTTTCTCATAGCAAATATTATGCATAAACATCCTGATAAAATTATTCTCTACAACAAAATGATAGAAAAATTAGATATTTAATTTTGACGTTCTAAATAGTAACTTAAAAATAAAATATAAATAAAAAAATGTTAAGTAATATCTTTTGAAATTGTTGCCTTGTGTTTTGATAAATGAAAACATTATTTTTCAACTACAGGCTGACAATAAGCAAATAAATCATTTCTTAAGTAAATAGCCAATAAATAGCCACCAATTTATTTATTGCTATTTATTTTAACTTTCGTAAAAATAAATATGAGGCACAATTCTTTTATATTTAAAAATTTAAGAAAAATTCAGTTATATAACTAACATATTTAAAATCTTTTAGGTTAATTCTTCAAGAAATATTTCACGAAACTTTACTCGGGATGTTATGTAAAAGCAAATGATAGCTTTATTTTTATTGGTAATTACAAAACTCAAATGTCAAATTTATACTTTTATACTTATAAACTTCCTCACAATATCGTGTAAAAACTTACAATTTGTACAATTTAATTGAAAGTTATACAGAGCTTCAGGTCAGGGGCCTTGGATAATCTCCAGTCACCAGGCCCAACTTTGTCTTGATTGGGCCTTGTGGCCACTTTTGACCATTTTTAAACATTTTTGGACGGTTAAAACCACATTTATCGAGTGTCATGGTCCTAACCCTGTTAATGCCCGACGCTTTAAATTTTAAATCTGTAAAACATTCTTATTTAAGTTCTAAGACTAGATCAAAACTTTTCGCGAATAATTTAAAGCTCACTCGGATAATCTCCAGTCCCTCGGTCTAACTGTCTTGGTCGGGCTTTGTGGCGAGTTTTGACCACTTTTAAGCATTTTTGGACGGTTAAAACCCCATTTATCGAGTGTCATGGTCCCAACCCTGTTAATGCCCGACTCTTAAAATTTTAAATCTGTAAAACATCCTTATTTAAGTTCTAAGACTAGATCAAAACTTTTCACAAATAATTTAAAACTCACTCGGATAATCTCCAGTCCCTCGGTCTAACTGTCTTGGTCGGGCTTTGTGGCAAGTTTTGACCACTTTTAAACATTTTTAGACGGTTAAAACCCCATTTATCGAGTGTCATGGTCCCAACCCTGTTAATGCCCGACTCTTAAAATTTTAAATCTGTAAAACATCCTTATTTGAGTTCTAAGACTAGATCAAAACTTTTCGCAAATAATTTAAAACTCACTCGATAATCTCCAGCCTCTGGGCCCAACTTTGTCTTGGTGGGGCTTTATGGCGACTTTTAAACATTTTTGGAGGGTTAAAACCACATTTATCGAGTGTCATGTATGGTCCCAACCCTGTTAATGCCCGATTTTTAAAATTTTAAATTTGTAAAAAATCCTAATTTGAATTCTAAGACTAGGTCAAAACTTTTCTCAATAATTTAAAACTAAATATATTTTTCTAGCTTGTTTTAAAAAATGAAGTCTCGCATAAACTTAGTCTTCGAATTCTGTAGTAAAATGGACAATTACGCAATTAGTAATTGCGTAACTGTCCATTTTACTACCTTTAAGTAATATATACTTAAATGCGTAATACGTAACGTACTTAATATACGTAAATATTACCTTTAAGTAATTACCTTAAACATTGGTACCATATTATTTCAACAATGATTAGAACTGAAGTACTGCCAACTGATGGAGGCCGATACATTTGCTATATTGAGAATTTTCGTTATATATAGAAAAAAAAATACAATAAACAATACAGGTGCACTATTAAACTTTACAACAATCCTAAATAGAAACCGGCCACGGAAGTTTTCCAGTTTATCTAAATAAAATATGTAAATTAAACAAAGCTAATTGTCCTTGTGGAAATTTAAGTAATCCAAATCATTTTTCTCAAAGTAGTTGCCCCTTCTCTGAAGTTTAATTAAAAAGAGAATTTTTGAAAAATAACCTTCAATACTACACTAGAATAGATAATTCAACAAATATTTTGCGTTTATTAAAAACAATATATAATAGCTTAAATAATCATTTTTCATTTGTTCATTCAAGATTTCAATTTGTGTTTTATTGCCTCCTTAATTATGCAGCCTGACTTTGTTCAATTATATGAATATGTTCATTTCTAATTTCCTTTGAATTGATACAGTGTAAAAATTGAAAAGTGAGAGAGTAAGTTGAAGTTGTTTTACCCTTAATGTATTATATAAATTGCTTTGTTACTTTCTTTCGTAAAAATTTATGTTGTTGTTGTTGTTGTTGAATTAACTCAGTATATTGTTTCAAGATTAATTAATAACTTTGACAAATTTCTTAGACATGAATTGTACCTTTGCTTCTAAATTTGTATTTAATTCTCTTGCTATGTATCTCTCATAGTTTGATATGCAATACTGCAGGGCCGTAGCCAGAAATTATTTTCGGAGGGGGACCAAGGGAGAAAGACATCTTTATTTGTGAACGATACTTCAATTAATGAAAAAGAAAGCACTGAATTTCCAGAATACTGTGCCGGAAATACAGTACTGTGTTTCCGGCCAGCGGCCCACGAAGACTTGTATGGCCTGAGCAGTTGTTTTTTAAGAGAATAACTGTTTATGTTCATGAACAGCTAGGCAGATAGCACACACACACACACACACACAAACGTGGGACATTGTCTATCTACAAAATGATCTTTCAAAATTTCGGGGGGGGGGACCAGTCCCCCAAATCCCTCCCCCTGCCTACTGCCTTGCAATACTGTATTATGACTTTCTGTGTCATTTTGTGACATTCCTCGCGGGACACGTACTAGTACATTTTCTGAAATAAAAGATTAATTAATCTTACAAATAGGGAAGCTCTTCCAGGGTGCAATGCAACCCAATCTAGCCCCCGTTCGGTATCTGAGACCCTGCCGCTCCTTTTATGAGCGGACTTTACGAATCTCCCGAAAGCAATCACTAAAAAGCTCTCTCGGATCAAAACATGCGAAAGCCTCCACGAGGTCAAAGCACCTACGTAAAAAAATGTCGAAAAGCCCCGAGAAGCAAAATTCTAGGCTTTTTATACCTGGGGGGGTCAGTTACGGTCCCGCCAACCGTTTTTTGGTCTGTTACGATTCCAGTTACCTGAGAACTCCAGCTAAGGTTACAGCTAGTTTTTTTTAGTTGAATTCTCATTCGCTAGCGGTCCCTATTCCGGAATTCTCGAGGATTCATTAACGTGATCAATCAGGGGTGTAACGCCTATTCAATCAAACTGTCAACATCCCAGACTATAGTAAACTGGTCAATAGGTGGGATTTCCAATCAGCTAATTTGGCGCTTTCTCTGAAGAAATGGGAGTCTACACAACAGGTTTACTTATGCCTATCAGATTTTGCTTGTTTTAATTTAACCCTCCAAGTGGAACACACCGAAGATAAAAAGTCTCCAAAAATACTCTAAAGTTTTATTGTGTCAGTGACCAAAGAGTTCTATGATTTTTTACTTCACCTTTTGTCGAATAGATTGGAATTCGGGAAACCCACCCTCGGTATTGTCCCTTTACTTCCGATTATAAATAGATATATAAATAGACATTATAGATTATTAATTTTTAATACACATAAAGCTCGTTGAATCTCGAAGATCATCCTATAAGAAACATTGGATTCTAAAAGTACAGATAAAAATATTCTTTGAAAGACTTATTTATATTTTTACGAAAGTTCCCCAAGATAATTAAGTGGTGCAATTAGAGATACATCTGTTACCGCAAACAAAATGCTTAGAAATAGAGATTTACAAAGCCATCAAAAGTTATCAGCGTCTTTGTGCCTCAGGGAGTAGGGGTGCAGTTCCCAAACAATCGACCTGACCCTCTTACCTCAAAACTCCATGATGGAAAACACTAGCAGAAATGTACAATACATCCATTTTCGGAACGTTTTTCCAGGTCGAAAATTGTACGCGACAACCACTTTGAAGACATCATCAGTTTGGCGGAATTGTACGTGCGAACCGCTTAGAGGATTAAAATACTACCGTTAATTTTTTTACAGCAGGAGGGCAAACTAGATCGTGACCTATTACATAAAGTTTTCGTGGTTACAATACATGCTTTATTTCATACAAGGAAGTAAAAATATTCCATATTTTTTATCCAGTTCTGTAATTTTTAATGTTATTTGTAACCTTAACAAAATGCTTCATATCAAGTAATACATATCTGGAGACAAACACTTTTCATTTGTCATTATTATTTGCTGAACTTTACGCTCAGTTACGCTTTACGAATTCTTAAAATATTTTTCGCCATCAGCTTTCAGCTAATTTAAAGATATTTTTAAAATATTATTTGGCAAGTGCACAAAACAGACTCACAAAATAAATCTTAGCTTTTAAAAATAAAGGGTTAAAAAATACAAACTGTTAAGTTCTGTCTTATGTCAAAACATCCTGGGAATTCAAAATTTATTTATAATTAGGAAAAACATTTTACACGAAGATGGAATCTTAGACATAATCTTTAAAATTTAGAAAATTTTTTAGTCCTTGAAATGGCTAAGGACTTGTAAGCTTTTACGCACCACTTGAATTTCAACGATCTGATAAAATTCAAGTGGTTTTAAGTTTTTCAAGCATAAATGTGGTCATTTAATAGATGCCGAAACATTTAAACTGTTTTCTCCGTTTCAAAGTTTTATCATTTAGCATAATTTCAAATTCTCACTGCCAAATTTTCCTTCAAATTTCTTTTTATTGTTTATATTATTTCTCACGAAATATGTAAGCTTAATATGTCTTTTTGCATGGCTATTTATTGTTATTAATTGAGGTATTATGCAGTAAAATGAAGAAATTTTCGTAAAACTTCAAAATTGTTTTACTGGGCTATTTATTTATATGTTCATAAAATCTAATTGTTCATGTCTATCAAGTTTTACTTGTTTTAATTTAAAGCACTACTGTTAATTTTTTACAGCATGAAGGAAAACTAGATCGCGACCTACTGCTTTACCCCTTGCCTTTTCTGCACGTACACCGTACGGGCTCGGTTACGGTGCTTTTAATGATTTGCCCGTACGCCGTACGGGCAATCTGATTTTCTTTGTCGTTCTCACTATTTTAGCCGTATCTTTTGTATTTTTAATGTCACATTAGTCATATAGATGTCCACAAGATGTTAGTATGCGAAGTGTATTCTTTTCGGTTTAAAAGCGCGGGCTTTCTGATAGGTTTTGTATTACTCCGCGAGTTTTTAATCTTTGAGATTTTAGCTTAAGTTCCTGGGAGAGTAACCGAGAGAAACTTTTTAGAGGTAATTCCTTCTACAGACAAAAAACTACGACCTGTAAACCATTGTTATAGTGTTCATTTAAAAAAATTGACAGCATCAAAAGAATTAGAAAAGAGACTACACATTTTTGTCCGGACTGTGACGTTGGACTATGCCTCTTACCCTCTTTCGAGATTTATCGCACTAAATCCTATCTTTGAAAAATGGGTTAAGAAAATGTAGTATCTGCATTCAAAAATAACTGTGTGGTATTGGTAATGGAATATATTTGTATTTTTATTTGCACAACTATAAACGTAACTTCCCTGTCTGGGGTATACGAGAGAGAAAAGACAACTTCTAGCGAAAACATTATTAATTCATGTAAAATAGTTGTTATACTTGCTTAAAACAATTAGAAATATTATTTTTAATAACATTTTGTAGCTTACAAATGTAAAATGGACAAAAACCTCCAATAAAATAATATGACATTTTTTGGATCGAATTAGTGAAAAAAAAAAAGAAACTGTTAAGGGGATAAAGATGTTCAGCATTATGTCTTTCCATTGTGTTGTTCTGTGGTACCGGAATTCGTGCATTCGAATCTCTCTTTTGATAGGAATGTTTGAACCCTTCCGGATTCGACTGTAAATCCTGATCTTATTAGTCCTCGTATGGCAAAAATATAGTCCATAGCGTTCTAAACTAAAATATAAATATATCAATCGGGTGATGTCAACCCATAATCGAACGATCAGAGAGGGAAAACGGATAATATGGGAAAGATAAATCATTATATTACTGTAAAGGTAGCTGTGAAAAGTCAATCATGACCTTCTCACAGGTACCATCCAACATAGGAGATAAACTGAGGAATTTACTTCCTATTAATACGAGTACTGGAGTATTAACACATTGTGTGCGGGTACATTTCGCAGCAGAATTGTACCGGGAGTGGGCGTTTTGCCCGTAAATTTAGTTATTCAGTTAAATCTCAATGAACCGAAAATTGTTTAATTTTACACCAGTCGCATCGACTTCCATTCAGTTGTTCTGTGGTACCGGAATTCGTGCATTCGAATCTCTCTTTTGATAGGAATGTTTGAACCCTTCCGGATTCGACTGTAAATCCTGATCTTATTAGTCCTCGTATGGCAAAAATATAGTCCATAGCGTTCTAAACTAAAATTTAAATATATCAATCGGGTGATGTCAACCCATAATCGAACGATCAGAGAGGGAAAACGGATAATATGGGAAAGATAAATCATTATATTACTGTAAAGGTAGCTGTGAAAAGTCAATCATGACCTTCTCACAGGTACCATCCAACTTAGGAGATAAACTGAGGAATTTACTTCCTATTAATACGAGTACTGGAGTATTAACACATTGTGTGCGGGTACATTTCGCAGCAGAATTGTACCGGGAGTGGGCGTTTTGCCCGTAAATTTAGTTATTCAGTTAAATCTCAATAGATCGAAAATTATTTAATTTTACACCAGTCGCATCGACTTCCATTCAGTTGTTCTGTGGTCCCGGAATTCGTGCATTCGAATCTCTCTTTTGATAGGAATGTTTGAACCCTTCCGGATTCGACTGTAAATCCTGATCTTATTAGTCCTCGTATGGCAAAAATATAGTCCATAGCGTTCTAAACTAAAATATAAATATATCAATCGGGTGATGTCAACCCATAATCGAACGATCAGAGAGGGAAAACGGATAATATGGGAAAGATAAATCATTATATTACTGTAAAGGTAGCTGTGAAAAGTCAATCATGACCTTCTCACAGGTACCATCCAACATAGGAGATAAACTGAGGAATTTACTTCCTATTAATACGAGTACTGGAGTATTAACACATTGTGTGCGGGTACATTTCGCAGCAGAATTGTACCGGGAGTGGGCGTTTTGCCCGTAAATTTAGTTATTCAGTTAAATCTCAATAGAACGAAAATTGCTTAATTTTACACCAGTCGCATCGACTGATGTAAAAACTAATTTTTATTTGTCTAAATATTTCCAGAATCTGTGTAGGAGACAAGAACATTCGGCTTCGTTTTCCTGTATATACCGTTATTTTTGTACCCACAAGCAAACCAAGTTGTTACACTAACCCGTACTAGTATGTGACCCGAGCTCAAGTATCAATCGTCAGAAAACGTACTAGTACGTGTCCCGTGCTCAAGTATCAATCGTCAGAAAACATACTAGTACGTGTCCCGCGCTCAAGTATCAATCGTCAGAAAACGTACTAGTACGTGTCCCACGCTCAAGTATCAATCGTCAGAAAACGTACTAGTACGTGTCCCGTGCTCAAGTATCAATCGTCAAGAAAACGTACTAGTACGTGTCCCACGCTCAAGTTTCAATCGTCAGAAAACGTACTAGTACGGAACCCGCATACAATGTGTTAGTATCGCAACAGACAATTTACATTCGACTGCGAGAAAATATATAAATTCTTCGATACAGACAGAACTCAAATTTTATGCTAGTTTACTCGGAGCTAAAAATAAACCGAATATCGATTTGTTAGGATAGTACTTTTAAATTTTTTCGAATATGTTTGTTCCATTTTTAATATTTTCCCTTCTCATACAATTCTTTCCGTTTGTCGTCTGAGACATTGTGTTTGAGTACCATTTTTTTCAGAATATTTAATTTTTAAGCAACTGTATTAAAAAAAATGGACGGATTTAAAAATATCCCTCCTACACTTAATGACTGACCCGCCATGATTAATGGTTTTTCTTACTAAATGACGCACTGTAGTTGTGGCAGTGTAACGACTCTACATATTGCAATGATTGAAGTAAGAAAATCGATTGGGAGGTTTCTGTTTCTAATAATCTTGCAATATTTCTGAAAACCAGAGGGGACAGTTTCTGAGTTTAGAAATAAACCGATATTCAGTATCCAAAATATTTTAATTTTAATTAACTTTTATTGCGTACTCTATAACAAATGTGGGAAAATGCGACTCTTCATCTAGTTAAGAGCGGTTCTCATGTTTATTCTGTAACTCCATTTATTTGCGATATTTTTGTAGATGGATTATCAATTTGTGTGATAATACTTGATGAAAAAGTAGATGGGAAACTAAAACTCTTAAAAACTAGTAGTTTCGCGCCCAATTTCCGGTCTGAGTAAGTAAACGCGTTATCAAAATTAGGAATGACGTCAAAGATGCACATTACCTCCATGGTTTTAACATTATTTTAATGTTTTTCAGCACTATGACGTCATATTCTAAATTATCGCATTCATAAATCCGTTTATCTTCAAATAAAGATATTCCAAGATAATATATATATTTAACATACCACGCATCATTCAAATATTTCATATTCTCACATTATTTAACTTTATAATTCGTATTAATTTTTAATTTGTTCTTTGATTAATTTTTGTTGCACAATGAATGTTCTATGATCAGCGTTCTTATGAATTCCCCCCTTTATATTTTAATGAATAACTACAAATCATTTCTTTTTCAACGTAATCATAATTTAACTGAGAATAAGGCAATTTGTCGCAACGTCACGAACTACTATAATGCCCTTAACATTCATTTTCATGTTTACAACAGCCAATAGACAAACAATAAACTGCCCTTCCGTTTGAAACTAAAGCCAGAATTGTCATAATTTGAGAATTTGCCCTACTGCGTGAAATCGCCTTATACTGATATCTAAAATGATTTGAAATCTTCTTTAAGACTGTCGCAAAGTGAAACCGTTTTCATATTAAAAATATGAAAGAATATATGGTTACAAAAAAATTAATAATAATAAAATAAAATGGTGAACGAAGAATTTAAAAAAAGTGTTTATACCATTTTTTTTTTTGTGTGTGTATGTTCTTTGCAAAAATATACGGTAAGAAACTTTAAGAATTATTTCAAAACTTAAACTGGCTGATTCTTTAAACAATTTAAAAATTTTTTATTGTAGTGTTTTGTATTTAATATAGGCTGTGTTATATATACAGTTTTCAAATGCATGTAATTTAAGAACAATACTGATGAGACACCCATTGGCGACTTCGTTTATCAGAAACCTTTATATTGTTTATTTAAACAATGTTAATATAAAGGGCCTAGCAAAACAATATTACAATAGAAGATATAAATGAATTTTGAAGATTCAAAAATTTTAGCTAGATTTACACGAAAATTTTGAATTCTACATCCTTATAATTTCTAGAAATAAATTCAAAAAAGCCCCAAATGTAAAAAGTCTCTAAAACAGTCCTT
>CM063505.1:45543703-45593703 GCA_032207245.1 Pardosa pseudoannulata
GAAAATAGTATGACAGAAGAAAGAATGGCCTTGGTAGAGTATGGCTTCGGATGCGGTTTTCCTCTTGTAGCCTCTACACTATGGACAATTGTTCACCACTTCCTGATGGTCTTCTTTTCACTTTAGTTGCGCATCTGGCTGCTTTTGATTTTTGGAAGGCCCCATAGCACTATGGTCCACTGCAAGCCATTACCACTGTCTGGAGGGGGTATGGCTAATCGAGGTCGACGATGACAAACGATAAAATGACCTTGGTGGAGGATGGCTTCCGCAGCGGTGTTTCTCCAAAGATCAAAGAGAGCCGAACGATGGCCGAATGGTTAGGATGCTGGCCTTCGGTACCAGAGTTCATGGGTTCGAATCCCACTGTGGCATAGATGTTCGTAGCCGTTCGGAATCGACTTTAAACTGTAGGTCCCTCTCTCATTAGCCTTCGTGTTGCAAAATGTAGACCGTAGCACTCCAAATCAAACCGAACCAAAGATCAAAGACAACCAGCATGAGCTACCAAAGTGCGCAGTAGACCCTATGTGTACATACACGCGCTCTGCTTATTTAGTGTCCCAGTGTGTGGATGCATCCGTGAACCATGTTTCAAGGTCACCATCCAGACCAGTACTGGAGTAGTGAACAACTGGCCATATGTGTGGAGGCTACATAAAAATAGTTAAAAATAAAATTTAAACTGTTTCAAATACCTTCGAGAAGTTTTGCACAGTGTCACCAGCAATCTCTGTACACATTTCTGTGCATGTGTCTCTCACCTGTTAAGCGTAATCGTGTTTTACAGACACACTCTTTTCTTTATTAATATAGATTATAGACTATAATTAACTGATGACGATTATAAATAATAATAATAATATATAATTTTTTTCTCAAGATAATTGAAATTTCTTTTTTTTTTCTTTTTTTAAAGAATGAAGCGAATCAGCTAAAGTAGACAGACCGAGGACTCCGGGATACATATTGAAATTTCATTTTAGCATTTCCAGACCGCAACTTCTTTTCCCCTTTAAACCGCAACTTTTGTAACAAAAGAATACCAATTTCCCTCTGTTGCAGTTTTCTACACATGAATTACTCCATTAGTCAGAAAATTTTGCTCACGTATAGTTGGGGACCCCAAATCATTGTATTACGCCTGGGTCATCCATCAGCGTGTGGCATTACAAATAAGCTGCGTGTCATAAGAGAGGCGGGTGCATTCTGGCCCATCACTGCTTAATCCTATTTCAAACTTTTCATACTATCTTGTAGTAAAATATGACCCTAAATATTCTGTGCAGATTGCCCAGTATAAAATCCGAATACCTTAGGAAATATCCCAGGAATCTGTTTCTTTTAACTCTAGAACGCCCGAGTCATTTTCGACTCCAAGCAATGCTTGATTTGGGAAATACGGATGTGTGTGTGTGTGTGTGTGTGTGTGTGTGTGTGTGTTATATATATATTATATATATATTTATTTATACACACACATATGCGATATACATATATATAGATTGTTATATATTACACACATACGCACAAGTGTATATATACATATATATATAGATACACACAGACACACACACATATATATATACATATATATATATATTTATGAAGAGATAAATATACATTGTGTATATATACATATATATATATATATATATATATATATATATATATATCATGCACACACACACATATATACGTATATTGAATTCATATATGCATATACAAAATTTATATACAGATACATATACATGTATCTATCTCTATATAAGATGTGTATATATGCATAAGCATATATCCACATGCACATGCTCGTGTTCTTTGCAATAGTAAGATTCCGGGCGTTCTATTTAAAATTACGAGATATGCAGCAAAAACTTCAGTAATGTCCATGTTTAATTAAAATACTCTGTTTAAGTTCTAGGAGTGTATTAAGTAATTCCCTTAACCCATTTGCATCATACTAAAAAAATGGGGGAAAATGCTCCTTGTAGGAAAAAAAAAATCTTTTTATTGCTTTAAAACAAATGTGTTTAAAATACCTATATCTAATGCTCTTATGAGAAATGCCAAAAACTGCCTAAAATATTGGTCGTGTATCCATTTTTGTGATAACAAGCATGATAATTCTGTACATATATGCGCTTATGGTGCAAATGGGTTAAAGGAAAGTTGATCTAAACCATTTTAATTTATTGCATTTAAAAAGTTTAAAAAGAATTTGAATGTTACATTTATACATTGGGTTCATACTTGAATAGAGTAAACAAATGCCGCTATGGGTAGAAAAGAAGCAACTGTTGACACGACATCATAGCTGTCTAGATTTAGTTATTGAGACCCCTCCACACTATGGTCCACTGCAAGCCATTACCATCGTCTGGAGGGGGGTATAGTTTATCGTGGTCGATGGTTGCAGACGATAAAATAGCCTTGGACGATGTCTTCCGAGGCGGTTTTTCTCCAAAGATCAAAGGCAGCCAGATGCGCAACTAAAGTGCGCAATAGACTCTATGGACGAATCCACGTGTTTGGCTCATTTAGTGGCCCAGCGGGTGGATGCAACCCGTGAACCATCGTTCAGGGTCACCATCAGGAAGTGATGAACAATTGGCCATAGTATGTAGGTTACATTACATTCTATATTATTTTTATTCTATGTCATTTTTTTGCAATGCACTACTGAAGCAGACTTTTGGAATACACTTATTGATTTTCAAACTATACTATTTGTGAATATTATAATGTAAAGTATTAAGACATTTATTTTATTAACAGGATTCTTACTAAATAGGCAGGGTTTAAAAAAAAAAACCATCAATTAATTTGCCATGGTAATGCAGATTTAGTTAATACAATTTTATATTCGTTTTCTTCTAAATAATTTTGAAGAATTCATCGCTTGATGCAGCAAATTTTCTGAATATAATTATTCAATTTTCAAATTTTATTGTTAACTTATATTATAATGTGAACTGAAAATAAAATAACAGAGAAAATGTATTTGATTCATTCTAAGATTTATGGCTCCATGTTATATATTCTATGGTTTATTGTAAGATTTATACTGTGAATTTGGTTACTCATTACTACATCAAAATAAGATTTCAGCAACAATAAAGGGGAAATGAATACTATTTTTGGAATAAACAGATATTATAGAATACTAGCTGCTTCGCACTCAGCCTTCGGTCTGGGTTTTAAATTTTTCCTATTAAAAGTTTAGAACCACTATAAAAGATAAACGCATTAATAGAATTTTTGAATGAATCTCGTATGCTGCAGATTGTTGACAAATATGATAGTTTAAGCAACAGACAATCCCAATTATAAATTTGTACGAAAATAGTATTACCAGAGCGTACCACGGCGTAATGATGACGATTTTCTAATTACGACGCGATCCAATTTTCAACGTTATATGTATGTATGCATGCATGCAATGCCTTTGCTGTGAAAATGTATTTCAAATAAGTTTCATTCCTTAAATTTCGTTTTTATATATATATTTTTATCCCGTGCTAAAAATGCAATTTTTTTTTTTACATACCTGATTCCACGACTCTTTTTTCAGTGCTAATATACAGGTTCCTTTTACGATGTATTGCAACACCGAGAATTAGTCAAAATAAATTTATTGGATAAAGTTTTATAACGAATATAATCTCTATCATGTAGGCTGAATCTACAAAAGACATACTAAATCTTTATGTTAGATGCTTTATGTTGCAGAACAGTTTGATTACTTATAGAAATTGTGACGTTATTAAATGCTTAAGTCAAATTTTGTTTACATTTCGAAAAATCGTAAAACAATATGTTGTTGCATTTGAATATTACTTGCATACGCTACATACAAAGGGGTGTACGCTACGCTTGCTTACAAAGGGTTTTGGTATTAATACTATTATAAAAATATGCTATAATAATATGTTCGAGGGAAAAGGAAAAAACAACAAAAGAAAAAAGATTTTCGCATAAAAAAGAAGTTTTGAAAACATTTTTCCACACTGAAAAAAGAAAAAGAATTTTAAAGTACTTTTAAACACCTTAAGAAAAGTATACCCTTTTTTTCCTTAAAATATAATTGTCATTTATAGAACAGAGTTTTCAGTATTGTTCTCATAAAAACTTACATATTCTATATTCAATGGCAATTTTTATTTTGTGTATTTGGTTTATTTTAGAGCGCTACGGTCTACTGGTTTGCTCACGAGTGATAATGAGACCGGGACCTACTGTTTAAAGCCGATTCCACGCGACTACGAACATCCATGCCAGCAGCAGGATTCAAACCTACGAACTCCTGTGCCGAAGGACAGCACTCTGCCATTCGGCTGTCGTTCGACTTTATGTATATGACAACCTGTAATCTACTCAAATGTAATACAGTGGACTTCGCTTAATGTGATCAGTTTGAGACACCGTGATTTTGATAACAATAAAAGGTATACAAAATTAGATAAATTTACTCCCCCCCCCTTTAATTCACACGTACTAAATTTTAAAATAAAATGAAAAAACTCATATTTATGTATTGTATATTATCCTTTAAAACATAAGAAATGTAAACATAATTTAAAAGATTGATACATTGTTCACTGTCTACAATCTTTTATAGGAAGCTCATAGATAAATTGTTCGCAATCATAATCAACCTGCCATAAGGATTTAAAATTTCGATCTTTTGTTTTAATGTTAAATCATTTCGGTTTCTGGCTTCCATATCGACAAGCTGCATGTAAGCGAGCAAGGCATAAAATGTGAAGACGCTCCTTCTCAGTTCCGATAGGAATGTGTTGCCTTCTGCTTATCTGACAACCATTGACCACCAGCAGGGTGTGCGTATTTCTGAAAAATTCTTGGTACGTGTAATTTACCAATCCTTTGTTCATTCCCCATTTCTCTAGGTTGAAGAGGGGAATTCTCGGAAATTCAAACAACAGCTAAGGGAAGGAAAAGAATGGGTTCCTTCTGAATATATTGTGAATATTCCTTTATCAGTTAAAATGAGGTTCGAAAACTGATCCCATTAACCGATGTAACGATCACACAAAGCGATAATTTTAACATACAAATGAACAGAGAAAATCGGGACCAAGTGATTTCGATAACAATAAGCGACTGATAACATTAACCGCGATCACATTAACCGGAGTCCACTGTACTTTTATTTTTCCAATTTTTCACGTTTCATCTCATCACTGTCGATTAAAGCTGTCCATTAAAGAACGATTATTTTCCATATAAATATGTGGTATTTGATTTAAAATTGACTCTAATCGGATACGATGCGACGATGCTACGTAAAATTCCATTATTACTTCATTGGAATGATAACCGAATGGGAAGAGCGTTGCTCTTCAGTACCGGTGTTCGTCTCGCTGCTATTTCGGATTTTCGTAGCTTTTCGGAATCGCCTTTAAGCAGTAGGTCCAGATCTCATTAGCCAGCAAAAGTCATCGGCTAGCAAAATACTAGATCGTAGAACTCCTAATCAATCCACAGCTAGATGATGGCCGAATGGCAGAGTGGTGCTCTTCGATAACGTTGTCCGAATCATGCCATTCGTAAATGGCATGGATGTTTATAGCCATTTGGAATCGGCTTAGAACAGCAAGTCCTGATCTCATTAGCCCTCGTGCAACAAAACAATAGACCATAGTGCTCCAAATCAACCAACAAACAAATTAATATTGCTTTAGTAAATTTTTAATCAGATTATTTTATATTATAAACAACAGATTTATTTTATAATTCACTGTTTCTTAAAAACTTGTCCATAGGAAAATTTATGTGGTCCACGAGAGATAATAAATTTTTATACTTTTCATAACAAACAAAAAATTTTATCTTAATAAATAATTTTTAAACTAAATTTAAATTAATATGTGTAACTAATTCACTGGCATATTGCGTTATTCATTACATTACATTGAATAGAACTAATAAAACAGAAACATGTAATATAGGAGTAAAATAAGAGGTAGAAGGTAAAATAAGAGATTTGAAAAAAAATTTTCAATTTTACAACTCCTCTTCAACCTCCACTCAAAATACAGTTTCTTTTAAGTCAAAGAGTTTTTTGCTGGATGAGATCCCGCCTACCCTCCCTCATCCCTTTGGACTAACTTTCTCTTGGTATTTTCCAATTTTTTTGTGAATTTATTTCTATTAACAATTAAATTAATTTTACAATTTACACTAAATCACAAATTTGTGATGAAAATCACACTCAGTTTATTTAATTTGTGATTAAGTGAATGTTTCAGTCTATTTAGTATGAATGTTATGTGTTTCCTTTGTGTTTTCTTTGTTAATTCAATTAGATTTTAAATATTCAATTTTTTTAAATTTTTCCTCAAAATGTTGTTTTTGTTTATGTATCAATTTGTTGAGTTACGATCCCCTCGCCAGATTTCAAACGCCACGCTGGAAGCACGCCACGCACGCAAGCTGCAAGCACGCCAATTTCGCCAAATGTGGTTGAAGCACCAACAAGATCCATGATTAGAAACAGGAGAGTGGGCTAAGAAGAGGAGTTGAATAAATTTGAATTGAACAAAATTCGCTTTTTTTTTCTTATATTAGTTCCAGGGATCTATACCTTAATATGAGTTAGCCATTTCTTGTGTTAGATGATTCTCTCTGATATTTTTATAGCTGTACTGTACGATTACATGAAGTTTGATGGTACAAGACTTATAAGTTCTAAAAGGATTTTTGAGAAGTCAAAAGGTTGTAACTATTTATGCATATTAAACATTGTATTAAATGTTGATGTGTTTCTATGAAATGATATGCCTAATTCTATGAAACAAGAAGGAATAGAGAATAATTTCAATTATATTACCAAAAATTGTTCATTTTTTAGAGTATGTTAACCACTTAAAAAGGAATATGAAGAGAATTCCGCAGAATAATTTAAGAGTTTTATTAGTGTTCTAGGTTAAAAAAATATATATTCTAAAGGTCTGCGGTAGTTTGGTGAACAGAAAGACCGTTATACTTGACAGGTGACAATAATACGTTCCAAAAACTGTCTCTCCCTTAATCTTTAAACACAGTCGTCACGAACACGATAGTAATGTGCATTTGTAATTCGGAAAATTTGTGTACTCTAGGTCAGAGGTGGACATAAATAGCAAAATACAATTTTGCGCCCACGGCGGAATCAAAACAAATATCATATTTAATAAAGTAAATATAATAATATTTTATTAATATATTACAATTATTGTAAATATTTATGCCCATTTATTAAGTTTTAATTGTTCTATTGTTGATTTATGTATGTTATTGTAAGTTTCTCAATATTCACGAAAACAAAACAAAAAGAATCTGAAAAAATTCCTGTGTAGGAAATATTTTTATTTTATTAAAATACTATTTATGGATATTAATACACACTGTAGTTTAATTTAAATCTATAAGAAGTGTATCATTAAGAAGTGTAGCTATCATAATATCGTTCCCTTATTTCACATTCTGTCATTCTAATAAGGTAGGCGTGCAACAAACTGTGCTTCGGTACGTAGAAGACAACGAAATTTCATAATTAATACTTAATTAATTTCATTTTCTGTGTTGAAATGTCAGCAGCATCTGAATGCTACAATGTATCTGGTGAAAATGTGTATCATAGTGACGCTTGTTTTCTAATTGTTTTTAAACCACAGTTTTGTGTTCCTTTTCTGGTTTCATTTATCATTCTTCGTATGTTATTTATACAGCAAGAACAATAAGGCGGCTTTATGTGTGAACAAAGACTATATTTACATACACACACAATGTATCAAAAAAGTATAGGAATTTTTAAAATCATCCTACTTTAACGTTTGAAGTTTCAGGCATTTTTTTTATTCATTTTTTTTTATTTCTGAAAGAACAGACGATTAAATACGTATGTTCAGTTTCCATTGTTTACTAGACTTATTCATTAAAAAGGAGAAAAAAAATAAATCCGATGCAATTGAATTAATTTATCAGTAAAATGGTCGGATGAGTGTCTACAAATATTTAATACTTTTTCCTTTGATCTGTCTTTTAATAAATATTAAAATCTGCAATTCAAATGAAGAATTTGATAAAGATTTATAATACAAGGTATTTGGTTTTGCTTCTTTCTAGCATTTTAATAAACAAATAGTACTTTTCGTTGTGTTCTTTGTGAAATTAATAACTTAAAATTTCTCATTAAGTAATAATATATAAATATGTATAATAATATATGCAAATTTCGAAAACATTTGTAGCATAGAAAAACTAATTATGAACTAGGTGTTATATTTAAATTATTTATCAGTATACCCACAACGTATTGTATATACGTTTGATTACGCTTTTAAAATAACCTAAAATGTAAAAAGAACATTATTTTATTACATAACATTATATGTATTATTATATGAAAACTTACCCCTTTTTCACTTCTTTATAAAGTAATCAAGTAAACATTGGACTACAGAATTCTTGTTGTAATAAATAGGTATCTTTCATGTACAAATACAGCCACAATTCTTAGTCAAACAGAAAAATAAATTTCAAACACACCTCTCGGCGAATAGGAACAAAGCAAATCTTTACTGATTTCAGTCAAAATTGATAAAAAACAAAAATAATAATAAATTATTATTACTTTACAGTTTGATTTCATAAATGAACTCTAAACTTACTCCAATCAAAAGATTCAAATCTGCTTGTTTGTTTTTTTTTATTTATTAAAAACATAACTTTCACTAACAATGAGGAATTTGCACATGTGGGGGAATGGAACGACTTAAAATTTTTCTGATAATTCCAGACTCGCTAATTTCAAAAATGTTCTCAAAAATGTAAAAAACTGGGATCATAATTTTTAAATTTGATTTTAAAGTTAAGGGAAAACCACGTGACTTGAAACCGCTCCGTGACTGGTTGTGACGTCACAGTTTATAATGTTTCAATGTTGACATTTTGTTAGCAAGAATTTTCTGTTTCCAGATTGTATTTTGCTAGTATTTTAAAATTTTCTAGTCTTTAATATTTATTTCTACTCCGACCTTTAGGATACTTTTATCAATCTCGATATCTTTGTATATTTTTTTATAATGTCTCTATTACCCGAATTCACCAAAAAACAGTCCTACAATCTCGCGAAAATTCACAGCATATCAATGTTTTCATTTTGGGAAATAATTCGAATTTCAGGGGAGCGGTAATACGAAAAATCAAAACCATGTAAGATTTTTTTCATATTTTTCAATTTATCTTAATGTAATTCAAATATATAAACGCTATATTAGTGCTTACCACACCTATTCAGTTTGTTTGGGTTTTGGTTTGGAGTGCTACAGTCTACTTTTTGCAACACAAGGGCTAATGAGACCGGGACCTACAGCTTAAAGCCGATTCCGAACGGCTACGAACAACCATGCCACAGTGGGATTCGAACCCACGAACTCCGCCTATTCAGTTTGTATTAGAGATGTAAAAAACCCGGAATTTTGAAGAGGTGGGAATAAACCCGGGAATTTTGGGGAATAAAACCAGAATTTTGGGAACTTTGGGAAGAAATCCTTTTTAGTCTTATCAAACACATAACTGGTTGCTTCAATTTTAATTGCTAATATAATAATTATATACATTATTTTTGATCATTATTTATTATGTAAATTGCTTTATGCTAAACTTTTCCCCCTCATTTTATAATATAAAAATAAATATCTTTAAATTTAAAATAAGTTTATTATTTTTTGTAATGCATATATCATTTAAAGGTGTCATCAAATGACACTATTGCATTTTGTGTCCAATTCCTACACACACACACACGTTATATATATATATATATATATATATATATATATATATATATATATATATATATATATATATATATATATATATATATATATATATGTAATATATCAAAATTATTTAACTTTAATATTTCTTCAAAAACCTCCTCTCTCCTATTTTAATTCATCTAAATATCTTTATCAGCCTCTAAATGGTTTAATCAACGAAGTATTTTCCACTTAACATTCCTTTCTGTCCTAAAGCTGTAAACTTTCTGTCTATACAGCAATTTCCCAGGTGTTGGCGGAACATGTGTTCGTGTTTTGCTGATATTGCAGTCAATTCGCTTAGTAAGTTGTTTTTGTTGTGGGAAAATTCTTGTTGTCAGCGCTCTTGGATGTACTTGTGTGAGAGCAGAGTGAACTCTGTGGCTTTTGATTGTGTATTGTCCAGAAGGACAGATGACCGTGTTGCCGCTCTGAAATAAAGTTTTAAATTAGACTTCTGAGTTCTCTTGAATATGAGACCCGACTGCATCTTTGTACTTTATGAATGCTAGCTGTTGAACTTTCTCCTTGTGAAGGAGTTTTATAAAAAATGGATTACATATATATATATATATATATATATATATATATATATATATACATAGAGAGAGAGAGATGTTATCCAAAAAAAAATGATGATTTATGGGTTTTGTGACACTACATATTATTGCCTAATATTTATGTAATAATAAAAATATCGGATATTTCTCAAAGGAAAAATATACTCATACTTTCATGCTAAACATGATACCTTGCCAAATATAGTTAGTTAATCCCAATTATTCAATTTTTTTTTCATAGCGTATAATAGTTAAATTTTGTGAATATATCAACTTTTTAGGTCTACAACAAAGACAGAAGAAAACGGTGGTTCTCATTGTGTCATAGGAGCTGGCGACTACAAAATTCCCATGTTTTGGAAATTTTCAAAATTCTCTTCCCAAAAAACCCGGTTTTTTTCTCGGGTTTAAACCGGGTTTTTTCCACTGCTCACAACTCTATGCACCACATTTAATATTGCAGTATTATGTTTTTTTATAAAGAGATACAAATAATGATTAAATAAAAAATTGGAGAAGGTATTTATACTTCTTTTAATTGTAAGTTATGTTTGGTCGTTATTTCGATCTGGTAAAATAAAAAATATCTGAAAAATATTTTAATACCGTAGTTGGGAATATATTAAAAAGCATTCCTGAAACAAAACACTTAGATTTTCTATTAAAACCACCATCCTGTATGCTTATAAAGATCACCATTCTAAAGAACCCTTTCTATTCACTTTCCTAAATGTTTACTATTTTTTGTATATAAAATACCTATCATCTCATTCACATTCAAAAGAAATTCATCTTATGGATTATTTTAATCAAAACAATCATGGCTATCTTACATTAAAGTTTTTTAGACTAATTTATAGAAATGAAAGAGATTTTGTAAAATTATATTAGTATAAATTGATATGTACATATGCATATAACAGTATGGCCTGTGCATTTCGATTTTAGGAATAGCATAAGCTTGAGGAATAACTTTGTCTCATCAATTAAAATAAACAAGAAGTGCCATAGTAAAAGAGTAAATAAATATTGGCCAGTTTTATGTATATAGAGCCTGTTCTTAATATAGCAGATAAAAATAATGTTGTATATATTTCAGAAAATGTAATACTCAGATTTTGTTTGTTTGTTTGTTTGTGTTGAAATCTGAAATCGATATTGTGCGTTTGTACTTTAATTATAAATTTACATTCACTTTAGTATTTATTAAAAAAAATTCACGAATGACTTTTTGAAATGTATGCATTGTTCAAATTTATCATAGTATTTTTCTAAACAAAGATTGTAGTACTTTTAATTTATATATTAAATATTAATACATTTTTATTGCTTAATATAAATGTTAAGTAAAAAAATGTATATAGTTCCTGAAATTAAATTTACATTTTTTGAGTAATATCAGTAAAATATTTTTAAGATAATATCATAATTTTTCAAATTAGCTTCCAATTTAATTGAAAAATGTTACAGTGTGAACTGCTATATTCAAGAAAATAGGTATTTCTCAAGAAAATATTTAAATACCTTGAGAATATATAAAACCTTTTATTGGGACTTATGTATTAAATAATTACTGCAATTTATAACCTTCATAAACTCATTACGAAGTATTTAAGCTTTGTGAAAATATTCCAAAATTAGGGTTTTTTTTTAGTTAAAACAGTTTTAGTTAACCAATACTTTTATATATATATATATATATATATATATATATATATATATATATATATATATATATATATATATATTAAAAAATAAAAAACAAAGGTTGAATTACAGCAAATTGGACTTTACAAACCCAAAGAGATGATTTATATGATAATTAGGGGATTCATTTCTCATCTAAGTTTTAGGCATGCTGAGATCTTGGGAACACTGAAAAATATCTCTTCATTGCAATTAGTTGTGGTATTTATACAGGGTGGCACAATACAGAATTTATAATATGACTTTTTAATGTCAGACATAATAAAAAAATGTCATTATATGCAATTCTTTGAACAAAGCAAATTAAAAAGTAGCCTTATACAATGTAAACAACGTATACTGTCGGTGTTTTCATGAACTGTGATGTCACAAAACTGGCGGAGGAAGAATAGCGTTTTCGGGAGACGTTAAAGAGTCCGATATAAAACCCATTAAAAATCACTAATTACGGCCTCAAATGAAATAAAAAAAGGTACTGTCCTGTTTATATTTTTGTCTTCTATTGTTTAAAAATAAAATTAGAAAACGTAAAAATTCTTCATTGTTTGAAGCTAACAGAAATTTATTAGTTCTGTTTAACTCTGTTCAGATTATTAGTTACATTAAGCGCACGAGAAGTTAAAAGTTGTAGTATGATCCTGTCTTCTTTCATTGTTTTCTGAAAATTTCCTCTTTAGTGGTATAGGTTCTGAAGTTCTGAAGTTTTCTTAGTTTATGGAGAAGAAATTTATCCAACGCAGCCAGGCATTTTCCTTTTCCAGTTCGTCTTTGAAAATAAAATACAAGCCAGTTTTTCTTGTCGGTGTAGACAAGAATTTCCTTAATATTTCCTTGGTAACCTTATTTCTGGTGGAACTCAAGTGTGAGGATCTAACTAAGGTTCATTAAAAACTAATGATTGATAAAACCTGTTACAGTTCTATATTTAACAGCTCTTCACCTTTAAACCGTTATGAATATTCAAGATTGTCTAGTGGAATATTGTTCTTTGGAATTTAGGAAATTCCAATATTGTTTTCTTAACGACCAGTCCTAGACATTGCCACAAGTTCTACAATGGTCCAAGTTCCTTTAAAAATAGAGCATTTGCCTCTTGTTTCTAAATTTATTATACATGTCTAACTGGGATGATCAGAGAATCTGAAGGGTATTTCTAGAATCTAATATACAATTATTCTAAATTATAGTTCAGTTCTGCTTTAAAATGTTTTACTATGATTTTGATCAAAGCAAGAAAAATTTTTGTATAAAATAATAAAGAATTTTTATTTTAACTTAAATTTTTCTCAAATTTACTTTCTAACAATGTATTTTAATAAAAGATATACCACTTGCTCCAAACGAGTCCTTTATTCTCATATAACTTTTACCACATGAAAATATTATAGTAATATTATTAATGTGCAATAGCAGATATTTAAAAACGTATTGTTTTCATATGTAATAAAACTGTCTAAAGTGCTTTCCCGTAATATTTATACTCTTTTAGGCATTTGAAGAAAAAATATCAATATTTATTTAAAAGGAATAAGTTCTTATGTTCTACCTGCTGGTGGTTATAATTTTCTGTAAGAACATTTAAAGGGGGGGGGGTCTTATGATTAACTGAGTTAATTTCTTAAATTTTTTAATTCTTGGATAATAAAACTCTGAAAAGTATTGAAGGATTTATTTTCAACACAAACTGAAACATTTTATCTGTTTTTATCAAAAATCATTTCTTTGTTACGAAAATATATGCTTTAGTTACAAATAGGAGAAAAGGAAGCGTTGTCGTTAATATAAAGTACTTATTTTCCCTTATTCTTTGAAATGGTAGTATATTTCGATTTAAATTTTAAGAAACATTGTAATCTGGATTAGATTTTTCGGATCTAGATCAAATTGTAAAATCTAGTTGAATTTTAGAGCGGTGTATAAATTCCATTAATTTCTTTAATGCCTTAGAGATGTTCATAAAAAACGTTTTTTTCTGATTTTGTATACAATCTTTGTTAGTCTTAAAAAGTTTTAAAGTTTTTTAAAAGCTACATAAATACAAATGGTTTCGATTTCTACGTTTTTGTGCATATAATTCGCAGTACATATCGTAATTTTTATTAAAACTTTTTATATTGGTTTAGCTAATTCTTAAAATGGTATAAATAATTAAATCCATGTGCATTTATTATTTAGGTGTTTAATAATTTTAATATCATTCAATTTATACAAGTTAAAAAATTTATTAAAATTTGACAACTCATTTTTTTAAGTATTGTTTTGTTTTCGAAGTTTCATATTTCTATGAAAATATGGCAATAATACGCTTGATCCTGGCGGAAAGATGGCGTGCTCTCCTGGAGATGAGATGGCTATGTTTGTTTTCGGCTATCAAAATTTAAAGGTGAGGGTCAAACTTAGTTTAATATAATAATATTCTTTTATTTTTATATGTAACATTACAGATCCTTATATCAATTGATTATAAAAGCTTTTATCTGCCTCATTTTAGTGTCTAAATTGATCCATTTTTTAAAAATTATAATTTAAAATCGTTGTGTTACGCCTAGCTAGTAATAAAAGAAATTCCAATTGATGGGGGAATTGCAATGGCCACCTTTTTTTTATAACTAAAAAACTGATCTTATAAAGTACGGTTGTTAGCTATAATTTGTTTTATTTTTCCGTGATTTTTATGCTTAAATGCTTAATTTGTTACAGTTTTGTGGAAGTAATAAATAAACTTTTCTTTTAAATAATCTAACTGTTGAATAATTTATGCTAATTATGTTTTTTGTGTTAAAGTTGTCTGATGAATGTAAGCGTTTTGGATCTTTTACATTGTTGTTTTTGAGTTTTAATGTAATAAAATCGTACATGTTTTATTGTAAGAGGGTTTTAATTAAAAATAAACATTGTTTACTTATTGAAATTTTTATTATGCATAACCTAACAAATGAAGCATTTCGACATCTTGCGAGTTGGATATACTAAGATCTATGCAAACTTTTTTGTTGTTCACCATTCATAATTGTAAATAGTATTCTTCATTTTAAATGTAACATATTTATTTATTTGAACTACAAATTAAATCAATCAAAAATTTAAATATTTTTAAAACTTTCTCTCTCACATTTAGTTTGAATTTGCTTATGTATTAAACATACTTGATATAATTCTGTCGGTTTTAATCCAGTAAGAAATTACTAAAGGTCTCATTTAAACTGTAATGATTAGAAATATCTCTTACTGCAAACTTCTTTTAGTCTAAAATTACAATTTGATAAAAGATCTAATTTATACTTCACAGCATAAATGATATCTGCAAGCATTATTTAAATGATTGTTATAAATGTCTTAGACATTTTTAGTCATCTTATATAAATTTTTTTGTAACTAGATAATTAGCTCACAGTTAGAAATAGAGATAAAATTTGAAAAAAAAGTTATATTGTTTTACTATTTTAAATATTAGAAATTTGGGTTATCACTATTTATGCATATATTTCTTGGTATTAAAAAGAATGAGATGACATATTTGGATGAGCTTCAAAAATAAAGTTTATAAGTAAAATATTCATTTTAGTAGAATTATTTATTATGTGTGATAGCATGCTTCAGAGAATTATTGTGTCCAATATTTTTTTAAATAGTCCATATATGTTGTTTTATGCATGCTTGTCATTAAAATTAATTGATCTGTTGAATGATTTTATGTTTGGTTCCCTTTTTTTTATTCAATAATTACGGTTGCCTTTTGTTTTATCCTTAGAGTGATGAGATGTCATCAGTACAATTGCATTATTTAAACTTAATGTAATAAGTTATTTTCTTGCAAGTGTCGTTGTTGATATTTCCCTTTAATTGGCTAACTAAGAAATTTTTCTGTTGGATTTTGCTCAATAGCAATGTCACAGGTTGAAATACAATTTTTTTAATACTTTTTAGTAGTTTGAAAGCTAAACTTTTAGCAGTTAAATTTGCTTCGTATTTTTAGACATTAACTTTCTTTCACTGTTATGTACATAAATGTTCAGTTATCCCACCAGACAGTTAATTTGTATTAATCAAAATAATTTATTGCCTTTATAGTTTGAATATTTGGAAATTTGCATGGTGAAAATATAACTTTAATTTAATTAAGTTTTTTAAAAATTTAGGTAATGCCTTGTAATTTTTAAAATACTATTCTATTTATATCATTCTTAAAGAGATAGTACAATGTCATATCCATTGTTTTATATACATACATATATATGTATATAAATGTAATATAATTAAAAATTATTTTTTATATATAAATATTACTGAACTATTATACCTTTAATGCCTTTACTATGTTTTATAATTCTATTAAACATTCTTAAATTTATTTTACCAATTAAAAAAATGTTAATGTTAGGATTAAGTTTTTCAAAATATATGATGAAAATATTTAGTACATTCATTATTAAATAACTTATCGAATTTAGTATTTAAAGTTTTATATAATTTTTTATTTTATTTTTAAGGTAGTTATTTCATATTTTTACATTTGCTAAAATTTACCGACATGTTTGTATATTTCTTGTTTTAAATGCAATTAAGAGACTTCAAACGTTTAGAAATGTATCAAATAATTTTCTACACTTGTCTCACTGTGAATTGTAAGTTTTTTGCTTTGTGTATAAAAACTCAATCTGGTAATTTTTCTTGTGTACTGCGTTTTTATTAGCACTTAGAGAATGATTTAAATGTTCTGCCTCTTTTTTTTTTCCTAAGATTTGTTTACATAGTTATTGAAGCAGTGTACCAAATTTTATATACTTTATTTTTATTTACTAATTCTTTCTTAAAACCATGCAAGTGTATTATTTAGTTATAACTAATTTAGTTTACACATACATTTGCTTTAACTATAAGGCCTTGACTTTTAAGAAACTATTGTAAATAACTTTTTCTCATTTTAAAATGTTACATTTGATCTGATAAATCAATTAATAATTCTGTTGAAAGAATTAAAGCAGATTATCAATGAAAATTGAATTGATAATTGTTTATTCAAAGTCAATTTACATTAGGATAAATTTTAATTGCTATTTTAAATCATACGATTTTCTCATGTGGACAATTTTATTAAAATTTATTTATTTGCTTTTATACTTTTTGCAATTTTACATTTGAAAGTCATTATAGTATTCTAACTATTTGTTACAGAAAATACTGTATCATCATTAAGTTATCTTTTTATTATATATGCTGGTATAATATACAAAAAATTCCTCCCCCCCATGCACACACACAATTTTTTATAATGAAATGTTTTATTTTCTATTTTGTGCTATACTCGGTATATATATATATATATATATATATATATATATATATATATATATATATATATATATATATATATATACATACAAGCAACTTTACTGTTTAAATGGAATATTAAGGAACAAATAAAGTGTGCATTTTTCTGGGTTCATAATTGTTTAAAATATTTATATCGTCCGACTATTATTTTTTCACTGGCAGGGACATCTTTACCTGTGAATACCTTTATATTAGCCAATGACTCTCAGACCACAGTTTCATAGCCACTACTGTAATATATATGAATAATTTCAGTACTGACCTAGAGATGATGCCTTATCTCAAGAAATCTTCAGAAAGAGAGCTTTACTTAGTGATGACATACATTTTGTAAGCTATTAAATACAGTTCTACTTTGCTTTTGTTAAATTATGACATTTTTATTTATTTTTTTAGTAGTATGATTATTTTTGTTTACTAAATTTATTTCATTATGTAGTTCAAATTCAAAATTTTTAATATTACCTTAAGTTTTATAAATGTGTAAAAAATGTTCCTCATATTGTTATTTTTCTATATCTCACTAAATCACATTTCTCATTTAATGTTATCTCAGCTATTTAGAATTTAAAAAATTACATTATTTAATTTTATAATTTTGCTGATGGTTTTCATGGCAGCTTTAGGAAATTTTTAAAATCGCTGTTTTCAAATTCCATGTGCAACTGTATTGCACATTTTGAATTTTAAGGAAAGTAAGCTAAGGTTATGCTAAATTGTAAGTAAACTAAAATTTCTAAATGACTACAATAGGTTTGAATTGTGTTAATTCCATTTTTAAATAAATGTTTTATTTTAATATCCATTTTAAATGAATGTAGTGGTTATACATTTAATTATATTGAATTATTAACAATGGATGATTTAAAAACTTATCATTTTGATCTAGATGTAAAAGTTACTCTTCGTACTGTAGTTAAAGTAGGAAAATAAAATTATATTGCTAAAAGTGTTAGAGACAGTATAAAATAACTGTATATCATAGTTAAATGAGATTTTACATTTAATAATTATAAATTTATAAGCTTATAAAACTATAAAGGAAACAAATAAATTATCTTTTGATCAGTAGCTTTTCTTTTTATTTTTGTATCAAATCTTGTATATTTTTATTCATGTGTAATCAACATGCGTAGTATAACATTTGAATATAGAAAAACAATGTAGTGTTATACCAGCTGAATAGTCAATTAGCTAAGATGAGCTTTAAAATTAAAGTTTTCTTTTTTATATACTAGTTAATGTCCTTTCACTGTAAGTACTATTTTGTATTTAATACAGAATAGTACTTATAGTTAAGAGACGTAAACTTGCATTTTTAGTTAGCTTTTATTATTTCTTTTTTAAATATAAATTTTATGACTAATATGTTTAGTTTTATAACAGTGTGTATATTTAAAAATTATGGTAAAAAATAACAGAATTTATATAAACAAAATCCCTTTGAAAAACTGAAAAACATACTTTAATGAATGAATGATTTATAATTGCTCTTTGCTTCTAAAAAATAACTTCATAAGTGAAACCCCCTTAATAAACCACTCTATTGTAAAAAGTTGAATGGAGTATTCATATTGAACCAAGCCATTTGTAATTTTAAAGAAAATTAAATGACTAAAATTTTATCAAACATACACTTTAAAAAAATAAAATAATTTATATTGAACTTAAAATAATGTTAAATAGTTGTGGTTTAATATAAAATTTATTAAAATTAACAGTTTGTTTCAAATGTGTGAATAATTTATATTTTTCTTTTTTTTTCCCAAAAAATACTAGCCATTTGCTTGGAAAGTCTCTGTTAAACCACATTTTAAATTAATATAGTTCTTATGAGAGCTCAATATATTTTACTTTAAAATTAACTGTTGATTATAAGTGCTTGGTATTGAAATATGTTTTTAATTATAAATAAGGGGTTATGTTTTGTTATTATTTCTCAACTAAGAAATTTCTTTATTTTTTTTCCATTTATATATTTTAAACAGCTATTTTAACTCCATCCCTCTTTTCTTCTGTCTGTATTGTGGTCCTGTAGCAAAATGGTTCATATCTACATTGTAGAATGGGCATATACAGAATCTACATGCATGCAACATTAAGGAAATTTTCCCCCATTTTTATAGCACTTTTTATTATACGAAATGTGTGGTATATCAAAATATTGTCATTAATGAAATAGTGAGATATTTTTAAAAATTAACAATTTTTTTAACAGTTTAATGTATTATTTACCCTTTTATTAAAGTGAAACTATATATGAACTGTAAAAGTCTGAATGGTCAACAGATCTCTTATAAATAAATTTATATTATTTTGTAAAAACTAAGAGTCTTTATTACTGAGTGCAATAAAAATTACTTTCTTCAGTAAAGAGATATTGTGTAGTGTTATGTACCAAAGTATATGAAATAAATTTTAATTTTATACAAATATTCCTCCTAGCTAACAATCAAAAAAATTTGTAAGTGTATGTTCAGTGAAATGTAATTTATATAACCACTTAAGGACAAGAATAGACCAAATGGTATTATTTTATTTATTTGTTAGATTTCTGAACATTTATAATTGAATTGTAAAATTCTGACGCTTATAAATTTAATATAATGAAATTTAAGGAAATTACAGCAATATTATATTTTATATTAAGTATTATTATTATTAGAATGATATTTATTAGTCTGTTAATATTAATTAACTTTGTTTTACTTGTAGATTGTACAGGCGTAATGCATCATACTCTATTCCTATTTGAATGTATATATATCTCAAGAAACCATGAGTGTTGAAGGTGAGACGTGTTCTGATGCTTTAGAACAAAAGGTAACAACATTTTCACCAAGCATGCAGAGTGATTTATCCCTAGATGGAGATGGAAGTACAAATCAGAATAATTCATCCTCGAATGATAAATTTTCTTTAACCTCAGCAAATTCTCAGGTAGCAACTGGTGAGCCTAAAGCAAAGAAGAGGCGTAAACAAAGTAATCCCTTAAAAATTCAAAATGCTACCTCTCCAAAGTTTGATTTATCATCATATGAACTGTCTGAACAAAATGAAACAGAATCAAATGTAATGACCCCATATTTTGTTGATGATGAATTAATAAATCAAAATCATGTTTCTGAAAAGAGTAAAGTATCTGATGTATCATCTCAGAAAGGAACTCTTGCTAAAGTTACAAACGCCTTATATAATAACAAAATCAAAGAAGCTTCAAAGGTTAACAAAGTTGGAAATAAAAGTAAAGAATCTTCATTATCATCTTGTCAGTCCATTACAGACATTAGCTCACCTGAATCAAGTGAGGAAGTTACTACAAATAATGAGTACAAACAATCTTTGCAAAATCAGTTTCCACAGATGCCTCCTCTACTTCCTATGAATCCTGTTGAAATGAATGATACAAGCAAACTGTCTGTTGTACCTTATACATTTCCTGAATTTCCATCTTCAATTCCTCAAGGAAATAGTCTTTCAATTACTCATCGCAGTTTCATAACGTCCAGTGGTGTTCGTGTTTTTAATCCAGAAGCCTACTGTGAGCTATGTGAGAAAGAATTTTGCAATAAGTATTTCTTAAAAACGCATAAAGCAAATAAACATGGAATTTGCAGTGTTGATAATAATTATTCTAGCCATAACTATCGACAATATAAGAATATGCAAATCAACCCTCAAAGCACTCAGCAAATGATAACCCAAATGTGTGAAACTGGAGCAATGTTTGGATCTGCTGACTCTTATTGCAACATATGTCAAAAGTATTTTTGCAATAAGTATTTCCTGAAAAAACACAGACAAAACATTCATGGCATTCAGGAAAATCAAGACATGCCAAGTAATGCTCCTAGCAGTATTCATGTGCCTGTAATTTCCTCACCTCTACCTTTAGTAAGATCTGTGCATGATAATAAGTCAGTTGAAATTTCTTCAGGACATCCTCCAACCAAAGATGAAGATTCCAAAATCAATGTTAGCCTAGAAAACATAAAAAATTCCATTAACTGTAATATTCCTGTTTTAAATGGTTCTAGTCCTCATACCTCATCCCAAAATAAAACTAATGTTACTGGTTTTGATGGAAAAGAGAAAAAGAATGATAAATTTTTGTGTGAAGTATGTAATATAGAATTTTGTGACAAGTGCTACCTCGATGCTCATAGGAAAAACAAACATGGGCTATCTAAAGTTACTACTGCAAATCTTCCTGAAAACTCTGAAGGAGAGATATCTGAAACTAATGAAAAGTCAAATTCTCCAGAAGATGTAGAAGAATCTAATTTCAAGGGACAGATGTGTGCTCCTTGTATGAAAACTTTTACTACTGCTGAAGCTTTTCAAAATCATATGTTAGAAGTTCATGTAGCTTCTATAAAAGAGGAGGATGATGTGTCTCGAATGTCTGATATTGTAAATAAGAAAACTATTGCAAGCAGTTTTGATAAAGATTTATCACGTTTAGATAAACCACCCACCATGCAAGAAGTTGAGAATAGTAATAGTTCTAATGAATCTGGATCTTTTAATTGTAACTTTTGTTTAATAAAATGTAAAGACCATAGTAGTTACATCCTTCACTTGGAAACTGAACACAGCATTCTTGGACTTGCAGGATCTGACTCTGGGCAAGATGGTTCATATTCATGTGATACTTGCCAAGAACAGTTTCCAGATCGCCTTACATTGATGACCCATAAATTTAAAAGTCATGGGATTACTACTCCAGGATTTGAAGAACAGATGGAAAATGGAGATATTGCTTATTTTAGTGGTTCAAAACAGAAAAGTGGTGCCAGCAGTTTTTGCCAGATTTGCAATAAAGAGTTGTGTAATAAATATTTTATGAAGACTCATATGATGAAAATGCATGGTATTGGTGTTGATAAAACTCAGCAAGAACGTTGGTCTGCTCCTTCTGGTAGTGGTGTATATTGTGACATTTGTCAAAAATTATTATGCAGTAAGTATTTTTTGAAAGTCCATAAGCAAAATGTCCATGGAATCATAGATGAATCACTCAAACTCTCAACTGTAGCAACTAATGTATATGCAAACAGCAGTGGTGTTAATATAAAAAAATTGGAAAAAAATTACTCAATCACTGGAAAATTAAACCAGTCTCCTGCTAATGACACAATTTTGGCAAGAGATGATCCCGTGAAAGGTAAAATATATACTTGTGATTTGTGTGGACAAGAATTTGCAAGTAAGTTGTTGCTACAGGTTCATTTGGTTGAAAAGCATGTCAAATGCAATGACTCTAAAAGTAGTAATAGTATGCTATTATATTCTCAGTTTTCTGAAGAATGTAAAGATGCTCCTAAAAGAGTTTTGCCTTGTTCTTGTTGTTTATATGTTAATTTAGGTGATAATTTACAGGCTGAAATAGGTCATGAACTTAAACTGATTTCTTGTATTGTGTGTAGTATCACATACCAACAAAGTGAGTATCATGCTCATCATTTAAGCCATGGTACTGCGCTCCCTATGACTAAGAAATTAATGTTGGAAAATGGTGTACATGAGCCTGGTGTTGATTATAGTAACTCAGGGAACAACACATTTGATCCTAGCAAAAACAAGGTACGACCACGCAAATTTAAGAGATTTCGCTGTAGTAAGTGTGACAAGACATTTCGAACGAAAATAAAATGTCTCAATCACATCCAAGTTATGCATAAAAGCAAAAAAGGCCTTTTAAACCAATGTGACCAGCAAACTCCACCCAAACGAGCTGTTTTAAATAGCAGTGTTTGCAGGAAGAACTCAGAGGTTAAAACTTTAGGTGGCACAGAAAATGGTTCTGGTTTGATGAATAGCAAAGATGCAAAAGATGCTGCATCTCTTTTGAGTTCTGGCTTCCATGAAGCAGCACCATTACCTGTGCCATATGTATTGCCTAAAAACTCTGATGTTATAATGCAGCCTTTCCACCTCTCAGAACCAAAGCCAGAAGGAGTCACAAAACAGGATATTTTTGTTCCTTCTTTGGTATACCTCCCAGTTAGTCAAAAAGTATCAGAACCTGTGACTGTTGCTTTTACCTTGACTCCAGCTTGAAAAAGTAACAACACCTTTAAACATTCAAGAAGCACTCTCAGAGTAGTGTTTGCCTTTTATGTGTTACATTTAGATCTCGAATAACACTTTGCTGGGACAAAAAATCATTAACTGGTATTTGATGTAACCAATACTCCATGTAAATGGATATTTACCTCATATTAATTGCATAAATGTTTTATGTATAAATTTTTTATACTGATTTAGCTGGACCGCAAGCTTATACGATATAAAGCCAGCAATTTGTGAGAGGTAAGAGTTGTGGATGAAATCTCATTATAGGAATTTTAAATTAATGCACTGCCTATTACCTGTCATCTAATTTGAAAGATAATGAGATTTTTTGTTTCTTTTGTGTTTTTTATTTCTCATAAAGGCAAGTTTTTGCCTAATGCTACCTCAGATATGTCTCTTTTCAGTTCATGTATTTGTAATTGTGTAGAATATTAGCTTTAAAAAGGAATATTCTTTGTACATTTTTCTCTGTTTTATGTAAACATTTCATTTGAACTTATAGAAATTGTGTTATAAGTTAGTCACCGAAGACATCTCAGATTTTTATAGCCTGAATTTAGGGGGGAATTGAAGTTTATTCTCGAAATATACAAGAGCTCCTAAAAAATGTTGATAACTTCTTAAGGGTTAATACAAATTTTTAAAGTACATTATGTATTTATATGAATCTGTTGAGTTATTATTTGGTAATCAAAACTTTTAGTGATAAAGTGTTTGAAAGACTTCCTTTTTGGGATATATTTTATTTGCACTAAAATCAAAATAAGGTCCGTATTTATTTCTCTAAATATCATTATGTTTATACACTAAAGAATTATATTTATATATTTATCCCTGTTAATAAAAATGGTTATTTTTATATTAACCATTGGCTTTTCATATGTTTGCCATCATATAATATACCTCAAATTATTTGTTTTATCTTTATTGTGTTTGTGAAGATTTTATGATTTCACGTAGTATTCTTTTGATCATATCTTCGATAAATCAATTAATTATTTAAAATAGGAGATATGTATTAAGAATGGTTGAATTTCTGTAGATAAATCTGGCCTTTTTAAAAATGAATTAAAAGCTCTGAGTTTTCTATTTCAGGAATTTTATATGTGCTTTGTTTTTAGCTTTTAAAATATTTTTTATTATTGTTCAATGAAATCTATTCTGAAGCAAATTTTAAGTATTTTGTTGTTTAAAAAAATAATAATTTGAACAAGCACATGAGTGCATATCTGCCAACTTTTATGCATTACACTTAGAAAATTATACATTTTAGTTGTTCTTTATGATTTAGCTGGGGGTTTTTTAATGCAATTTTGACTGTGGAACATTTTATAGTCTTTTTCTGATTTAACAGTTTTTTTTTTTTTGGGGGGGGGGGAATGTTACAAGTTTGAGCACATTTTTAGCCAAGACTTAAAACAAAATTTAGTACTTTTCTTGTAATTCAATATTAGATTGCCGAACAATGGCTCATTGGTTAGGGTGCTGGCCTTCGGTACCGGAGTTCGTGGGTTCGAATCCCATAGTGGCAAGGATGTTGGTAGCCGTTCGGAATCGGCTTTAAACTGTAGGTCCCGGTCTCATTAGCCCTTGTGTTGCAAAAAGTAGACCGTAGCACTCCAAACCAAACCAATATTAGATTACCATAACAGTAATTAATTTGCTACTTAAGTTTGATATTTTAATTGTAAATGTATTTTTTATTTCTCAAAATATGAAAACTAATTAAAAAAAATTTAAGCAATAAAAAATGCTATTTGTGAGTTAATGGAAATAATCGAGATCCTATCATATTTTACATACTTTTTTTACCAGGTTGGTAGATATGTAATTGTTAAATATTGATTACTTAAAACATAAGTTCAAGAACTCTGAGCTCGCAACTTTTTTCAGGGAAGTTAAGTTACATTTGTAGTGTTCTATTGTTGTATTTGTAGTGTGAAATTAAGAGTCAAATGTTGTCTGCAGAATTATTTAGCCAAAATTTGCTTGTGTAGTTTAAATTGTTTTGTTGCATTTTATTAATGTTCTGTTTTCTTTTCTTAAACTGAAATCTTAAGTATCAATACATAAATTTTAGATTTGAATCTTTGTTGATTTTTGAAGATGAAGGACTTTTATGATTCCTGTATTAGTTATACTTATATAAAATTTTTGTACTTTGTTTCTTGGATTGAACATTGCTTGAAGAGTTTACCATGTACTTCCATTCAAAATATTTTACTTGTTGAAATTATGAATGAAATCTTTTGTGTTTTGTTGATTGGTTTCATTTAAATCTTTTTATTAAGTCTCAATTATTCATCCTTATATATTACTTTAAAAATTATTTAAAATAATTTTCCAATTTTATATATATATATATATATATATATATATATATATATATATATATATATATATATATATATATATTTATATGCATATATATATATATTTGACATATTTACCTTTTTCTTCTAGCATCTTGAAAACTTGTTTGTTGATATCTGGTATTACAGAATGTTGAAACCTTTATTGTTTATGCAATTCTGTTACTATAATAATAGAATTTTGTTTCAAAGATCTTGTTTGTAATCAGTATTTAATTTACATACATTTGAAATTAGTTTTTAATACTCACAAATGTATGAACTTTCAGTTATATATATGATTACTTAATTTTTTTATTTATTTTCTCAATATATAATTAATTTCTTTAAAAAACATATTTTATAACTTGAGAAACACTTTACATCTTTTTATTTCAATGTATTTAGTTACAATTGTTTATTATTTAAAAAGTGT
The DNA here is from genome assembly GCA_032207245.1 of Pardosa pseudoannulata. Lineage (NCBI taxonomy): Eukaryota > Metazoa > Arthropoda > Arachnida > Araneae > Lycosidae > Pardosa > Pardosa pseudoannulata. The sequence goes on from CM063505.1 coordinate 45,569,997, forward strand.
GTTTTGCACTCTAGCAGATATATGATAGGGTTATGTTTTCACGAGTAATCTCATTAGATTTTTAGTGTGAGAAAAAATCAAAATTATTGTTGAAATGGTTTAAAAATATGCATGATTTTTAAAAATTTTCAAAATATAAATTGAAACGAATTCTTTAAAAGGAAAACAAGATTTTAGATTTTATCTTAATAAATTAAATTATAAAAAGCCAGATGCAAATCATCCTTGTGTTAATTCTTGTTGCTAATGAGTTTTTAACTTCCACACATTAAATTATTTTTAACTAGACACGAATATATCATAATTGATGAAGCAAATGTTTTTATCATTCTAAAGCAAAATTCAGGTTTTATTCCTTATGACTGTTAGAAAAATGAGTAATTAAACATTAGATTAATATATGAAATAATATGAATTTGTAGTATTACTGATAAAACAATGATTTAATATGATTTAAAGCGATATCCTTTGTCATTAACTGAAAATAAAGACTAAGTGTACTTGTATTACAATTGAACACTGTAAAATGACATATTTAATATAGTAAGTAGTTTTTAGTAAACACCTTTATAGATACTCTTAAATCATTGAAGAATCTCATATATTTATGTTGAAAATGTTATTCATTTTCATTGGTTTTAGCTTTTGTTTATAGTGCTATGGTCAAATTTTAGCTACATGTTGACTAATTAGACTGAGATCTACTGTTTAAAGCTGATTCTAAATGACTATGAACATCTGTGGTCATTGGGATTTGAACACACAAGACTCCACTCTCAAAATATTTCATGTAAAATTAAATCTTAATTGTGCTAATACCTTTACCTTAATGTGATGGGTTTTTCATTATTCCCATTCTTGCTTTTACTTAATAAGAGTATATTTATCATATATATGTTCCAACATTAATAAAAAAATCATGCATATTTCTAAATTATAAACATTACATATTAATATTTTCATTCCAATATCATGATTATATTAATAACTACTCAAATTAAAAAAATAAAAATTCTGTAACAATTTTTTTATGTAATTAGTAGTCAATACTCAAAATAATTTCTGAAATACATTTTATAAAAATGGTAATTAAACTTAAAAGGGTAATTAACTTTATATTATTTATGATGTGAGAGCAATAAATAATAAAAATGATCAAATTCTTCAAATTTGGTGCCATTGACGATACAATTTCTTACTTTGGAAATTTATGTATGTATATATATATATATATATATATATATATATATATATATATATATATATATATATACACATATATATATATTTATATGTGTGTGTGTGTATACACACACATACCCACATTGGGTGATATATATATATATAGTTCATATTTCCAATTTAATATTGATAAAACTTCCATGCTAAAGAAAGAAACTTTAAGGTTTCTTCAGTCTTTTCAGTTTTGTCTTAAACGTCTATTATCTCTTTGATTTATTAGTCTTTATTATAATATGTTTCCATTGTTTTCAAACTACCTCCCTGATAGCTTCCTAAACAATCATAGGTACCTGATATTCACAACAGTTTATTTATATTTTTTAAATTAAATTGTATTTTTTTTTCATCTGTTTGGACCATAAAATTTTGGTTTCAAAGCCACATTAGTCAACATATTTTCATAATCAACTTATTTGAATTTTAAAAATGAATTTCTCTTTTCATTAATATATCTCCAAAATGTTAAATTTATTTGGCATATACCTTTTACATTTGTGTATTTGTATTTCTTGGTTTTTATTTAATTTTCATATTAGAACAGGAGCTTTGTATCACATTTTATATTAAATTCAGTGTAAATGTTTTCTTCCTTATGATTACTATTAATTGATTTGGGCTATGAATTATATATTTCAATGATTTTTTACTAAGCCTGAGCATAATGTCCAATATTATATATATATATATATATATATATATATATATATATATATATATATATATATATATATATAACTTGTATTTTTACAACATTTGATCTCTTAAAGCTGAGAATGATTAGTTTATAATAAAATAAAGCAGATTTGCTACATCATAAGTAAATCAGCTTTAATATAGTTGTATAAACATTTTCATCGGCAGGAACCCAAGTTTGGTGATTTGTGGACATTATTTGTACCTAATCCAGGTCACATTATACTTCTGTTACAGTCATTTATTACACCCTTTTCTTCATCTAAATGAGCCAAAAAATTGCATAGTCATCAATACATATTTCTGGTTATTTAGGCTATCAGTACAATATGTTTTTAAAGTCTTTTAGGTGTTTCATATTGGTTTTTAATGAAAAATTAAGCTAGAATTAAAATATTTTTTAATAGCTTCTATATATTTCCATTATGATGTGACTCTAATAAAGAGTTTTTAAATATTGCTGTCTATAAATTTATACTCAAGTTTAAACAAAACATTCATAGATTTTATTTCTCCTTCAAGTTATTCTTTTATCCATTATTCTTTATATATATTTTTTTGTATGTTGCATGATTATATTAAGCATTAATTTGTTCAATTTGGGTGCACAGCAATAAATAAAATTAATTGCCTGGTCTTTAATCATTTATTAGTAACCTTAATCCTTTTTATAAAATCATTTGATTCACTGAATAGGTAGGGTGTTGAGAAAAGAAAAGGTCATATGCCAAATAACTTACATAAAAACTTTGTTTTAAAATTTAAGTTGAAAATTTTAGAAAGGATATTTTAATTTCTTTTTAAAATCTCAATTGATAAGTTATATATAGATCTTTTAATTCATTTTGAATAATTACAGCCTTGGAAAAACAATTGCTATATTTTTTAAACTTAACTGAAAAATGTACTTAGTTGGTATGTTACCATCGTTTATGATTTTTTTGTTTTCTTTACAAGAAATGTTTTTCAGTTTATGCAAAAATGTAATTATCACTATATTTCTCTGATTAACTTCTAAAACTCATTATTAATGAATGAACTTGTTTAAAGATATATATGCAAGTAATCAAAGTACATTAAAAAAAAAAATTTCTATTTCTCTTCCTTGAGCCAGTATGCATTTTCTGTGTATAAATGTATTTGTCTGTTGCATTATTTTATGTACAGCTTCCAACATGTTACATACCTTTGTCCAGTAATTTGTAAGGGAAGTATTTTTACTATTTTGTATTATGTGGTATTCCAGAAATGTATTTGAAATGTACTTGTCAATTGAAAAAAAAAATGTGAGTGTCTGTTTTAATTAAATATATTACCTGTTATCCATTAGCTAACACAAATTTCACATCTTAATGTGTAAATGTTACTAAAAGTACAAAAATATCAGAAAACCAAATCAAGAAATTGAAGATATGGAATTTACATAACCTGATTTGGAAACATTTGGAACAAATGTCATTAGTGTTTTTATATATTTTTTTTTATGAATTGTTTATTTAGTTTTTCAATATTGGTTATCTATCTCTTAATTGTAAGATAGTCCATTTTTATAATGCCATTTCAAAAAATTTTGTATGATGTACATTTGTGGGAGAAAATGGTGTGAGCATTTTATTTTGTAGTTCCTGAGCATGTATTTGTAGATACTCTAGTTAGTCCCAATATACCTAGTGAAGTGAATCATTTTTGTTTTTGTTTTTATTTTTGTCTTGAAACTGTACATAATTTGAAATCAATCGAAAACAGTTAACATTCTTTCAGGTTTTATGTAGTTTATTTTTTAAAATTGCATTAATTCACTGAATTTTGTCTGTGAATTAATGTAAATACTGTTACATGGTGTATTAAATATCATAATATTTTAATATTTCAATAGCAGAGTTGCACATTTGTATATGTACCAGTGTAGTTTTACTGTCATAGTTGTTTGTGGAATATTTATTCTGTATCAAAAAGTTGTATTAGAGTCAAAAATGTGGAAAATTAATATTAAACCTAAAATCAAAAATTCTCTTATGGGGACAGGATTGATGAATTGTTATTGCAAGTAATTATTTTTGTTTTACAGTTATGTTACTTTCCTTTGTAGTTGTATTTTAATCTTTTGTTTTTGTGAATACTATGTGTCCACAATTTGTATATTTAATTATGTTTTGAAATTTCATGTCCTGTTCTGCATAATGTAGTGAATCAAAATCTTGAATTTATTTCAAATGAAGATAGGATAAAATCAAAATATGCATGTTAATGTGATTGTTGCTTTAGCTAATTATATGCACAAATGACAATCTAGCTTTATGTATAAAATATGAGGAATGGTTAAAAAATTAGACTGACATCTGTAGTTGATGGTTTGTTGCATACATGCTAAATCAAAAACTGAATATCAAAATCATTTTCTCATATTGCACTAACACTTTGTAAAAAGAAGTAAAATGTGATCTTGTTGCAAACTATAGCACCAACCATTAAAGTGGATCCATTGAAATTTAGAAGGACATTTTTGTTACTGATTATAAGTCCATTTGCTTTTAAGATGAAAGAACTGCTGATAGAATTTTACGAGAAAACATGTATACATACTTGTATGTATTCATCTTAATTTTTCCTTCAAGTCAAAACATTATGGATCTGAAACTCATATATTTGTTAAATTATAATTCCTTTAAAATTAGTAATACTTTCAATTCAATTTCAAATTAATTTAGCTTTTTTATTGTGCAAAAATTTCTGCACAATAAAAAAAATTAAAATATATATTAAAATATACTTAGCATTTTAAATATTCTGCACAGAATATTTAAAATGTTAAGTATATTTTTTATAAAAGGTAAAAGTTTGAATTCTGATTTATAATGCTTAACTGGTTCTAAACTTTATTACTAGCATGTTTTTTCTTTAGAGTTTTTTTACTCAATTAGTTATTGAAAGTTTTTTTCTATGTGAAGAGATATTTTATTCAAAGAAAAAAAAATAATTAAAAATTCTAAGAGTTAAAACAGTAAAATATAATGGCTCCAAATTAGTCATAATTTGTTATATATATATATTGTTAGTAATAATTTACTTAGATAATACCATAACCTGCTTTACCTCTATGTAAATTTTGAATTAAATTTTAAGAGTTATGGTGTGTTATGAATCTTCCAGCATATTTCCAACTCAGATACACTTACACATGTGTGTATATATATATATATATATATATATATATATATATATATATATATATATATACATATATATGCATATAAACTGAAAGTATTCCAGACATAATCTTTATAATGATTCTATAATACTTCATTTTAATCTTTTTATTTTACACTTTGTTCTAAGATGTATTACATATATAAAATCACCTGTTAAGAACATTTTCTATTGAAGTATATACTTAAATTTGTGCCATATAAAGTTTATATAATGAATGTTAAATAAAGTATTGCATACATAATTTAAAATATAGGTAGCTCTATTCATACTTGGTATTTAGTTTAAAGAGTTTCCCTTTTAAATTTAAAAGGTTTTCCCCTTTTCTGAGTTTCTGTGGTTATTTGAATTGCTTCATTGTGGTCATAGATAACTCCCAGAGTAAAATGGTCTTTCAGCATTATTCAGCACTTTGGGTCACACTTTCTGTATAATTCACTATATAACTTGTTGATTGCCAAACCTATTTTGATAGAAATCTTGTTAACATGACTTTTATCAGGTTGGCAGTCATTGTGTTAAATTATGGCATTAGAATATTCAGTGGCATATTCAGGGATGGGTAAAAAGTGAAATTTTACCCCCTCCTCCTAATTTTACAAAAATAAGTTTTTTACTTACTGAAAATATTTATGTTAATTGTTTTGTATTTGTGAACAATCATCATACAAAAAGTTTTATTTCTTCAGCATCATCTTTATAAATTAGCTGTTTTGGAGTGCTATGGTCTACTTTTTTTGCTACAGTAAGGCTAATGAGACCAGAACCTTCTGCTTAAAGACAATTCCGAGTGCTATGAACATCCATGCCAGTATTGGGATTCAAACCTACAGACTGGTACTCAAGAGCAATTTAGCTGAGTTACATAGTAAAAGATGGTGTTTGTGTAGAATGTTGATATTGAAAAAATTGTCGTTGTTATTTAAAGCTGTATGGTGGTCAAAAAGTTGTTTGTTTCTCATTTTGAATTCAATTTTTCATATTTGTATTTCTTACTTCAAGAAAATATAATTTTTCCATTTTAACTGAAACAATATGGAAACATTCTCTTTATTTTATCTCCTCACTTTACCAGGTGTTTAGTTTTAAAAGTGATGGTAATTTCTAATTATTTCTTTTTATAAGTATTAGTTTTCTGGAATTGTTGATCATTTAAGGATGGGGTTATGTACCTTGCTATTATAGATTTAAATGACTGATTTGTGTTGGAAAAATAAATAAAAATCATCTAATACTTCAGAATATTATAGTAATCAAAATGTTTATCTAAGAACAAAATTTCTTCCACCATTTTTGCCTCTCTAAAGTTGTTTTCTGGATATGCCACTGATGATATCACTAATAGAGAAATTATATCTTCATTCACAGCCATATTCAACTGTAAGTCACTGATGTCAGTGCAATATTTCTACCTCATAGTAATTTAAAGTTGTATAAAATTATTTTATATAGAAATATTAATTCATGTTCTATATAACACATTTGTTAAAAGTTTGAAATGTTTTTATAATTATATAATTTAAGTTTATACTTAATTTTATCTGTTTGAATTCATACATATAGTTAATGTAGGTTCCTTTTCAATCAATCTCAAAAGAACAGTGTTTTTAAAGAACAAGAATCTAAAGAGAGCCTTGTGAATTGTACAGTTATAAATAATTAGTTTAAAAATAAATTTGTAAATAGATATTAGATCCACCTTGATGGTTGTGTTATGACTCCCTTTCCATGCATTTAGGTGTATTGTGTACCTTGTGATTTTTATGTTGTCTGATGTTTTGATATAAAAAAAATGAAATCAAAAATATCTGTAATTAGCTTCTCTGCTAAAACTGTTTTATTGATATCAAAAGTAGCTTCAGATTCTCTGTGATGAGAATATGAAGAATATGTGGTGAAATGTGAGATGTAAACTAAAGTGGCTTGCATATTTTTATACTATGCATCCTAGTGCAATAAAATGTATCCTGCATTTTAGACTGTCCTAGACATCAGAGTTCAAAGCTAAATACCACTTTAATATTTTTATTGGTACATTTTTAAAAATACTCAAAATGCATAAAATATAACTTTGTGTAGAAAGCAATGAGGATTTGTGTTTGATCTGCTGAAGAATTAAGTACTTATATATGTATATACTGTTATAATAGCATTTATGAATGAGAAATCTTTTCATAATATATATTTACTTGTGATAAAATTTTTCTTTACATAAATAGTTAACTATTTTTCTTTATATAAATAGTTAACTATCTTATTCTGTAAATAATTTTCTTTTCAAAAGTCAATAGTTTAATCAGTTATCCGATGCAACTGAACATAAAGTTTAATAATATTTCACAAAAGATTTTCCAAAGAAATAGTATATGTGACTAAAATATTATGTATATCTCAGTACATATATATATATATATATATATATATATATATATATATATATGTATGTATGTATGTATGTGCATATTCATATGTATATGTGTATAATGTATTTATATATATATATATATATATGTATATATATATATATATATGTGTATGTATATGTATATATATGTATATATATATTTACATGTATATATATGTGTATGTATATATATGTGTATATATATATGTGTATATATATGTATATATATATATATATATATATGTATGTATATATATGTATGTATATATATATATATATGTATATACATATACATATATTTATATTTATATATATATATTTATATATTATACATATGTATATGAATAAATATATATACATATATTTTTATATAAATATATGTATATATATATATATAAAATATGTATATATATATATATATATATAAATATGTATATATATAAATATATGTATATATATTTATATATATACATATTTATATATATATATGTGTGTGTGTGTGTTTGTAGATGCACATTAATATACACATATGTGTACACACGCACACACCATATATATATAATCTTGAATATTAATAAATGGTTTTTTTTCTTCAAATTATTTAATTCAAATCCTCATTGGTTTTGTATCACATCCGTCAGTATTTGCTTATGCAAAATGTGTTTACCGAAACTTGTTATATAGTGTTCAGTATTGGTTTGTTTAAAGACTCTGAATTCTATATTGTAGAAATTTATTTAATAGATCTTCCTCAAGGTCTGATGTTCTAGTAGTCTAAGTGCTTTTTCAACCAAAATGTATTTGCATTGTTATATGCTTTCCGGGTCTATATATATATATATAAAGTATTTTTGTCTTTTTTATTCCTTGTAGCAAACTGTCACAGTCATGTTTTTATATTTGTAGAGTTATGTAGTGCCATTCTGTTATCCCCTCCCTCATATATTTTTTAACTCCGTGCACATTGTTAGTATTGTATTATTAGTTATTTTTAATAGGTACCTCAAATCTTCTCATTACATCAGCTGTTTTTATTTTAATTAGCATTGCTGCTTTTGTAATGTAAAGTCCTTTGTGAAGCTGGTAATGTGTGTTCAGATTAGTCTACCTCTAGGCAGTAAACAATTGAATTTTATTGTCCTTGTAAGTATTGTGTGCTTGAAAGTTTAAGATGATATTTAGCATCATACATTTATTAATTTTTGCTAACAGCTTACCTCTTGCTTGTTCCCACCTGGCATTTATACTGGTCAGTAAGCAATAAACGGGTTTATCAGTTATTTTCATCATGCCCAAATACTTGAAGAGTTCCAAAGTATGATGCTTGTATTCCTAATATTTCTGCTTTATTTTTCTACCTCAATGCATTAGTCATTTTTACAAGCAGAGATAATTTCCAATGTTATATACATTTATATATTTTGCTGTTATCTCTATGCATTTTATCGTAGTTATCGTTGACGATATATTTATATTATATAACAATTGTGTAAAATTTCCGGATTTTTTTTTTCCTCCAAAAGCACTTTATTTAGATTTTGTAGTGCTAAAGCTTAGGTGTCTACCGCAGGAGACAGCTTTCCGTGTGTATGAATAGCTATTCGTAGTATTATGTGTCATCTTTTCGCACTGAAATTCAGATTTACTGTTTAGATCGCATTTTATATTCTACTCATAACGGGTTTTTTTATATATTGAAAAAAATCGAAACGATTCGATTCATAAACGGGTTAAATAATGTTCTACAAAAACAAATTTCATCTGATGAAACATTTTTGTCAGATTAGGCCATAATACGTTACAATTCTTAGGAATTTTATTTTCGCTAGTTGTTTTTGATTAATGAATTTTGTTTCATGATTTGTGTTTATATTGAATTCGTTTGCACATACATTTGTTAAATATCTAACCGGGTAATCGATATTCCATTTTTATATTTTATCGAATTTTATTGCTGTTTCCATTGTTTAAAATTTTGTTTCACGCTTGATATTTTACTTGTTACTTACTGTTCCCATGTGTGTGTGTGTGTATATGTTTCATCTATGAATGCCACAAAAAATTTTACCTCCTATATAATTGTACCTCACATACCTGCATTCATGTCGTTATATTCGCTGCCACGAACATTTTATGATTTGCCGTTATCTGTAGGTCAGTGTGCGGGTTAGACATGTGCAGTTTGTCTCTTAATTTTGTATATATTTTATGTATCATACGTATGTAGTCTGCAAAGAACTACTAATTCGGGTAACCAGATATTCTTCAGTCTCAGTATTCAGATTAACCAAACGTAATTTCGTGTGGATATGTTAGTGTTTTTGTGTGTTTATGCATTATCAGCCTTTAATCAGTGGCTTATAACTCTGAACTAATCACAATTACCGCTTTCACAAAGGACTGCTCCGCTAGCTAGCATGTGTTAGAATGGCATGGCCTTGTAGTTAATCGTGTTGTTAAATCATCCATAAATACGGAATATTGCTGTTCTCAGCTTGACGTCTGTGTGCAGTTGCAAAACAATCTCAGGGCTTTGTGATCACGTTTTCGCAGTGTACCTTTAAGTGTTCAACTTGTAAGGGACCATCCTTTCAATGAAAAAAATAATAAAAATACATATAAAAATGAAAATGAATGAACCAAAACCGAGCCATGTGTACTGTTGTAAATGGCAAGACGATACGTCTAAATGAAAAATCAAACTAGGTTTTTTGTAAGCAGCCTTCTAGAGCATAACGGGTATTATCCATGTTGAAGAAGTGTACAGATTTTTGTATTTCATATCAGGTACTGGATACTGCATGCCTCAGAAGTACATTATTTTCTGTGTTGAGTACTAATTATGAGTATTTCAGTTATATAGAATCTTGTATACTCTACACTAATGTTTAATGAATCATCGTATTTCAAATAAAGTTCACTTCGATTTTTTTGTTCTTGTGCCTTTATTAGTGTGCTTTTTCATGAAAAATTAACTAATATTATAGAGCTAGTTCATAATCCTGAAACGGTTTCTTTTATCGTCTGTATAGTTTATAGATTTAGAAAAGTTTTAAAGGATTTATCTAATGTTTACTTCATACTATCCAAATAAACAGGTAAGATCATGTATTAGTCGTTACACTTCTTACCCTTATTAATTATAGTTTATAAATAAAATATTCATTAATTTATAATTACAGTTAAAAAAATATTTTTGGGTTTTTAAAATCCTTTAAGAGAGAATATGGAATAGTCTTGTGAATTATGCTATTACTAAACTGCAGATTTATCTTACCAAGCTTAAACCCAAAGTTTAGTTAATGAATACGAGGAATTTTTTGTGTAATAGAAGAAATAATCGGTCTTCGAAATACTATTACATCAAATCATTGTTCTTAATTTGGTGTTTTGGATCTCTGCGGTCAATTTTTGCTACTCTTTGGTTAATCAAATCGGGGTTTAATTCGATGCATGTTGGACTCTAAGGGGCGGTCTTACCAAAGTCGTTTAACGGCTAACAGGGATTAATCTCTGTTTAAACGGAGAATTGCGTCCCACCGTTGGTTGGCGGCATGGGGGTAATCGCGGTTAGCCGTTAAACGACTTTGGTGGGACCAACCCTAAATATTTAATGAAAGGACTTAAGGGCCGGTCTCACCAGCGTCGTTTAACGATTAATCAATGGTGGGACGTAATTCTCCGTTTAAACAGCGATTAATCGCTGTTAATGTTTAACGACTTGGTGATACTGGCCGTAACTGTCCACAAGATGCACCAATGAGGAATTTTCACGTTTTCTAATTTTATTTTTAAACAGTAGAAGATGAAAAAGTAACTAGAACAGTACCTTTTTTCATTTCATTTAGGGCCCTAATTTGGGATTTCTAATGGGTTTTATATTGAACTCTGTAACGCCTCTCGAAAATGCTACTTTTCCTCCGCCTTGTTTGTGACATCACAGTTCACGAGAACACCCACAGCCTATGTTGTTTACATGGGAGAAGGTGACTTTTTAATTTGTTTCTGTTCAATGAAGTCATAAATAGAAATTTTTTTTTATTATGTCTGACATTAAAAAGTCATATTCTAAGTACTGTATTGTGCCACTCTGTACGAATACAATTAATTGTAATGAAAAGATATTTTTCAGTGTTCTCAAAGATCCCAGTATACATAAAACTGGACTAATGCTATGAAAAAGATGAGAAATCAAATCCCAAATTATAAAAATCATCTCTTTGGATTTGTGAAGACCATTTTACTATAATTAAACCTTTGCTTTTCTTTAATATTACGTTTAAAAAGTGCTGTTGGTTAACCAGTACTTTTTTACTTTTAAAAAATCCCTCATTTTCTAGTATTTACACAAAGCTTATTTACTTTATAATGAGTTTATGAAGAAGGATATAATTTGTAATAATAGTTTAATACATAACTTTAAAAAAATATGTATTCTCAAGGTATTTAAATATTTTCTTGAGATATACCTACTTTCTTGAACAGAGAGGTTCACACTGTGACATCTTTCAATTAAATTGGAGGCTAATTTGAAAATATGTATGTATTTTCTTAAATACTCTACTGATAATACTTAAAAATATGTAAATTCCAGAAACTATATACGTTTTTATTTAACATTTATATTACTCCTCAGCGTAACAGCTCCTAGGGGATCAGAGCCTACGGTGCCTATCTCCGTCCTGGGGTGCGAAGCATATGTTCCGGTTAGGTGGTCAACCTTACGCGGAACCCCCAGTGTTTAGTTCTCAAGCGAGCTTAATCCTCAGTTTGTCTACCCACTGAAGGGATGAAAGGCTGAGTTAACCTTGCCCAGTCTTGGGATCGAACCTTGGACCTGTGTCTTGGGAGCTCGAAGCGCTACCCCAACGTCATGGGCTTCAATACATTTATATTAGGCAATAAAAATGTATTAATATTTAATATATAAATCAAAAATAATACAATCTTTATAAAAAAAAAAGTTCTATGAAGAATCTGAACAATGCATGCATTTCAAAAAGTAATTTGTGATTAAAAAAAATAAATAGTAGAGTAAATATATGTTTGTAATACAAACATATAGTATCGATTTCATATTTCAACACAAACAAATAAAATCTGGGTATTAATTTTTCCAAAATTTATACATCATTATTTCCATCTGCAATTAAAAACAGGTTCTATTTACATAAAATATGCCAATAAGGCAATTTGTCGCAACGTCACAAACTACTATAATGCCCTTTCCCATTTTCATGTTTACAACAGTCAAACAATAAACTGCTCTTCCGTTTGAAACTAAAGCCAGAATTGTCATAATTTGAGAATTTGCCCTACTGCGTGAAATCGCCTTTTGTATACTTATTTTTTTCCTATTACAAGTTTCTTGTTTGTTTAAATCTATGGGCCCAAATTATTCGTGAAGCCTGTGCTACTCTTAAAATTACATTAAATCAAAAGTGCACAGGTCATACTAGCCACACAGGTCAATCATTATATGTACATATCAATTTATGCTAATATAATTTTATAAAATTTCTTTACTTATTTCTATAAATTATTTAATAAGGAAACTTTATGCAAAAGCAATGTCGCAGTTTAACTTTAAAAAAAAAAAAAAATAGCGTAATTTTTGCTGGTCTGCTCTTGAAAATATTTATGGCTACAGCCTTGATGCAGATATTGCTCTTTTAATGGCATACTCACTGTGCATCCCTCATCCTCTATTGGGAGTTTGTTTTTATGTCCAAACGATTATTTTCGACTTTTATTTATTTTTTTCGAAACTATTTACATTATTAATTTTTTTGCTTGTATCTCAATAAATTCGATATGAAAAATTAATTTCGAATTACTCAGATGTTGGAATTGGAATATATCATTTTAAAAATGCAAACTATTTTAAGCACGTCATTTAAATAATTTAAAGCATAAAAATGAAAATTAATTGACAAAAAATGTGCAATTTCTACAAACAAATAAAAAAAAATTATTTCTTACATTGTAAATTATTTTGCACAAAAAATGACCTTTAAGTAAGGAATTTGAAACTATTTGTGTTAATCTATTTCTGTCGCCTACAGTTTTTAAATTTTTATAGAAGCAAAGTTTATTTAAGTAATAATCGTGCGCATCCGATTAAACTAAGAAACTAATAAAATTTTGTGTAACCATTTGATACGAATTTTACGAGCAAATTGTGTTAATTACATGATAGTAAACATAAACAAAGAGCCTATTAAAAGCCGTGTAGATCATCAATTTCGGGTATGTTGCAGATTTTCAATACAAAATGTTACTATAATGTAAAAACTACCAATTTTGAATTAAATATGAACTCCATTGTTATTAGAGAACACTGAATAGCTGTGCATAAAGCGACTAATATAAAAATAATGTACGGTGGTATACTTAATATGGTATTCTAGCCTATGTAGAAAAAATATTTGTTCAGCATAGTTTTATAAATTTTACTTTGTGTAGGATTCAAGAAGTCGTATATGAAGTACCTTTCTATGGTTGTGGGAGGGAATTGCAAATGTGCATGCATATTTAAAAAAATTGTTATTGAGAGTTTATAAAATTCTGTCTGTAATTTATTTCCGTATTATTTTTTTAAAATTATCAGATGACTATGTTTTTCACAGACAATTAGTTAAAATTGCAGCGTATGATAAAATTAAGTTGATCATTACTTTGAAACAACTGATACACCAGAAAAAAAGTGTTAAAACTGAAAAAAAAACTTTTTTTTTATGATTGTTCAGAGCGCAATAAGCTTCAACCTTTACATCAAAGAACATTTCAAGACAGTTACACTATTAAGACTTAAACAACTGACAACGTCTAGTTGTAGTACCTTTAAGTTAATTCCCTGTGTTGTCATGTTCTATCAAAGTAAGTATTCTAAGTATTAGTGTAAGTTTTGTGTAATCAACACGTTTTTATAATAAAACTAATAGTATCATTTATTCAAGTCAGAAATTAATAATTTATTACAGCTCTAAGAAGATATAATACGCAGAGTTTTTTCAAAACAGAAAGAAGGTAACACAAATGTTTCAAATTTCACTTATTTGAATAATGTCATTATCATTCTTAAATAATTTTTAGGAACTTTATTTCTTGACTATGGTAGTTGTTATTTTACATTGGAGGCCATACTTGAAATAGAATAAAAATAAGCTTTATGATCAATAAAAAATTATAATTATATATGTAACAGAACAGTTTTAAATCAATATTATATTTAGGCGCAGACGAAAAAAAAAATGGTAGTCAGCAAAGTTTTAAATCGGTATTCTCAATTTAAAGGACATGCTTTCTAAGAACAAATACCATAAAATCGGCTGAACTTCTGGAAATTGTTTAGAAAGCTCTTTGCCGCAAGGATATATATTTTCCATTAACAATTCGTATGAATCATATCAATTTTTACGATTGCGGGTTTGTAATGAATCCGAGAGAAACTCCGAGGAAATGGTAGAATCCAATGATGATCAGAGGTTAGTACTTTCCCTTAAACGGTTCTAGGCAATAAAATGAGAAAGATTAAAAAAAAAAAAAAAAATTAAATTCTTGGATTTTCGGAGATATTTTATTTTTACTAAGACATTCTTTATCAGAATAGTTGATCATTCTTTTAAAAAATTATTACTGCCGATACATTTTAAGGTAGGATTCTTTAACTTTTGTAGGAGTTTTATGCAAATAAACATTTCATAGCTGTCATGGATTTGTAGCCGTTCTGAATCGGCGTTAAGCAGTAGATCCTAATCTCATTAGCTCTCGTATACAAAAAGTAGACCGTAGAGCTCCAGATTAAATCTAACAAGCATTTAATTAGTTTGAGCAAAGCTGTATCGATACATTATCAGAGAATAGGGGAATTGGAAATTTCATCCTTCTTGCTTTAAACGAACATAGCATAGAGTAAAAATAGATTGAATAATAATTTATTTTTAGTGAGACTTTTGGTTTTACAAACGTAGGCATCGAATAAAAATGAATTATTTACTGTCTCGAACAATAATCAATGCCAGGAGTGGCCATGCTCCTTAATAGTCCGAGCAATTTTTCAAAATTTGAAAGTTTTCGCGAGCCGCAATTAAATACGTATTTAAAAAGTATGCAAAAAAGGTATTAATTTTTTTTTTAAGAAATTATATTTATTTAATGTCATTTGGAATTTCTTCGTCCTTTAACTTTTCAAGAGAATTTTTTAATTGTCTATGATTTTTTGCTATGGTGCGAATGTAATTTATAATGCGTAACACTGTTTTCATAACATTAGGATATTTTACATAGTTTCTAACGAGATGTTTTCGGTGAATTATGCATTGAATCGGTATGAATTGTGGAATTTGACAATCATCTCTTAAAAGCTCAATAAGACCGATTTTTTACCCAGCATTGCCGGAGTTCCGTCAGTTGTACTATTGTTTTTAAATATAATAATACAAAAATGAAAAGGGAACTCTTGTACATTTATCGAAAGCCATAAATAATCCTTTAAGAGCCGCATGTGGCTGGCTAGCCGCAGGTTGGCCACCCCTGATCTATGCTGTAAATCAATGCTCTGCAACCTCTGTGGAACAGCATTTTATTCGTAGAATAATAAAAAATTAATATTGTCAATGATCTAAAATACTTTCTGAAGATGCAGACGCATAAAAGCAGAAATATTTAAAAACTGTTAAAAAAATCGCACGTGGTTAACATTTGTTACGCATTTTAACATTTATTTGTATTTCACATTCTTAATATATATAGGGTGCTACCATATTACGGTCGACATATGTCACTGGTGACTTCTGAGTTATAATGATGTCATAGAGAGAAATTTATAGTACCAAATTCCCATATCTGCGATTTGTGACGTCATTATGACGCAGAAATCACCAGTGACATATGTCGATTGTAATATGGTAGTAGCCATATTTTTAATTTTATTCCTAAGTTTGATGCAGGCTCGAGACTACTCTTCTTTTTAGTGCTATATTTTGCTTTGCTTTCACTTCTCACTATCAGCTTCTACTGTATATGAAAAATTTTAAACCGATGTATTCAGTTAATTTTTTTTTTCAAATTTACGGATAATAATGATTTACAGATTTAGAAAAGGAAATGCTAGTAAAGTTAAATAAACCGTAAACGATGTATATATTTTATCACTTGCTTTCTACAAGGAATATTTCAGTGTGGTTTATTAATATAATCGTAATTAATTGCAGAAAAATAATTCGTTATGTTATTATTTTGAACGTTTCAAATGCCGGAAGCCCTTTACAAGAAAGCTTTACTAGAAGTAAAAATATAAAAATGAAATTAATGTATTAAGAATTTTCAAACAAATTTTAAATTTTAACGATCTAATATCATGTCCATAAAATACTGCTAATGGCTGCTTATCACTAGCAGACAATTTAGAAGATGGGATGGAAAGTCATAAAATGAAAGACCGTACACATATACTCTCTGTCGGTAATAGTATAAAATCGTTTACTGTCCACAAAAATAAAAAATATTTTACTATGCACGGCACACCGAAAAGTAGCGGAAAAAGGAAGAGAAAGAAAAAAGTTTTCTGAAATAAATTACCATATAACAGCATATTAATAAATGAGGAGGGGGGGCAGAAACTCCATAAAGCGTAATTTAATGTTTCCAAGGCACTTACATCAATGATACGGCAATGTAAATACAATTTTTTTCCTCCTTTTTATTGCGAAGACTGACTTTTAAAAACAAATTTTGCACGGATCTCAAAAAGCAACAATAAAAAAATTCTCAGAAATATGAATAAAAAACCATTATTATTTTTTTTTCACGAAAAAGAAAACGAAAAGAGTGAAGAAAAAAAAGAATCGTCAAATTGTATGGGGGAGGGGTGCAGCAGACGGAATCTTGGCCTTGCAGGACGTGTGCCCAGCCAAGCGATCATGTGAAGATCAAGGGCAAGAATTTCCCCATTATCTCGTATCATCGTTTCTCACAGGTCTTCTCTTTTGGGATGCACATCTTTTGGCGCCAAGGTGATCTAAAACAACCATCTCAGTTAGTTATTGTTCGTAGGAAGAATAAGGTTTTAAAAATACCATATGTTTTGTTCGCGTTTAAACAAGGGAAATAGATAAACCCACTCGCGCTAGTTTAGATACTATTTTTAGTCTGGTGTGTTTTGACCACCCAAACAAGCTCTGCTCGAAATTATCTGCCGATGACTTTTATAATGAAAGCCCTAAGGCGAAAATTAAAAACAGAATAACTACGCCATTCCATTTTAACTCGTCTCAACTTCAAACGAGCAGACGATATTAATAAATAAATAAACAAGTAAATGAAAAAAGTTAATACAATGAAATGATTTCATATCTTTACTGCCGTCTGCAACTAATTTATAATTAATGGAATATATTTTCCATTTGAATAGGATAGTTAATGTGTTAAAAATGGGGAGAGAGATGATTGCTTTAGCTGGTTGTCCTTGAAAATATTTAATTTTAGATGTTCTTTTTTGATTTACAGTGAAACCTCCGATACAGAGTAATAACAGGTTATGGAAACTTAAGCCAGAAGAAGGTTACAGTCGGCGACCAATAGATGATTTGTTTCTGATTGGAAAACTGTTAACATTTTGTTGTGGCGAATGCCTCTAATTCCATATAAAATTATTATATTTTTTATACTTATGTAAACTTAGATCCTCAAGAGTTTATTTGGTCTTTGCATTTTATTTGTGGTTGCTTTAGAAGTTAGTTTTTACCAGATACTTGAGTTCGTCGTGATAGGCATAACTATTTGTGTTTGTCCTAATGAAATGCAGTTTTTTTACTAGTAAAATGCTAAAAATGCGGCATAGATGTTTTACTCTGCTACCGCAACCTTTTAAATAGTAATGCAACATTATTCAAACTGTCTTTCGGGTCAAATACAGTCAGTATCGGCTATATAGTCACTCGCTTATAAGGGCACTCCTCTTATATGGTCAGTTTTCTAAAGTCCTGTCTAACTTAACCCTTTAAAGGTCACCAAAATAAATTCATGGGAATTTAATGTAATTTGTTTATAAATGTTATCTATAAGCCTTGAATATGTAAAATATATAAATTTTCTTTACATTCCTTAGAAGGGTTTGCCTTAGAAAATACCAAATTAGGGTTTGAGAAGTGGTTTAGTTGAATAACCCCTACCCTTCTACAGCTTGAACATTATGCCTTTTTAATTCTTTCCCTGGCGTAGGCATGATAACACGCCGAGAAAAATCCAAATCTTTCCTGGCAAAGGCGTGTTTTCACGCTTGGAATTTTTTATTTTAATGCATGCTTTTCAGCCATTTAATTGTTAAATTGCCTGCCAGACCAAGGCAGGATTTTTAGCCCTCGTGTTGCAAAAAGGTAGACCGTAGCACTCCAAACCAAGGTAGGATTTAAATACTCCCTGCCGCCAGGGAAAGGGTTAAAAGTTGAACTGTACTGGAAGAACAATAAATGATAATCCTTAAACTGGTATAATAAATAAACAGCTTAACAACTTAAAAGTGTTGTTTGTATAGATACTTTTATTTGAGGTCATAAGTAAGATAAATTGAATCTGACTTCTCAAGTACAGAAAGTTTAAATACATATATTTCAATAGAAAAAGAAATAAATAAGTTAAACGTAGAACTATCATCTGTTATATATTTAAAATATCAAAAATATAATATGTATAAAATGTATAATATGTATATATAAAATGTATAAAATATGTAAAATATATAAAATATATAATATATTTTTAATATATAAAATGTATAATGTGTATATATAAATATACATACATATATATACATATATATACATACATATATATATACATACATATATACATATATATATATATACATACATATATATATATATATATATATATATATATATATATATTAAATCAAAAACTCATCCATGTCTCCAAAAAGTTTTTTTTTTAATTGCAAAAGCTCTTGATTCTACATCATTGGCTTCCATATATCACAGATGTATGAGATTGGAGCCGTAAATAATTATAAAAAGATAAAGTAAAGTAATCCAAAAAGTAAAGTTGTAAAAAAAAGATGTTTAATAGGTGGTTTTGCTACGAAACCACTGTCCGTTAAAGAGTTAAAAGGGAACATGTGTTAAAGAGCACCGCTTATACAGTCATTTTCTTTTTCTTGTTACCGGTTATATGGTCAGTTTAATGTTTTCAACGAGTTTCCGTTTTTTTTCTTTTAAGAAGACAGTGCGAAATCGGAGAGGACCTGAATTCAAGCCTTTATTTCCCTCCCTTTCCTCCTTTCTTGCTTGTGTAGATTCATCGGCGGAGTTTTCCACCTCTCTCAGTCCTCGTCCCCCCTGATAACAAGTGGACATGTGTCTGTTTATTGGCTGAAGTTATCTCTCTCATACATGACCTGAGGTCAGTGGCGTGCTGTCCATATGTGCAGGGTGTGCACTGCACACCCTGGCAAAATTACGAGGGACAATAATTTTCTGCACCTATGTCTACCTATCTTTATATGATATACAATAAATATTATTTATAATATATTCGAATATTATGTTGATTTGCTTGCTTGTATTCCCGCCGTGCGTGCGGTACTAGGTGCTGCACCAAGTAGCGCACAAACGAACATAGGAAGTTCTGATGTGTACGCACTTCTCACTAAATTCAAAATCACGCTTTATATGTATGGGCTACTGGAGAAGAACAGCATGCTATGGCACTGAAGCAAGTGCAGTTATTCTTCCTGCATTTGGCATTTAGAATCATTCGAAGGTACGGTTTATTAAACTTTGTATTAGAGCGAGGATTCTTTTTTTTTTTTTTTTTTTTTTTTTTTTTAAACTTATTAACTGGCTATACGATTTTGCAGACGGTTAATTTTTAAATTTATATATTGTAAGATTTTGCTTTTTTTTAAATATAAAATAAGTATTTCATCAATATAAAGGGAAATGTTTTAGTGTGGTAAATTAATTTCGGTGATGTATTATATTTATTGAAATAATTAGCTGAAAAATAATGTTGTTTTGTTTTAAAGAGACTAATTTTAACAGAACAGTCCAAATTTTAAAATTCATTGTGTCTTACAGACAGTATATAAGTTATATTATATAACACCATATCCCTGGATTAGTTTGTAAAAACTGTTAAGATGTGTTTCGTAGAATTTTAATCCACTGACCGAACAAGAAACAGTTCGCTCTATTGTGCCAGCGTGGAGCGAAATCCTCTGCACGTGGAATAAACGTTCGGTTTGTCGACACCGCAGCGGCTGGCGCCATGTGGTGCTACGTTTGCTGAACATAAAAGTTTTTCGTAGAAGCCCGAAGGCTTCGAAAAAGCATTTAGAATGATTCTAAATGCTTTTTCGATGCCGATATGATACCATACAGCAAAAGACATGATTTTTGCTTCAGTGCTAGTAGAATTCTCTTAAGTTTAGCTGTTTTTATAGTTATAACTCGACTACTCGTAGGTAAATATTTTATTTATTGTAATCTTTAAATTTATATACATAATAATTAATCCGTTTCAGAATGGAAAACTCAGATGTCTCAATAACTAAAGATTTATTGGAAAATCCATGTTCTCTGCACACATTACATGAAACATTTAAAAGCTATTAGGGACAAGAAAAAGTTGTGTTAACAACCAACAAAAGAAAGCAAACTTATAGACCTGATTATTTTTAAATACATTTAACATGAATGTACGTATGTACGTGTGCTGCACTTTGATTAGTAAAGTAAGCTAATAAATCCCCCCCCCCAAAAAAAAAAAAAAAAATTGCATTTTTAATGTAGTTTTTACTTTTCGAATTAATTTTTAAAATGTTCTTAAAAGTATAATTATTTGTTTATTAGGTGAATATAATCCTGCCAATAATTCCAGAGGGTTGTATTTTTCCTCATATATGGTACCCCGCTGATTTTTCTGGACCGCTGAGCTGACCATATAACCGATACAGACTGTAGTAAAGTTACATTAGAAGTCCATAATAATTTTATTACTTAATTTCTAAATAATTTTTTAAATTTAATATTTAGTTAATAGGTATAGAAATCAGCAGCTCATTTAATTTTAGTTTTATTCATAATGTAACGGCGTGATTTAGCGGTGTGTTGACATCAAAGAACTTTGCTTTAAGAGGTGGACTTCGCTTGTATGGATACAAAAGGATTGTTTTCCCCGGCACCACGGTGTCTACACTGTTGTGCCCTATAGTAGAGGAACAATATGCCAGACAACACGGCACCGTCACTGACAGCCAAAAATATGATCGCTGGAACCACAAAGGATTAGCCGCGACTCAGATGTAGCCGCTAAGAATTCCAGTGACCCCTGGGTTTGCGGCCGATGATTGTTTAACCCGGACCAATCCAGTTGCTCGAAGGTGAGGTCATCGCTAAGTGATCCAATAATGAAATTGTGGGTGAGGCCCCTCTCTTAGAGGCTCCTCCCCTAGAAAGAGACGAGCGAAGATTTATTTTTTAGAGAAGTTAGTTAGCTAGCAACCAGCTAATTCAGAGGTCGCTTCGACCAGTCTCTCCATCGGAGAGTTTTATTTAGTGAAATCCCGTCTTGGGATATATCTCTTGCTGAGATTGAAACGATACCCTGTGCATTGGGTTTCCTTTTCTAATATAATCCTCTTCAGGATTGTTTGCATTTCCTTCGGAAATCTAACTGTGCTTAGATATCCCACCAGTACTTCAGAGAACTTTCGCGAGAGCTACTAATTGTTTCTTCCGTCTAATCACTCATATTTCGACAGAGACTGAATTTAGTTTAGGTACCCGTCTCTACTCAGGCCTAGGTGCAATAATCACTTACTTGTGATCGGAAATTGTTCTTTTTTTTGTGTAAACATGAAATGATGTATATAGCAGCATTGTAAATAAATTCATTAATCAAGATACACTTGATTCTTCCTTGTGTCATCTAAAACAGGGACTGGATACGTTACAATAAGTAATTCTAAGCTTCTAAGTAATTCCTCATCTTACTTTTAATGCAACAAATAAAAATAATTATTCTATATTCATGTAGATTGCAGTATTAACCATTTTATTATGTTAAATATAAAGTAATATGTATGCAGTATGCCTTTATTTCATCATCTTCAGGTTCATATTCGGTTCTGCATTTTCTAAATGATATAAAAATTGGTATGAATTAAGATGATTCTAAAAATTCAGAAATTAATCTATAAGTTTTGGAGAAGAAAAATATTTTTATTCTTTTCCGAATGGCGACATCTATTTTGAAGGGAGAACTGCTTTTTATTACAGCTGCTGATATGGATAAAGTTTGCTTCATTGTATCGTCAATACTCCAGTGTGTTATATTATAATTTTCTCAAGATTTTAAGTTATTTTAATTTGTTTAACCCATATTCAGTTTACGACTCCAATTGGAATCGTAATTTTCCAACAAAAGAAAGTATAGTATCCATTCTATGATATTTTCTTTGTTATCTGACATCCTTCTTATTTTTTAAAGTTTTAGATTCTGTTTTTAATTTTCCTTATTTCTATGAGTTTATATATCTATATCTATATACAGGGTGTCCCAAAACGACCGCATAAACTCTGCACAGCTAGATTCCTCGTTGGGAGTACATAAAAACTGCCCAAAGAAGCGTACCTGTACGATCCATAGTTTACGAGAAAAATACGAAAAACAAAGAGTGACGTCACTGCCAAGAAAAAACACTTTACGCCAACACAGTACGTCAGCCATATCAGAAAACCAAAAGTTTTAAAATTTTATATCTTCTATAAAAATGCCACTAATTTTATGAGCTAAGACTTAACGCAATTTCTAGCACATGTATCCAAAATAGAGGAATACTGGTACACATCTTGAAGACAAATAATTGAACCGATTGAGACTTGTTAGTTTTTAAACTTAGTACTTCAAGCTAATTTTCTAACCAGACATCATCATTATCATAATTTCTATTAGTGCCTTGTGGCACATAAGGCTTTGCTTTACACTGTGCCCTGTTTGCCTCAGTCACTCTTGCTTTCTGCCAACTGGATCATCCAGCTTCGTCTTTTTCTTCTTTTTCTGTTCGCTTGCTCCAGGTTAATGCTGGGAGACCTCCTCTACGACTTCACCCCTGTGTCCACTCGAGAGCAACATCAGGGA
>CM063505.1:45598703-45733703 GCA_032207245.1 Pardosa pseudoannulata
CGTAAAAGAGACTCCTAAACTTTTATGAAAATAATTTGTTGTTCATACCGGTGATAAAATTTTCATTGCAACAAAGCATAATCGATGATTAAATTTAAGATTAGCACATATGTACCTAATCTATTATTTAAGGAAAATATAAAAGAAAATTATTTACTTAATACCTAAGTTCAGTGATAAAACGTATAAAAATAATGCAGACGATATATAAGTAACTTAAAATAAGAAATGATTAAATGAGATGGTTAAATAAATGGCGTCATAATTATTGAAAAAATGTTATTTTTACCTATTTATTATGTAATAAATTGATAAATTTAATCACCTGCTCTTAACCGGGGAAAATAGGGCTTGAAATAATGGCTCTCGAAAAATGGAGAAGGGGTGGATTTCAAATGTTTTAAAGACTCATTTTGAATTTTACTAATCCTAACTCAACAAGAATCCAATATGGATGCCCTTATCCATTCCAGGTCAAACCGCTTCATAAATTCGAGGACAGACAGACAGATAACTTAGGCTATTATTATATAGGGATTCTAACGGATGTTTTCAGCATTAAAGTTTATTTGCAGAAGCGTTTGTTCTCAGTTCTCTTTTCTTATCAGTTGAGATAGCATCTGCTCATAATAATAAAAATATGTATTATCAAACCAAGAATATAATGTCACACGGTGAAAAGTTGTTTGAAGTATTATTATTGTTTTTTGGCTTATTAAGAAAATAAAACTTGTAAACAGCTAAAAATGGACTTGTACATATGCTAATACAAATTAAGAATTTTGAACTTTCATAGTTAATATTCCGTGTATTCGAACCGCCAATTTTCCAGTTTCTATTTGGCAACTGCAGGAATTCAAATTTTCGACGTTCGCACATGCTCAATATAACTTTCACCGTGCTTGGGTCTAATCATAAATTACTACTCTTTAGGACTTAGATCGTATGTTTTCAACTCCAGTACTCATCTCGTAGATGCGCAGATTTTAGTCGTTGCGGAGAGTTTGTATAATGCATATCTACATGTAGCAGTAGCCTGTGTTATTAAAAGTCATGAAGAATTTAAATATAACCAAGTCTCTATCTGTTTCTACATTTAAAGTGAGTGCCAGTGTTTTTCTGTTCTGTATAGATGTGACTGAAATCATGCATTTTGTAGTCAGTTAAATAATGGAATTCTTTTTGCAAAAGAAAGCAAACTTTTAAAATTTTGGATTTATGATACTGCTGTCATGTTGTATAGACTAGAAAATAACAATGATACTCGTCTTAAATATATTCGCTTTCAGTTTGATAGAAATTATCTGAAGTAAATGGAAAAAATTCTTATTAGACATCTATTTCCTAGTAGTGGACTAAATAACTGTGAATGATTCCTCATGGAATTGATTATCCTTGTTACGAATTTCAAAACATTCGTTGACATTACTTTCAAATCATTACATCCATTCATTCGTCATTTCATTACATGACTTTTTTCAACTTAGAATGCGACGTTATTTACATGGAAACTATGTGGCTTGAGAATTTGCGAATACAAAAAAACCTTGTCAATAAGATAAGACTTATTAATGCGGCTGATGAAGTTAATAGCTTTAAACTAAAGTTGTGAATTTTAAGAATTTTGCAAGTATAATTCAATAAACAAATTACATATACAAATTACATAAATGAATTGTGTATTTTATATTATGTAATTTCGAATTATATTAAACTGGAACTTCAAACAATGTAAAATGTTCAAAATCTTTAAATATCAATATATTCCCTACTTGGGAATTTATCGATAGTAACATAAATTTAGGGACTATAGATGATTAGTTTGTTAGCTGAAACTCTTTTCTAATACAAGTGTTTAAAGCTGCAGGTCCCTGTCGTTAGCCAGCTTTCAGCAAAACAGTCGACCATAGCGCTCCAATTCACTTTATGTATTACTATGCGTAAGCTCCAATTTTTTTTCTTTATTCATTAGATTCCTCTCAATTTACCCACTTATTGCATACTTAAGTATTGGAATCATCGCACATTTAGTTTTTTAGAGTTTTGGAGTCAATATCAACAATACCAATTCTTGCGGTAGAATGTATCAATAATTTTAATTTAGGTAATTTGTCATTCGGAGATGAATCTAGTAGAAGCATACATTCAATCGTGGTACCAACCTTTCTATGCTGTTTTCGAATCTAATATTTTATGCTACTCTAACACTGTAATACTTGCTAAGCGATTAATCAGTGATGTAGCATCAAAACCGCTGTTATTACTGCCATCGGCACAATTTTTCAGAACTTAATCTTTTCTACAGATTGGGAAGATGTAGATTCGAATGAATGCGCGGTTCTTATTCCTAATACAGTTGTACACATCGGTCATTGAAACATTCATCTGAAAAGTCTTGCCATTTCGAAAACTTGAAAAGGAAAATTTGTTACTCTTTAGTCTAAACGACAGTCCTATAAACAATCTACAACATTTTCAGATACCTTCTATTACTTATGACTTTGTCTTTTGCATTTACATTTTATTGGGTTTCAAACATCACTAAATATTTAGTTTTTAGGCAGGTACATAGACTAAAATCATGACAATTAGTTTTGTCTAAAACAAAGTTTCAGCTTGCACTGTGTACGTGTTATACCAAATACCTCTCTTCATGCATTTTTTTTTTTAATGGCATTATGTGGTGTTTAAAATAGTCGCTATTGAAGGACTGCTATACTATGCAAGGTTTCCTAAACTTCATATTTTTTGGTCTACAGTTCAAGTTATATTTGACGTATTCATTAATATATTTTTGGCAAAATGATTTTGGTATTTAGGATTTATACAGTTTGATTAGATTGGAAATTAGTTAAAAGTTAAACACATGTATTAAAGACCACGTATTACTAGTCTTTAACGGGAAAAGGGAATCTTCACCCACATTTGTTATATCAATACAAAAGAGAATTTTTCTGGAAAGCTTTACTTTAATATCGAAAATTAGTACTTGAAAGTATATAAAATGTTAATTACATAGCTTTATTTGGCTACGTAGGATACTGAATATAAAAGTAGTAACTCACTTATAACTATGTTTTGATTTGTAAATGTTTTCCCTTAGCTATTTAAATTATTACTATAATCTATATCTTTCTCTATTATCTTTTATTGTTCTTTAAAAATATCTGAATTTTTTATGAAATGATAGAGTAAGCTACCTTCGGAAGTCTGGCCTTCTTATATTTCCAGAGTATACTTTGCAGTGTGCTAAAGTTGCATGCAACATTGCTGGTAACACTTCAGCAGAAGTTCTATAGAATTTTTAAGTACTTTTCATTAAACTTAGCTTTCAGATCTCTTGGATAGCTGATCTTTTGTTTTTGTTTCATTTGGTTCCTATTTTTCAAAGTGAAATTTTAAATATTTTCCTTCCGGTAGAACACAATTTCTAGTAAAAAAAGTATGGTAATACGTGTTAATTCGGAATATCAACACTATTAATTCCTTCCAATTTTTGTTCAAAATACCCTGTATAATGTATTTAAAATGTTAATTTAGCTCTGAGTTTAAGTGAGGATACATGCCAGGTTTGACAGGTTAAAAGTTAGGTCGGCTAATAATTATAGCATATTCTCATTGGCATAGTCTACCCGTAAAAGTGACTTATTTCCAAATTCTATTCTAAATTTTTAAAATTTAGGATGTAATTCCTCGATTCCGGCCGTTGAACTTACCTATATTAGTTGGGGTTTAACAGTAAACTTATTTTTCTCCTGTCCTACTTTTTCTCTAATTTTCTTCCTTTACAGCCGGAAACGAGAATCAAAATTCATAGGTTAAAGTAAATGAATATATAAACTCCTGTCAGACCTGACATATTAATACTTCACCTAAGAAATATAGCTCCTGAACGAAGTTCGTGGGTTCAAATCCCACCGCTGGCATGGATATTGTAGCCTTTCAGATCAGTCTTTAAGCAGTAGGTCCAGGTCCGATTGAGCCTCTTGTAGGAGAAATCCCATTGCGTTTCAAATCGACCAACAATGGAAAGATTATATAGATATATGGTAGGAGATATTAGGGGTACGTTTTGAGTCCCTACTAAGTAATATTTAAATTTCCAGTTTTTCAAAATGGAAAACTCTTCGACCACATATCGGTGGATCCTTTATACTGTCGATCATATAAATGTTAGAACTAAGTCTCTTAAACTCAATAACTGTTTTATTTTCGACATCCGCGCTCCGGTGTAAGAATAATACAATTAGTACAGCATAAATTTTACTTCGTACCTAACAGGTCAAACTTGTTCTTGATATAAAACGCAAAACTCATCAGCCACAATTAAAATTTTATTAAAGGCGTGTTCTATCAATTAAATGAAGTTACTTGTGTCTCGTACGACTCAGCAATATTGTTAAATGTTATTGAAGCATCAAGATAATTTTGTACGATCCATGTCTTTGAAAAATCTTATCGAAAATCACTGAAATAATCCTCATAGAACAGAATTAAATATTCCGTATTAAATCTAAAACATGAAGCTACATTAATGAGTCTTGAATCCCATTTTTTAAGAACTCTTTCGTATAGTATTTGTAAAGACTATTGTAAGCCGAAAAATTTCCCCTGAAGACTTTGATAAGAAAGGCTGTTTTAAACACCTAGATAAATATTGTCTGTACCAAGCAATCCATTAAGGACATGACTCAAACTTCTAGGAGTGAACGCAATCGAGGACTGTCTCTAAGACCAAGAAATCGAGGAGTTTGTAAGCGGATATACCTGGAATCTACTGCTTTAGAAGGTTCTGACCTACACTGGTCTTTCGAACCATGAATATATCGGATTGCTTGGGAATTGTCTTCCCGTCTTTATGAGAACACGTATTTTTTTTCTCGGAATCTACGTAGATATGTTTGAAGAAAATTCGTGGAAGAAACGTTTATTTGCTACTCTGGAGTCTTCATGAAAATGCCACCAAAACTGGGTACTCAGGAGTTATATGCACCGATATCCACTATGACATCTGTTTGTACACAGCACATGGGTATCATCACTCTTGACAACACCTACGACTGGCAGCCTATGCTGAAGTGGGCCTTAAAGTTCTCAGAAGCACATCCTGGATCTCCTCTCTAAAGGTGAGACATTTTACTAATTATTTTAACAAAATAATCGTGCTTAACAAGTCCTTGGTTTTCGTACTGTACTGGTTTCTTCCTGAAATCGCGAACATTTAAACAGGAATGTAAAGAATTTCTTCGTTTCTAGCGATAGAAATAATTCTTAAACGCAACTGGGGGGGGGGATAACTGGTAACTAACTCTCGTATTTAAAACTATTACAAACACTGTAAACTCTTGAAAAATTACTTTTTTCAAGCATAACTTATTTCAAAATCTTGCATGCGCACTGTTATTTAAGACTACCACTTCCGTAGTTAAAATTATTTAAGTTTATAAATCTATTTCTACAATATTGAAATAGAAAACGGGGAAAATTCTACAATTTTTCTTTTCGAATCTCAGTGTTGAAATCATTATAAATGGAGTATATTTAATAATTTTCTCCCTATTTTGCAACGAATACAACATCGATTTTTGCTTGGTACTATATTTACATTGTTCCCATTTATTTAACTGAAATATCGGTATATTGACGAAACTAACATTTCAACTGGAATAATGAGTTTAGAACCCAACGGGTTTAATTCTAGCGGTACACTAAAACCTCTGAACTAGGTAATAGATTTCCCTGAACGCCTATTGATTTTCATAAACAAGAACGTTTTTCTTATCTTAAATATATTTTACTTGCAATAGTTTTTCACCTGGTGACTAAATACTTAACTCCATATATTTCAAATTTAACTATCTTCAATTTATTCCATAACTGTAATTATGTAATAGTAAAAGAATATTTTTGAAACATTTGTCCCGAAGTCTAATAAACCATTGTCATAAGTTTACATTAAAAAATGAATTAAGTTATCAATGTATTTTGATTGAAAACTAACAATTAGGTACTGGTAACATCTTAATTTTTAATCCTATTTTATAGGTAGACTGGATAACGTAAGTTTTGTGAAATTAAGTATTGGGGAATCACCTGTTGGTAGTCCGTATGTCCTATTAGAATGTCATCAACGGATCTCATCTCGGGTGCTCGTATTCCAGTGCTCATCCTGTAGATAGATTTTCGTCTTCACATTAAGCTTGTATATCTATTTCTGGCAGTAGCTTGTGTTACTAAAAGTTCAAATACACTCCCTTCCAAAAGTTAAGCACGGATATGTAAAATGCAAAAATATCAATACTGCTTTGATTGACAGAAAATTCTGCAGGAAAGTAGCATATATATTTATGCTTAAAACAAAATTCTTATTAGACTTCTATCTTGAAGAAATGGACTAAATGACTATGAATGATACCTCGTGGAATCGATTTCCCCGTGCTAACTACTTCAAAACAATCATTAACATTACTTTCATATGACATCCATCAATCCATTAGTCATTTCATTAACATTCATAAAAGGAGATTCATTCTATGGAGAACGTGTTGTTAAACTTACTGGAAACTATGTGCCTAGAGAACTTGTGAGGAAGAAAAAACTTGTCAATCAGATTAGACTCGCTAAAGTGGCTGATGAAGTTAATAGTGTTAAACTCAAGATGTAAATTTTAAGAATTATATCCTTCCAAATAAGAAATGAATATATTTATATTTTTAAGACTTCAGAATTTTGCAAGTATAATTCAATAAACAAATTATATAACTTGTAACTATATTGAACTGGAACTTTCAAAAATTTTTAAATATCAATATATTCACTACTTGTAAATTTATCACTTGTAACATAAATTTAGGGACTATACATGATTATCATTTTAGTTGAAACTCTCCACTGATATGGTGTTCGGAGCCAGTGATCCCGACTTGTTAGCCAAAGCTTAACAAAACAGTCGATCGTAACGTTCCAACTCGCTTCGTATATTAATACGCATAAACTTCATTTTTTATGTATTCCATTTCTTTCAATTTACTCACTTATTGCATACTAAAGTTTTAGACTCTTCATTGATTTAGATATTTTTAGTTTTGGAATCGATATCAACAATATTCATTTTGGCGGGAGAATGTATCAATAGTTTTAATTTAGGCAGTTTGTCATTTGGAAATAGATCCAGTAGAATTGTGCATTTAATCGTTGAACCAACCTAACCATGCGGTTTTCGAATCTAATATTTTATGCTTCTTAAACTCTATAACACTTGCTAAGCAATTAAGGATGAAGCATCAAATTCGATGTTATTGTCATAAACACAATTTTTCATAACTTGTTTTCTTAGATTGATTTTACAGAAGATTTAGATTAGAATGAATACGCTGTTATTCCTAATACAGCTATAGTACACACCGATCATTGCAACATTCATCTGAAGTCTTTCCTCTTGAAAATTTGAGGTAGAAAATGTGTTTTCCGTCTGAACGACAATTTTGTAAACATCTACTACATTTTCAGATATCTTTTATTTATAACTTTGCTATTTGGATCTACTTTATCGGGTTTTAAACATCAGTTTACTTTTCCGTCAGGTCTATCGACCAAAATCGTGAAAGTTTTGTCTACCCCAAAGCTTCAATTTACGATACTACGTGTACGCGTTATACCAAGTACTTCTTTTCATGAACTTATCACTTTTCATCCTGATGGTGTTTAAAATGATGGATAATCACTAATGAAGAGAACTATAGTATGTAAAGCTATTAAAACTTCATATTTTAGACTGAAATTCATTATAAGTTATATTTGAAGTATTCATAAATATATATTTGGCTGGAAATGCTCTGGTATTCATTAAACAGTTTAGGATTAAAAAAATCTAAGTAGAATATATACGTACATTAAAGACATCGTATTTCTAGTTTTGATGATTAAAGGAAATCTTCATTTACTCTGGTCATATCAACACTAGCATTTGAATTCTCTACTGGGTGGTTTTCCTTTTTAACATCGAAATTAGTACTGTTAAACAGCTAAAATTTTAATTATTAGCTTTATTTCGCCTCATAGAATCCTAAATATAAAACCGGAAACTCGCCTGAAACTATTTTTTCGATTTGTAGAAGTGTTTCACTATTGAAACCAATACCATATTCTATATTTTTATTTACTGTCTTTATCGTTTTTCAAAGACATTTATGACACGTTTCTGCGTGAATTGATGGAGTAAGCAATTAGAAATGAAGTCTCAGCTTGTTTCCCCTCTTTTCAGTTTATACTTCCACACTCCAGCATTAGCTGTATTTCAAATTTTTCAGTTTTTTTATGAATGAATTTTGTCTGTTTCCATAAAATTTTGCTGCAAGATCACTTGGAGGACTGGATTTTTTTTTAAGCTTCTATTTCGTTTGCTTCTATTTTTCGGAATGGCAGTTTTAAACATCTTCGTCTCTGTCGAACACTTTTTTTTTTGTAATCATTTGAAATGCTAGTACTGATATTAGATCCCGACAAAATTTTCTAAACTATGTATAATATATTCGAAATGTCAAACCTGGCATACATCCTCACTGAAACTTAGCACTATATTTTTAACAAGTTAAAAATAAGTTAAATAGTAATTATAATACATTCCGTTTGGCGCCGTCTACGCGTAAGAGCGTGACTTATTTCCAAATTATATTCTAAATTTTTACGATTTAGAATATAAATCCTCGATGCCGGCCGTTGGGCTTACCTGTTTTAGTTGGAGGTTTAAAGGGGAATTTTATTTTTCTCCTGTCCTACTTTTCCTCTAATTTTCTTTCTATACAGCCGGAAACGGGAATCAAAATTCATAGGTTAAGGCAAATGAATATATATATCAATATCTGTCAAGCCTGACATTAATGCTTCATCTAAGAAATATAGCTCCTAGACGAATTTTGTGGGTTCAAATCCCACCGCAACCATGGATATTTGTATCCGTTAAAATCGGTCTTTAAGCAGTAGGTCCAGGTCAGATTAATGCTCGTGTAACCAAAAAAGACTATTGCTTTCCAAATTGACCAACTAAGAAAACATGGGAGGAGATATTAGGGTGCACTTTGACTCCCTACTGCATAATACTTAAATATCTAGTGCTCCAAAACGGAAAGGTTTCTCGGATTCATATCGGTGGATCCTTTATACTGGCGATCATCTAATTGTTAGACCTAAAAGTCGTTTAAAACAATTCAGTAACTGTTTCTATTTTCGACATCCTCGTTCCAGTGTAAGAATAATACAATGAGTACAGCATAAACTTTACGCCGTACTCTGCGGACAGGTAAAAAATGTTCTTGATATAAAACACTAAACTCATCAGCCACAATTAAAAGTTTATTAAAGGAGTGTTCTATCAATTAAATGAAGTTACTTGTGTCTCATATCACTCAGCAATTCTGTTAAATGTTATTGAAGCATCAAGATAATTTTGTACTCTCCGTGTCTCTGAAAAATGTTATCGAAAAGTCCTGAAATAATCCTCATGGAGCAGAATTAAATATTTAGTATTAAATCTAAAACATGAGGCTACATTGAGTAATAAATCTTTTTATTTTTTATTTTTTTTAAAGAACTCTTTCGTATAGTATTTATAAACACTACTGTAAGCCTAAGAATTTTCCCTCAAGACTTTGAGGAGAAAGGCTGTTTTAAAACGGATAGATATTTTGGGTAGACCAACCAATACAGGAAGGTAACCCGAACTTCGATGGATGAACGCAGTCGAGGAGGAATATTTTCCTCAAGACCTAGAAATCGAGGAGTGTGGTTAAGCGGATGTGCTTGGTATCTAATGCTTTAGAAGCCTAAGCTGGGCTTTCGGACCATGAATAAATCTTATTTCTTGGGAATTGTCTCTAGTCTTCTTGAGAACATGTGTTTGAAGAAAATTCGTGGAAGAAACTGTTTTTTGCTACTTTGGAGTCTTCATGAAAACGCCACCAAAACTGGAATCTCGGGAGTTTTATGCACTGGAATTAACCTGACATGGGCACCAAGTTTAGCAACACTTTCGACAGATAGCCTAATGGGAAAGTAGACCTGAAAGTTCTTAGTACACCTCTGATCTCCTGTGTAAAGGTAAGACATTTTAATGACAACTTTGATATCACAATCGTGCTTAACGATTTCGTAAGTCTTTATTTGATTTCGTTCTGTACTGGTTTGCTCCTCAATTTGTAAAGTTTTAAACGTGTAGTATAGAATGACTTAGTTTCTTGTGATAGAAATAAATTTTAAATCAAACTAGAAAAACAGGTAACCAACTCTAGTATTTATTAATTACAAAACACTGTAAACACTCGCAAAACAACTTTACAATAATCACTTATGTTAAAATCTTGCATGACAACCGTTATACAAGATCACCACTTCCATAGTTAAAATACTTCAATTTATAGATTTCTACAGCACTGAAATACATAATAGAAGAAATAGTATAATTGTTTTCTTGTGGAACCTAAACGTTGTACATTAGGTACGTATAGCCTTTTACTCTCAATTTGTTTTGCGACGGATAAAATATCGAGTTTGGTACAACATCGTATACAAGTTACTAATCCCATTCGTTGAACTTAGTTTCTTCCACTTTAACTCGAAATGCAATAAATTAGCGCAACTCAAACTTTTAAACTAGATTATTGGGAATGATAAAATCTAGTTTCGAGCGTAACTGGTCAAATTCTAGTGATACACCAAAACCTCGTAACTGAACATTAAATTTCCCCGACTCCTTTTTGTTTTCCATAAACAATACATTTTAGATATTGTATACACTTTACTTTCACTTTTCTAGTATTTTTGATTAAGTACTCTACTAGATATATTCCAAATTAACTCTTCATTTTTGGTTATATTCATAACTATATGTAATATAAAAAAACTTCTGAAACACTTGTCATGAAAAGTCTTGAATAAAATATTATGTAATGATAGTTGCATTTAACAATTTCTAAGGTACTTAAATCAATGTATTTTGATGAAAGCCAGGAATGACCTACTGGTAACATTTTAAAATTTAATCACTTTTTTATAAGTGAACTTGATGATGTAAAAAAACTTCTGTGAAAGCAAGTATTGGCGAATCACTTGTAGGTAGTCCAAATATATTCTATCAAGAAAATGTTACCAATGAATCTATGGAAGACGGGCTGGATTAAAATCTAAAGGCTGAGTAGGAGATCAACAATTGTATCTTTCCAGATATTCATACATTAAGAAACTCAAATTGATGCTGAATGTAAGGCTCAACAGTTTCTAATTAACTTTGTAATCTCGCATGACATATCTACAATTTACAAAGTACATGTATTTCCTCCGAGTCCAATGGACGGTTTTGTTTATTGCTATCTTACAATACTAAATAAGTAAAACTTGTTAGTGAAATTCCTAATAATTGGCAATTCTGAGTTTATCTCTTGACTAGTTTTGCAAAATTTCAGCGAATGGCGTCCGAAGGATAGGTCGCAGCTCTTATTTACCAGGGTTTGCAGTTTTGGATTGTGTTGTTGGAACGGATGTGCGTTGCCGCCCGGATTAGATTAACGAGTAGTTTTATTACATCAAACTGAATTTTCTGGAATTGTAATGGTGTAAAGTTGCAACACTTATTAAAAGCTCAATTTTGATAATATACAATTCTATCTTTATTTTTAGGTATAAAGATAATAAACTTAATATTCTCAAATGCAGTTTCAGATTTCTTTTTTAGTTGTTCATGTAAAAGTAACTTAAATATAATTTTATTTCATCTTAGTTGCATGGAATTCTTGATCGCTTGGAATTTAAACAATGGAAGCCTTACCCACCTGCTGAATATTTCTACAGAACAAGACATAATTCAATTCATGAACCTTCTACGTTTATTTGTTGGGTTTTGATCAATTCTATCAAAATTAAATTTTTTTATTGTGAAAACTTTAAGTTAGCAGGAACTAGCGCAATTTTGGAATTATTCACTACTCCCTGTGTTTTTACGACTTCTTGATCCTTTTTTGTATAATGCCATTTTGAGTGTGGGATCAATTTATGAAAATCATTAACCTGTAAATATTTACCTATCGCGACACATTTCTGAATACAAGAATCCTTAATAACATGATCTTGATGAATATTTCAATTTGCGATATCTGGTGTTGATTTTGAGATGCGTTGAATATTTGTTCTTAAAATCTAAATTACATGGCTATGTTATAGTTATTTAGTTTAGTTATTAGTATATAGAGTATATGTAGAATAGTATTATAGTATTATAGTATAATATATAGAATAGAATAATAGTATAAGTAGTTTGTAGAAGAGGTAAAGGATTCTGGAGAGCCTTCTTATATTTCAAATCCCTATGTTGTAAAAATAATTCACAAGTCTGTAGACCGGGGACAAATCTGACTCACTATAAATAAATGGGGGAAACATTCGTTGTGTATGCCTGTGTTTAAAATTATCTCAAAGCTTTAATAAGGTTTAAACTTTGCAGGATTAAAGGGTATGGTACTGGTCAATCTGAATAAATTAAAGGTGATTCGTTTGGTAAATACTTGAAACAAATGAACATGTATTGAAGTATGGCTCAAATTTTTATATACAAAACTTATGCTGCGTCATATATACCTATCTGTCTTTAACAATTATCTTAAGCACAAAACTGATTTTGTTGATTCATATCATTCAAGAATCTATTTTTATATTGATTACAAAAAATACTCTAATTATGCTAAACACTTTCATTATGCTGAAAAAATTATATGCATTGTAAAAGTAGTTTTAAATTTTATTGTTATTCTATGCTTACGAACTGTGTTTTGAATGTCAGATTCCCTTTAGAATTATATGAAAGTGTTCTTAAAACTACTTTTCTGTGTTGTATATGTTTACAAAGCAAACTGTGCTTTCATTTGTATTCATATGCAGAGACGAAAAAATAAAGTACTTAAGAACTAAAGTCGTTATTTGCTTTTACATTTAATATTGTACATTATTTGTTTACCTCTCTCGCAAAGATCATAACTATTCAGACTAACATTTCTGGACGGATTTCAAAGTTAATTATACACTCCCCGGTAGACTTAGCCTTTTGCATAGTTATTTAACATAACGCTTCGAAGTTTGTCTATATTATTGGCACCGAGGACTAAACATGAACCTATATTTGTGAATAAATTATTAAAATAAAGAAGTACCTCCTCACACTGAGACTTGTGCGACAATGGTCACTAGAAATAAAGCAAGAATGAAATGTAGAAAATAGCCCAGTCTCCAATATGTCAGTATCTGAAACACTGAGTTTAAAATTATGTTCGTAAATGAAATTCTGTTACAGCTCATTTTTTAAACATGCCATGCTTGGCTTGTGTACGAGTTTAAAACAAAATGCAATGAGGGTTTAAAAATGCAAAGCTCTGCTCATAGAAGGCCTATGCATGATTTGCCAATCATGCTGGTAACGCTGATTCTTTTTGTTTTTCTTAAATAGTTCCATGTACGATTTTTGGAGCATAATACTTAGGTGACTTATTTGAATTTATTAACAGCAGTTCTAAGGAATGAAGGACATGTCAAATTTTAAAAGATGATAGTAACAAGAAAGTTGTAATTTTTTTCGTAATGGTTCGACATGCTGGAAACGAAAACTTCCCAATATGAAGATAGTCTCCTGCTAAGCATATCGCTCTAAAATTAGTATAATTTTTTTCACTTAGATGTCCCCAGTAATTCAAAACTCTAATTCAAGTAAGAGTTTGTAGCAAAGATAACTACCGCATGGCTATCAAAGTAAAGTTTTAGGTTCGAGTGTGCGTTATCGATTACTTTAAGTCTGTGGAATCAGCTGGCAGTAGTAGTAATTAGTTGTCCAAGTCCAAATCAATGAAATAGTATCCCAGGATCCGAGAGCCCCTGACCAGAAGTGAGACTGAGATCGGTGTTCCACCTGATAATACTCTGCTATCAGAGAGAATCCCCCCCTTCCCCGTGTTACTTAAACACAAGCAAAAGCTAAGAAAGATCTTACTCATAAAAAATTGCATGATTCAAGTCCTCTCTTTTTACTGAAGAATTTTGGATTTTTTTTTCTTTTTAGTCTGTAAAAAATTTTTGAGTACAATGTTGATTAGGCTTCCACGCTAACACACATAATTTAAAAATTGAAGACCAACTGGTAAGTATTATGGAAGTATATTTATATATATCTTGTATAAATAAACTTACACATTAATATCGGTGTAAATAAAATCTCTTTTAAAAATTAATATTGTTTTGCTGTTTTATGAGTCAGGATTCTGATGAATAATACTGAAATATTAGTTTCCCAAAATTGTATGTACGCTCTCAGAAACTTGGGTTAAGAGTTTATTAATTTTAAGTAATAAACTCAACGCATCAAAATATCCAATAACTAAAATATTTAAACACTTACGACTTCTGCAAGGTCTTATAAAATAAATTATCTCTGGAGCACTACACGATAATTGGTCCATCTGACATCAGACTTCCACCATCTTGTCTGACGGATCTACCAAGAGACTCTAAACTTACTTGCTGTTGATTTTAAACTTTTATTGGCCCTGATCTTCTAAATACAAATGTATCTGAAGGGATCAAAATGGTTGCATATCTGGCACTACAGTACTTTACTATTTTTTAATTCACATGAAGTCATATCAGAAGTGGATTTTGGAAAGGAGAAAAAAAAAAAATTAGACTTCTTTATTGACTCGGTTAACAGAAACAAGTCTAATTTTTTTTTCTCCTTTCCAAAATGAGTTTGGAAAAAATTATTATTTTAGTTCGTTGTCCGTGTTACAGGCACTTCTTCCCTACGAAAGCACTTAACTTCCAAGAAATATTACACCCTTTTTAAGTCTTTTTAGCCGTGAAACATAGTTTCATATATGTTTATATTTATCATTTAAAGAACTTTCTATTGTTTTTTACTTTAAAAGTTAGTTAAATTCGCAAGCACGGAAGGTTTTTATACATGGTTTCTATTAACCGAGATTTCCGATATCAGAGGTACTAGCGGTCCCAATTAGCTCGGATAATCGAGGTTCTACTGTATGTATTTATTGTACATACTTATATTAAAATCTTATAAAAGTTTGAAGGAGAAAGAATAATACTCCAGTGTGCATATTGCCTCATTTCGTAGAATTTCGTTTTGTAATTAAATTGCAGCTGTATATATATGACTGTTTTAAAAGAAAGTAAAAATAAATAAATTTGACATTCTGTGAAACATAACTGTCTGGGCTCAAGAATTTAGATTGCGTAATTCTTAGTTCTTTCAATGGGTGATATTATTCTCGTAGCGCCATCTACATGTAAGACTTGTAAATGAAAGGTATCAAAAACTTCTATTCCTTAAAAAGAATTCAACGTTACTGTATCCGCTACTTTTACCCATTGCAGCCTAAAATACATTAAAATCTCAATGAATAAATATTGGTAATGTTGATCTGGATAGAACTGTAAATAAACAAGGACAGAAATATTTTTTTTTTAAATCTCTATTTTCTCCGATACATTTCTATTTGTTTTTCTTTTGTAAAGTTAGTAACTGGAAATTTAATGATATAAATTTATTTATTTCCTGATGGAATATAAAAACTTTATTATGTCTCGTAATTTGTAATACACTTTTTTTATTACTTATTTATAAAGTTTTAACGTAAATAAGAGTAGTGGCTTAGTGCAGGTTTCTGCCGCCCTGGACAAATACCGAATTTGCTGCCCCTCAATTCTGCAAAATAATATCTCGTAAAGATAAACATGTTCTAAAGCGATAAAAATATAAAACCGCAAAGAATTTTTTTTCTCTCAACTTAAAAAAATTTTGTAAACTACAAAACAAAATTTAATTTCAAATTCATGTTTTGACATTTAATATTAATAAATTATGTTGAAACAGTAATATTACTTTGAGAAATTTTTTTTATTAATCGAAAATTATAATAAAATTATTCAACAAATACTGAATGGTGTAATATTATAAACACTTTTTTTAACCGAAGAAATATATATATGTAATCGACGGGGGACCAACCAGCCCCGAAAAAAACTGAAAACTTATTTTGAAATTGCCCCTATTCCTTATTTTCCTCAGCCCGGACATACTGGGCTGCCAAGAGTCCCGCTAACCGTCTGTTCGAAAGAAACACATCAGTCGTCATGGTCATCAGTCGAACGTAATCTTTATTTCATCCGATCAAAATAGCACAAAATCCAGAGGCGTCTGAACCGGACGGTGTCAGAACGCTCTCTCTCTCTAACTACATGTGGCAACAGCCACCTTTAGCGAGAGACGACTAAAAACCATGTGTTGTTTAATGTCGTGGGAAAATGCTGAGGCAACTGTTATTTGCTTATAGAGAGTAACCTTTGACTAGAGCCATCTGCTAAAGTGTGGCGTTTCAGATGAGCATTATTGCTGATCGTTACAGATTTTCCTGGGAGAGTTATTACTTTCTAATTAAAATGCCAGCCATATCATTTTTTGCTTTGAGAATCAAAGAATTTCAGGGCTCGGCTGAAGGAATGAAAACATCCTCGCTTAAATTGGATGGTTGGGAAATATGGTTAATATAAAGAGAAGAAATTAAGATCTAGAATAATGAATGGGGAAAAGGGGTAATTTTGGATAGACTTCAGGGCTTGGATATTGATATTATTACACACACACACACACATACATATATATATATATATATATATATATATATATATATTCTGCCAAATTAAATAAAGAATTTATACTTTTAATTTCTCCCTATTATTATACTTTCGCGCATGGGCAAAAAGAAATTATTTCATTTGCCTACTTATATCTCGCTATTAATTAAATTTTTTTAAACTTAATTTACATCATTATATTACTCTTGCAAGACTTCATCTTTTCTATGAGTTTCGGAGGCTGTAGATATAAATTTTGGGAATCGAGGAAAATTTTTAAATTTCATTGGGCAAAGGCAACGGCTGCAATGAAGTTGAATTCATTTTAAAAGTATATAAATATAATTTTTTAATCTTTTTCAGTTTCGAATTTCACATCTAGATGGCGATATATGGATATTATTATTTCAGGTTCTCATTATTAATCTAGCTATTCTTACAAACAAACAGTTATGTTTGGCAGAATATCATTTCTATTCAGTTTATTTATATTATTTTTTAAAACTTTATATTAAAGAGTCTTGAGATATTTAAAAAACGCATTTCTATTCCAGAATGTAAACATAGAAAGTGCTACATGGCATACTAGAACTATATACTTTCTCGCTTCATATTTTTAAATATAAAATTTAAAAAGGTATGTAATGTTTTAAAGAAATCTGTCTATATTCCTTAATTTATCAGATGTATACTGGAGTTCCAGGATTCGATTCCCACTCCTGGCATGGATGTTCGTAGCAGTTCGAAATCTACTTTAAGAAGTAGGTCCCGGCCGTAATACTCATTTTGATCATAACGCTCCAAACAAAACCCAAAAATTGTATAAACTTTTTCAACAGTCACATAATTTGTTTGTAAAAATTACAGATCATCAAGCCTCGTATACCATTCGCAAAGGGGCGCCAGATATTGTATTCAATATATTTTATAATTATATATTTTCGGGGAGAGGGAGAAAAAGGAATTGTGTTGTGGGTACCAGCTATGCTCCTTACACTACTACTTCCATGGTTATATATTTTTTCATATTTTCTGCTGTACTTCATTTAAATTTATTTTATATTTATACGCTCACTTCCAAAAGTTAAGAATGGAGTAGTAAACTGCGAACAAATGGGCAAGTACAGCTTTGGTTGACATGAATTGCCGCAAGTAAATAGCTTTATGTTTATTAATGAAACAAAACTAAGAATTACTGACAGGGATAAAAAAATTTTTAAATTTCCATAAATTACAAGGTGGCATCATATTTGAGTTAACAACAAAATGGCGTTTAACCCTTTCGTGGGCCGTGGGAAGATTACTTCCCACCTACACGATCTTACAAAACACACCTGTGGAAAGTTCAGAACCCATTCTAATATATTGGTCTTGCTATTGGAATAA
Source organism: Pardosa pseudoannulata (assembly GCA_032207245.1). Taxonomy (NCBI): domain Eukaryota; kingdom Metazoa; phylum Arthropoda; class Arachnida; order Araneae; family Lycosidae; genus Pardosa; species Pardosa pseudoannulata. The sequence continues at coordinate 45,616,770 of CM063505.1, forward strand.
CGGGAAGACTGATTCCCGTTTCTGTGTTGTGCTGTCATCAATTGTTCGATCGATTGAATAAAATTAGCAGCTCTGTTTTGAAAGTTTGGAAACGTGGAGTGAGAAATAAATGGCCCAAGAAAGGGTTAAATGAAAAACGAACAACAAAAGCCGACATTAATAGGGTATGTGAGTACCCCTCACCTTCATACAAAGTGTTCAGCTTATGATCATGCTTATTACGAGGTGACCAACCACCGCAGAGTCCAGTAATTGAAAGTTCTCCTGTAGAGCAGTTTTTAAATATCGGGGAGTGGTTGGAGGTTTTAAACGTCTACATAGAGCACGGTCGAGGGCATCTCAAAGATTTTCAATTAGATTAAGGTCCGGTGTGTGAGCAGGCTACTCCATACACACATTCTTGTTCAATCCAGATTCTTACGTAGGGCACATCTAGACTCATCTGTGAAATAAAGTTGCCATGCTTAGACACAGTCCAATTTACATGCTGGTGGCACCACTTTAATGGTGCCCCCTCTGGATAGGACGGATAAAGGAACACAACCTCGTACCCTATCTTACAGACAATTCAAGTGTAGCTTTCGATGAACAGTAGTGGCAGAAATCGTTTTACCAATGTCCGCAACAACAATAGATGTTACAAGCGTGGAGATTCCACTTCGATTCCACTTGGCTACAACAGCAATATGTCTATCTTCCACGGGGTTCGTAACCCTTGGACTACCGGCTACGGGTCTTCTGTTTGGCTGGTTTGGAATTGTTTCCATAATCGTGAAAAGTCTGAAAGATGAACGCTGAAGAAATGAGCAATATCTGTTGTAGACTGTCCTGCTTCAATGTGTCCAATAGCCCGAAAGCTTTCAGAAGCTTCCATTCGTCTTTTGGAAACCACAGAAACACGTCTGGCTTGAAAACAAATCGTACGAATGTTCTAAACATCTTTCCTCAGCTCTTACACACGTAACTCTTGTAAACCTTCACAATGCCGGCTTATATGACTGCCTGGTGTACACATTTCTCGACGCGAAACAGTGATTAGTTGTTATCTAAGATATTTACATACTTCCTTCAATCTTTGCAGCAGATTTCAGCTTCTTTAACTCTGATTGTCTTACGGGAATTAACATTTTCCTCTCCATGCTTAACTTTTGGAAGTGAGTGTAAAAGCACCTCTCATCGTAGGGGGTCTTCAACAGAAGAGCCTGGTGTCTCCTTCTTTTTTTTTATTTACGACACCCGATACTTTCCTGGTAGCATTTAACGGGAGCCGAACGATGGGCGAATAGTTAGGGTGCTGATCTTCAGTATAATTTAAGCATTTGCAAACGACGTCACTTTCAGGTTGAGGAATAAATTTTACTATGGTAATTTAGATTTACAAGTCTGTTTTCTAAGATGAGAAGACAAAAGTAAAAAAAACTCTGAATAACTGGCGACTCTGATAACGTATTGGCGCCAATCCCTATAGCGTAAGTCTTTGGAAACGGAAGAGCATATTATTAACCCTCTATTCCTGTATGCTAAGTCTAGACCTAACATATAGCCCCCGCTTTTTTTACATGTAGCAGACTAAATGCAGTCTCTGCTTGCTTAATCTTGTGTGCTGTAGAATAAAAGTAGTAAAATCATCAGTTTCTTGAAAACAATATGAATTTGGAAAATAACGGATATACTCAAATATACAGCACACACTACTGGTGTAAGCAAAACTTCTATTGATGAGTTATGCTTGAGTACAAATTCTTCATTGCATTTATTCACGCATACACACACAAAAAAGAAAAAAAATCCAAACATGCAAAAGGATTTTTGAAAAGTTTTTCCCTTATTTTTCGTGATCTTGTTTCTGCTCTGTGCATAGCCTCTCCCCCTCCCCTCACTGTTGTGACCCAATACTCTTTATGGTTTTCCAACACCTTGGCCCATTATAAGATACTGCAGTAGCTGCAATTAACGCGGTAATCACCTCGCCTAGACCGGTTGACTCCACACTCTACTAATCAACCAGTCTTGATAGCTATAAATGAGCAATTTTCTGCGCACTTCAGTAGCTTATGTGGGCTGTCTTTGATGTTGGAAGAAAATTCGGTACCAAATCCATCCTTTTTCCACCGTCCGCTACAACAGCCCATTATCAGCCCCTCTCTGGTGATGACTTGCAGTGGGCCAACATTGGCCATAGTGTAGAGGAGCCATTAGGTTACTAATTCTGATGGCCTAAGATAGCCTCTTATGAGTTAAAAATCGTTTTGCCATCCACACGACCGTTAAAATTTCTTATAAACTGAAAAAAAAATTCTTTACCCCAACTCTCCCAAATTCCACTTAAACGATACTTCCGGAAATACGAAGTAAGAGGACTGAAATTTTTTGAATGATAGATGCGGGAAAACGGAGGAACGATATGACTGGGCAAAAAATAACATTGGTTCTATTAGGATAAATTTGACTACAAATTATTTGAAAGATCAATATGGGAACGAGGGGGCACTGCATATTGAGTTTACATATGAAGAAGTTACATCTCACTTTGTTTCATGCTGCTTTTTGTATCTCTTCTGTCAGGAGAATGCTAAATCTAACTCTAAACTTTACATCTCAGGGTGATCAACAGCATGATAAATTTAGAACTCCGTCGGTGATCAAATAGAAATCTATCATTCGGGTGACGTCATTGCATCATATCAGTGACGTACCGATGGATATGTGGACTTGAATCTGACGCTGGACTCGTCAACTAACACTGACTACCGATTCAGTAGATTTCTGAACGATACTGAAAGATTCTTCGTAACTCTACTGAAGGAATAAAATGTAACCAAGAGATGTTATTTTTCTCTCATCGTGTTTCGAAAGTGGGTTGGGATGCAGTTCTTTCTGCAATCACAGACACATTCAAACTGCCAAGATAAGCGAATTGTTTTATTCATTTCAAAAGAGCAGGATTAATTTCTTAGGCGCGACGCGGAGGAAAGCTGCATCAAATTCCCCTTATCAGTGTTTGAAAGTTAAAAGGTAAGATTTCTTTTAATACAAAATATTTATTTTAGCATCATAACAATATAAAAAATACATTTAAGAATGTTTTTACATTCTATAGCACAATTTCTTAAACATTAAAAAGTCCTATGCCATTTCAATGACTTTCTGGTTTCTAGATTACATTAAACATTATATTCTTTATTAAATTTTAAAATTTTAAAACACATACACATTGTCAATTTATGCGATATTTTTCACTTTAAACCTTTATTAAAGATTAAATGTCTCATACAATTTTAATAACTTTCTCGCTCCTAAATTATATTAAATTTCAGAATTTAAAAAGAATATTCTTAATTCTGAAAATTTAAATCACATGCATTGTTAACTTAAGCGATTTTTTTCATGCTAATTCTTTATAAAATATTGTCTTAAACAATTTCAGTAACTTTTGGGCTTCTAAATTATATTAAAGAGAATATCCTTCATTAAATCCTGAAAATTTGAATCGCATTGCCAATTTAAGCGATATTTTTCATGTTAATCCTTTATTAAAGATTAATTGTATGAAGCCATTTCATTAACTTTTTGGCTTCTAAATTATATTACAAAGATTATTCTTTATTATATTCTTGAAATTTAATTCAGTCGCATTATCAGTTTAAGCGATAATTTTAACTCTAACCTTTTATTAAAAATTAAAAGACTAAAGCAATTTCGATAACTTTCTGGCTTCTAAAACATGTAAAGAGAATATTCTTTATTAAATATTGAAAGGTTTAAATCACTTTCATTGTCAATTTAAGCGATATTTCCCCCGTTAACTCTTTATTAAAGGTTAAAATCTTATGCAATTTGTTTTTCACACTACTTTTCACGCTAATACTAAATATTATTGTTTATTAAATATTAAATATTCTATATTATTGTTTATTAAATATTAAATATTAATTCCTTTATTAAATATTATTGTCTTAGGAAATTTCAATACTTTTCTTGCTTCTAAATTATATTGATAAAATATTCTTTATTTAGTTCTGAATATTTAGATCACATGCATGGTCAGTTTAAACAATATTTTCTACGCTGATCCTAATCCTTTATTAAATAGTGTCTTAATCCATTTTAATAACTGTTTGGCTTATTAGAAGAAAGAATATATTGAAATAATATTCTTTTTCTGAAAACTTAAACAATTAAATAATTTCAGTTTAAGCGATATTTTTCACGCTAACCCTTTATTAAATATTATTGTCTTTAACGATTTCAATAATTTTCTTGTTTCTGAATTATGTTGAAAAAATATTAAATTCTGAACATTTAGATTACATGCACAATCAGTTTAAACAATATTTTACACGCTAATCCTTTATTAAATAGTGTCTTAAGCAACTTCAATAGCTTTTTGGCTTCTAAATTATATTGAACAGATATTCTTTACTATAGTCTGAAAACTTAAACAACAGGAATCTTCAGTTTAAGCGATAATTTTCACGCTAACCCTTTATTAAATATTATTGTCTGAAGCTATTTGAATAATTTTTTTGCTTCTAAATTATATTGAAAAAATATTCTTTATTAAATTCTGAACATTTAGATCACATGCATGGTCAGTTTAAGGAATATTTTCCACGCTAATCCTTTATTAATAGTGTCTTAAACTACTTCAAAAACTTTTTGGCTTCTAAATTATATTGAACAAATATTCTTTATTCTGAAAACTTAAACATGCAGTTTCAGTTTAAGTGATAATTTCCACTCTAACTCTTTATTAAATACTGTTGTATTTAGCAATTTCAATAATTTTCTTACTTCTAAGTTATGTTGAAAAAAATTCTTTATTAAATTCTGAACATTTAGATCACATTCATGGCAGTTTAAGCAATATTTACCACTCTAATTCTTTATTAAATAGTGTCTTTAGCCACTTCAATAACTTTTTGGCTTTTAAATTATATTGAAAAAATAGCCTTTATTCTAAAAACTTAAACAAAATGCAATTTTAGTTTTAGCGATAATTTCCATGCTAAACCTTTATCAAGTATGTTGGGTAATTTCAATAACCTTCTTGTTTCTAAATTATATTATAATATTTTTTATTAAATTCTAAAAATTTAAATCACATTGTCAATTTAAGCGATATATTTCATGTCAACCCTTTATTAAAGATTAACTGTCTTAAGCAATTTCAATAACTTTCTGGTTTCTAAATTATCCTAAAAACAATATTCTTTATTATATTCTGAGAATTTAATTCACACACATTGTCAATTTAAGTGATATTTTTCACACTAATCCTGTATTAAAAATTAAAAGACTTAAACAATTGCGATAACTTTTTGAATTCTTGTCTATCTAGAGAATATTTTTAAATAAATTCTAAAATTTTAAATCACACGGATTGTCAATTAAAGTGATATTTTTTCAGTTAATCCTTTGTTAAAATGTATAATAAATCTCATTTTGTTTCATAAGTATAAAAGTTATCTATTTATCATATATTATGTTTAAAATTTATGGTTTTTTTAATTGTAAATTAAGTAGATGCAAAATTATTACTAGTTTATCCTTACATAAATATTGCAAAAATTATATTTTTACTTAAATTACTAGCTTTGTGGCAATGTGCCTTAGTAAAATATACCCCTTGAAATTACAAAACTACATAATTTTTTAAAGCTGGGTGCTATTAAAGAATTCGAATTTTAGAAGCAGGAACCAAGCAGAAGAAAAATTATCTTTTTAATTTTATTTAAAAGAAAAAGCATTTAGTTGAAAAATTTAGTTTTAACTGCTATTTATATGCGGTTTTATGAATAGATCTTGATGCTGCAAATACTTTATAATTTTCTATGATTTTAAATACGTATAGATAACTATTTTTCATACAATTATTAATGAAATTAATGTTAATAATTTTTTAAATGGATACATTTTCTTCCAATTTAGGAATGCATCCGATGAATGGAAGTGAAGCTGTGTGACCTTGTAAAATGCTTTGTAAAATCTGTGAAATATTTGTACAAAGATAGAACAAGAATTTTCTATAGTGTCTAAAAATATTTTAAGAGACGTTGAAGGCTTTTCTAAACCTCAAAACAATTAAATTTTCTAAAAATGAAAGGAAAACGAGGAATTTTGAAAAACTTGTTGTCTCTTGCATTTGGCCACTTTTTAGTTTTCACAGCCTTTGATTCCTTAAGCAATCTACAAAGTACTATCAACGAAAAAGATGGTGTCGGCATCGCATCCCAGTCAGTGATTTATGCCTTCTTTACCGTGTCTTCATTTTTCTTGCCAACTTATTTTATCAAGCGATTTGGCTGCAAAAAGACTCTGATATTTTCCGTGTTTTGCATTTGTCCATATGTCACCGCGAACCTCTTTCCTAGCTGGGGCACATTGATACCATCTGCAGTTTTGAGTGGCATAGCATTTGGACCGCTGTGGGCTGCAAGAAGTACATATGTGAACGAGATTAGTTTCTCCTATAGTCAGTACACGGGTACCCCCGTGCACGTAGTTAACGCTTGGTTCTTTGGAATATACTCGTTCTTTCACGAAAATGCTGAAATCTGGGGAAATGTGATATCGTACCTCGTTTTGAAGAATCCTAATAACGGAACCAGTGAGGTTACTGCAAATGAAGTTGAGTCCTACTGTGGAGCAGAATTTTGCGGCGTAATCGCTGAGACAGCAAATCCTAATTTGCAACCACCATCGGTTGAACAACGATACATTCTCACTTCAATTTACACCATTTTTGTTCTGATGGCTGGTTTTGTCATTATGGTAGTTTTAGATCCCTTAGATGACGAATCACCAGATAAGTCGGCAAATCTATCGACAGATCTACTCATAGCCACGTTGAAGCAAATGAAGAATAAAAATCAGTTGCTGTTATTGCTACTGCCATTCTACTGCGGCCTGGCAGATGGATTTTACAACAGCGACTATACTAAAGTGAGTGAACAATATGTTACTCAGCGCAGGTCTCGCCAAAGTCGTTTAACGGCTAACCACGATTAGTCTCTGTTTTAAAAGGAGAATTGTGTCCCACCATTGGTTGGCGCTGTGGTTTAATCGCGGTTAGCCACTAAACGGCTTTGGGGAGACCGGCTCTTAATTCAATAATTTGTTAAACCGTACCTCATGCGCGACGCGTTTAACACATTAACATCCAGATTGTTTTTTGAAGACAATTAATGAAGTAGTGAGTAGATTTTATACGTGTTGTTGGAACGATTATTCCTTTTCAATGGACGTAAATATCAATCATATAAAGAACTCCACAGATGTCAAAATTTTGGAGTTATTTATAATTTTAGGATTTAGTTGGACATTTTATGGTGTTTCAATACTCGTACTTAAATTTGCTTTTGTGCAGTTACATAAAAAAAACCTCCGCTCTAAAGTAGGGTTCTCTAAAAAAAATTTTGTATCACGGAACCCTCAGAACATTTTATCTAAGTTCATGGAACTCTCTACAGCTTTTGACACTTCTCCCTTCCTATTTAGCGCGGCATTAAATGAAAGAAATAATGTTATTATATTTCATTGAATATTCTTTAAAATATTCTTTAAAAAATTCACCATAAAAACAAATACCATTACAAATACCAGAAAGGAGGGTAAATAAAATGTAAGTAAAACGAATATGAAGAATGCTGTTTCTGCTCCGATTCCATGATTCACTTACTTAAAATTTGACTTTATGTCCTATAATTAAATTCGCATGTTTAGTGCGAGATCATTTCTTTGTTTGTAATTCATTTTGGTCAAAGCATTTTTTGAATATCCTATTTCCTAGTAATAAGTGGTCATAAAAGTAAATAAAATGCAAACAGTATGCTTTTCAAAATTTAGAGAACATATCTAAAATTAGAATATAGGTCACGAAACAGTCTGAAGTTTTGATTTCAATTGACACTTCGAATTCCTTTCAAATGATTCTGAACGATAAAAATGAAATAACCTTTTAATATACTGTAAGCTGAATGACGGCCGAATGCGTAAGGAATGGCTCTTTGTTACCTGGGTTCGCGGATTCGAATCCCGCTGCTGGAAAGAATGTTCGCAGTAGTTTGGAATCGGCTTTAAGCAGTAGGTCTTGGTCTCATTAATCCTCGTGTAGCAAAACAGTAGATCGTAGGGAACAAACCAAACCAAACAAATGTTCTTGGTAAACTTTTTTATTTTGCCACTTTTCACGCGGGCTTCTATTTATAGGTAAAAGAGCAGAAAATGAGTAATAATAATAACAAGTCCCAATGACTTAAGATATTCATCAGTGCATAAGGTGATATACTATCAATACGTCAAACTTACAGAAGTTGCAGGTGGGACAAAGCTGATTCAGAACCACATAATAATGGGGAATCAGAAGTGCTTTCATCATTCGGTAGTGGGCGTTGAACGAGTGATCAGGCAAATAGCGAGTTAGTATATGCGAACCAGTTTATTATGGTTTTTTAACGCTAATCTTTCGATTCAAACAAACGGCAAACACTACAGCGGAATAATATTGTAGTCACAGAGAGGGAGAGGGAGAGATTGAAAAAGTGATATTAAGAAGGTCAGGGTCTAGGTAATTGGTTTAACCCCTTCGCGACCAATGTGTATACGAGACGCAGCGATTTCACTCTTATTAGTCTAGCGTCGCCTCCACGCGATGATTGAGAGACCAGCGTTGTGTATGCTTAATAGGCGATCGGAACGTTTTATTTTAATTTTTGAATGCTAGATTTAATTACTAGATGGTGTAAATGGCAACGGTTTTCACAACGGTCGACTCGTATAGCATCTACGTGCTGGTCCTCAAGGGGTTAAAGGATTACGAAGTGAAGGGAAATATACAGACGCATTATTATTACACGTAAAAAAAAAAAAATCTCTTGTTAATCGAAAATTATAATAAACTAGCTGTTACCCGTCAAATCTCCGAAAAAAAAAATCAAAAACATAATTTAATGCATTTATAAATGAGTGACATTAAGAGTGTTCTTGAACGTTCTTAACACGGGTACTATCGCCAGAGACGCTGCGCAGCGATTACATCAAGTGTTGAAATTGTGTGTCTTAACCCATTAACGCCCAGCGTTCTTATTTGAGGACAGTCAAAAAATGGTTTGTAGAGTTTTTGTTTTCTTGAAACGATTCTTCCTTTTTAATGGAAATAGATATTAATCTTATGAATAATCTCCCAAGTTTTCAAATATGATCTTATCTATAATTTTGTCATTTCGATCGGCATTTTACGATTTTCAAGCTTAGAATAGGAACGTATTATGACCGGTATTCTGAACGTATACCGGTCAAAATCATGGCGAATAGCCATATCTGTAATAAGTCATCTCTTTTCAGTACTTTTCTCATATATGATAGCAAATAAATCTCTTATCACGAAGTTTTCCTTTTTTTAAAAGACATCTTATTATGTTTTAAAATGACACCTCCTCACTAATGATGACTTGATGTCATATTTAAAGGTGTTTAAATTTCATATTTTGTTTTACTTCCAGGCGTTTATAATAGCTTCTATGTTAGGTATTTACTAATATATAGTCATCAGAAATATCCGGGCGTTAATGGGTTAAAATACTGACTGTTTATTGCCTTACTTCACTTACTTCACTTTACCCCTATGTATTGCATATCTTTCAGTATTAGACTATGAAGATTCTTTGTTTACTTTTCGTTGTGCATCACTATAAATCAGTTCGCACATGTCGTTTAAGCGACCTCTCGTTCACCGTCTCCTACCGTTTGACGATGTTCGTTCCTGCATTGCTTTTATGCTCTTCGAAATCATATGTGCCCTGTACAGCTCCTGAGAATTTGTCTCATTAGTAGTGAATAACCTTGTATATTCATTAGAAATGTTTGATACGTTAATGGTGTTTTCGTTGTTGCAGTCGTACGTGGCCTGCGGCTGGGGCATCTCTGCTGTGGGCTTCGTGACAACATGTTACGGGATCGTCAGCGCCGTGATGGACATTTCGTCTGGATTCCTGGTGAAGTGCATGACCCGCATGCCTGTGTTCCTGCTAGCCGCCGCCTCGCACTTCGCCATGTTCTTCACTTTACTCTTCGTCAAGCCAGACGCAGGAAACTTTACCCTCTTCTTCTCCCTTTCCGGCGTGTACGGCATTGGAGCGAGCGTTTGGTGGTCTCAGATCACAGGTGAGCTCATTATTATTCCATCCGTTAGGGTTCCCTAAAAAAACGTGTTGCACTCAGTGCCGTGGAAGATAGAAGGCACTCATGACCACTATCAACTCACAGTGGCATAGCTCATGTTTCTGCCACTCAGAGCAGAAGCCAAATTTGTCAACTGCAGCAGGTGCTTAACTTGCCGTTTCTCCCACTACTAAAAATATTAAATTACTCTAGAAATCATTTTTACTATAGCTTGAAAAATTTCAAGTAGCTAAGAGACTTTTGAACTCAAAATTTTTAATTTTTTACAAACTAGAAAATTACAAACTAATATTTAACTGCGAATACCTTTTTATTTTTAAACGAAAGCAGAATAAGGCGATTTCACGCAGTAGGACAAATTCTCAAATTATGACAATTCTGGCTTTAGTTTCAAACTGAAGGGCAATTTATTGTTTGTCTATTGGCTGTTGTAAACATGAAAGTGAATGGGAAGAGCATTATAGTAGTTCGTGACGTTGCGACAAACTGCTTTATTATCACTTGACGAAAATGTTTTGTTAAACGAAAATTATACTGAACATCATTGAAGTACTACTTACTGGTACAATATAATAAGCCATTTTTTTCACCGAAGAAAATAAACTTTATCATCAAATTGCAAAATAACAAATATATTTTATAATATCAGTCTAACTATATTATAATTAATATTAATTGAATGGTCGGGATTTTGCTACCCATACCCCTGGGGAAATTTGCTATAGTTCCCTCTCTCCTCCCCCCAAAAATACATTAAGCTGCTGCATAAATATGGCCATGATCGTTTTAAATATATGAATTCAAGTGGTAGTGCAAGTATTATTTTTGTTAAGTCCAGTTCAAGAATAAAAATTGGTGCGTAATTCAGTGTTAAGGTCATATTGAATTATTCAAATAATGAGTACCTTTGTAAAATTAATGACACACAATAAAATATTCTCTAGGTTTATTTGCATGAAATGAGCGACTCCACATCGGTATATTAGTTGTACGAAGTTTGACAAAGGAATTGGCATAAAAATTTGAAAAGGAATGCCACTGAAGAGAAAGTCCCCCCAAAACGCTAAACGCCAAGTCCCAAGTTAGGCACAAATTACAAGATTGGAAACTCCTGACCAACAGTAGTTCATCAAGGGGTCATCTGGGAGTTCGTTGGTACCAGAGGACGATTATTGCTACGGTATCGCTCAAATTTGAGAAGGACAAATACACAAAAATATCATGCAGTTATGAAACGTAATGTCATATGACAGTACAAAAAATCTTAATTTTTCAAGAAAAATTTACATTGTGCCCTTTACTTTCTATGTATAAAATTGCAAAGTTGGATGCAAATACAATTTCAATCCCACTACATTGATGTTCGTAGCTGTTAGGAATCGGCTTTGAGCAGTAAGTCCCGGTCTCATCAGCCTTTGTGTTACCAAACAATAGACGTAGTGATCCAAACCAAACCAGTTTCAAACTGTGCAGTCATCATTTCTACAAAATAAAGATCGAAGGAGCTGGAAAGCAATTTGGGGTAGGAAAAGGGAATGTCAAGTTTTATGTTTTTGTGTGATAATTTTCTAGTTTATTATAGATATATATTTTTTTAAATACACTATTCATAATGCATACACTTAAATAATTTACAAAAGATAGTTCGAAAAAACAATTGTCGAGAATAACGGAATTGCATTATTGGTGAAAATAAGAATCTTTTCTTTAAGTTATTTTTATGTTTAGCTTAAAATACATATTTACCGTAAATATACCATTACTACTACTGCTAATATCTTTTTCTCAAACGAATACTTTCTCTTTTACTTTAAAAAACTTTGCATTTTTACAAATGACTGCATTGGATATGTGCAATTTAATGTAAATGCAGAAAAACAATTGAGCATAAACGTTGAGTAAAATAATTGTTTTGAAGTGCATGCATATATTTTTGCATATAATAGCATATAAATCTCAAAATTCGGAATAGGGTAGTGAACTTTCAATTTAACTCCCCATCCTGACTGCTGTCTTGATTACACTAACCACACTAATTTCTTTGAATGTTCAAATAATATGTCTGTAACTCAGTTCTCATACTTCTGCTATGATGAGTGACCCGGCATTATGGTCTGTGTAAGTCAGGAGCTTATAACTTTGATTTCTGCAGCCTTGTCAAATGGCCTAAAATCCTGGCGGGACCACAGCTCGACTTTTTTTTAAGGATTTCTCTAGCACTCACCCCCTCCTTTTTTAAGAAAAATCTAATCCCTCTTAATTTAATTTTGGTCAGATTCTTTTTTTCTCGTGGTTCCGTGTAGCATCTCGAATTCTGTTACCACACTTACAAGCAGGAAGATTATTTTAAGAAAGTAAATCATGTAAATGTAATTTATGTAAAGACATGTTTCTGTGAAAGTAGTTTAAGAGGTGTATTTTACATAACCAAGAACTCCGTTTATCCCAACACATTGACCTTTAGTAATTCCTATTCACGAAGAAACTGAATGGTTGATTCGGTTTGACACAAGAACAAGGTACTCCAACCAACTTGACGATAAAGCTTACAGCATGGTAGCCTAACATTTTCTCCTGATGCCGCCGTGTCCATACAGTCTGTATCTATATTTTGATTTATATTATACTGGTATCCAACTCTCCTTGAGCAATCCTTTTCTTATATATTAAATGCACGTAATGCTTAAATTAGATATAGTGAACCATTAATGGTTCACCATGGCTATTTTTTAATAATTGGGAGTTGTTGGCTTTATGAACTATTGAGGGAATAATTGCCGATAAATTTAAATGCCCGATTTCTGAGTGCTTTTGGTTAAGTAAGAGTATATAATTCTATTAAAATGGCTCGCTCTGCATCAATTAAAGTCGCCAAAAAAGCGAGGAATACAATGTTCGGATGGAATATCTTTGTGTTTTAGTAAACATCATAGCCAAATTTGCCAAGGGGTACCCTATTCTTAAGTATTACCGGTTGATTCATCGATATGACTTGATGGTAAAATTCAATGCCTTTCATAATTCAGACAGCTAGTTTCCATTATGCTAACAAACTAAAAAGTGGAAAGTCACACGCTACATCATTACCCATTTGTTGTATGTTATTATGATTATGCTTCTCAGGCTAACTTGTCACTTAACTAAATAATTTACCAACCGTTTTAGAAAACAACATTTGTATTTAAGATCTGAACACTTCTAATCTTCTTATTTTATTAACAAACATAATTATCCTCTAAAATCCATATTTACCTTTGAAGAAAAATTAACTTAAGCGTCATAAGCGAGCACAACTTATAACCCCTGTACGTAAGGACCAGTACGTAAATTCTATACAAGTCGATCATTGTGAAAACCGTTGCCGTTTAACGCCATCTAGTAATTAAATATAGCATTTAAAAATTCAAATAAAAGTTCCGATCTCCGATTACGCATGTGCAACGTTGGTCTCTCAATATCAACTGTAGACCGTCGCGTGGAGGCGACACTCTACTGAATCGTTGCGTCGCGTATATGAGACGTTGGTCGCGAAGGGGATAAAAGTTGTATTTAAATTAATTAAACTTTCTAGACTACATAATTTTTTTGTTGATTTCAATCTTTTTTTTTCTTTTTAGCATTTTATGGCGTTATTTTCAAGGAAAACGAAGAGGCTGCATTTTCCAATTTCTACTTTTGGAGCTCTTTGGGATTTTCAATAGCTTATGCCTACAGTGATGTCTTGTGTACCAGCACAAAACTTTACATTCTTTTAACATTGCTCTTCGTGTCAATTGTATTCTACATCATCGTAGACCTGAACTTTACTTGCCGAACTATCAAAGGCGAATTACAGGCGGACGATAAACGTGTACAAAATGAGAACCACGATAAAACAGTTTCGACAAAAGAGGATATTTGTTGAGATGAAGCAGTGGCGGTACTTGGAACTATTTGGGCTTTTGGGGATATTTTGTGGTAACACCGCATTATTTGCGAAAATGTGAATATTTTGCATTGAGACTATTTTTCTATACAGTCATAACTTATATTTACCAAGTTATTTTGCTATGTGTAAGTTTTATGTAAATTGAGAGAAAAAGTTTACTTAACAAGGCATTGAATACACAGTATAGGCGTGCTATCATTAAATATGGAAGGAATAGAGACAATTGACTAAAATTGAACCAGATTGCAAATTATTTTTTTTATTTAATCGGAAAAAGATGTTATATAAAAAATAATTTGTATACAGTGTCGACAAAAGAGGATATTTGTTGAGATGATGCAGTGGAGGCATATGGAACTACTTGGGTCTTTGGGGATATTTTCTGGGAACACCGCATTACTTGCGAAAATGTAAATATTTTGTATTAGGACTATCTTTCTATAAAGTCATAACTTATATTTAATACGTATGATTTTTATTTTGCTACGTGTAAGTTCTAAGAATAAATTTAGTGGAAAAATTTTACTTAACAAGCCATTGAGAGCACAGTTAAGCATAGGCTTGCTATCATTAAATGTGGAAGGAATAGAGACAATTAACTAAAATTGAAACAGATTGCAAATTATATTTTTTATTTACCACTTCACATGCGAGCAACGTATTTTTACGTTTTTTGCAGTCTGTCAGTGGAGCGCGGGTCACGTAAAAACACGTAATTAGTAGATTTGTGGTGGATACCCGCTAACCACCACAAATCTACTAAATACGTATAATTAAATGCATGTGTGACATTATATGCGTGTTTTTTGCGTTGCTATGCAACGCTTTGCATTTTTTCTTTCCACAAGTTCTGATTGTCGAGTTACTCGGTCTTTTGCTGCGTTATTTCGTCTTCAATCGAATTCCTAGCTCCAGAACGTACAAGTCGTGTTTTGTCAATTTGAAACTTGGTTTTTTTTTATTGTTGGATACAAAATTGATAAAATGAGCCGTTGTGACGAAAATAGCGATGAAGAAATATGCGCTGACAGATTATCGGACTTTAATTTTAAAAATCGATTTTTTTGTGATTTTGTAAAAATGTTGGTTTTTTTTTTGTTAAATAATCATACTGTATATATTAAAGTGTAAAATAAAAAAAAGTTTTGTTCATAAAAACAAAGTAGTTTTCGATTTACTCCGTTTTTTCTGAATAACTAAACTTTCGCGCGATTCACGAAAAATCGCCCGCTGCACGCGTAAGTTGGTGGTGAAGTATACCCGCATGCCAAGTGTAAATCGGAAGAAGACGTTACATAAAAAGTAATTTGTATATAGTTTTAGATATTTCTGTTCACAAAATGTGCAAATAAATAGGTTTTTCACTTGAAATATGTTTTATTTTATCTTTACTTTCTGTTGTAGATATAGTTTTATAAGGAAAAAATAAGTTCAATCTACATTGCCGATCAATGACCAAAATGTGCTGTCCTTCGGTGAAGAAATTCGTAGGTTTATATTTCACTCAACATTCCACTTCTGGTATGGGTGTTTAAGCCATTCGGAATCAGTTTTAAGCAGTAGGTCCCGGTCTCATTAGCTTCCGATTAGCTTCCTCATCCAAAAACCTACTGCTTAAAGCATATTCCGAACGGCTACGAACATCCATGCCATAGTGGGATTCGAACCCACGAACTTCAGTACAACCAATCATATGAACTTATTCGTTCGAGTCTGAGTTTGGTGAAATGTACTTTACAAGTTCCAAGTAATTCAACCACTCCAACTGATTTATTTTTATTTTGCTTAAGGTTGTTTCGTTGTTGATAAGTGAATCGAAAACGGCAAAAGAATGCCGCTGAATAATCAGTTTTAATTAATCTTTTTTTTATTTCTCAAAGTGAACTATTCATTATCGCAGATGATTAATATGCACTTTTATTGTGGTATTGCAAAGTAAAATACATGTATTAGAGTATTTTTTCTATTATCGAGTATATTTTTCTAGTATCGTCCTATATTTTTTTAATATCAATATACTTAAATATTTTACACTGCACATGTGAATGCGCGCGCAAAAATCAAATTTTCACTAACATGATCAAAGCTTTAGAATATGGCTTACTCACACATTATTTTATATAAAATCCGTTTTTACATGACGAATAAAAAGCCATATATTCTTATGTCAGCTATTTTAATGGGATTCTTTTTTGTGCGTACATGATTTTTTATTTCTATTTTCATTCATATTTTCTATTATTTATTATTAGGGCCTGTCTCACCAAAGACGATTAACGGCTAAATGAGATTAACTCATGAAGTCAACCAATGGTGAGCAACACTTCTCCGTTTAAACAGAGATTAATCGAGGTTAGGCGTTAAACGACTTTGGTGAGACCGGCCTTTATTCTTACATTTTTATCATGAAATATCTGACATGTAATGGACGAATTTATCTCACAGTATACATAGTGACGTAGACAGAATTTTTTTTCGGAAAGACTTTAAAGTCTTAATCCAAAGTAGAGTGAACTTTCATTGTCATAACGAAATCATTACACACGTACAAAGTACATACATACATACATCTTATACATCCATCCGTAGTTTTTTGCATGCAGAAATACGTCATAAAACAGACCAGCAAAGATGTACGCAATTTTATTGTATCCCGAAAGATACATTTGTACCCACATAGTGTCTGTTGAATGTCACAAAAATAAATACTACTGTCTTGTATGTAAGTACTAGTTTATTTTAATGCACATTTTTTTTTTGTATTTGTTGAGTGTAACAACTTAGTGCACCATCTCCATATAATATTGAGTGCCACTTCTCGAACATAAAATTTCTTTTTCTAGTGAATCATAAAATTACAATAACGCCACCTATCTTTGTGAACGTGAACAGTGTCTTTTAATTTGTAGCATCCAAAATATGTATTTAGTTTATATATTTTTCACAGGTTAACTTAGAGTTCAGTGGTTCTTATAAAATTCAAATTTATTCATAACAGACAAAATATGTATTGTTAACAGGTATATGTATTGTGCAGTTCAGTAGATTTATTATTAAATCCTATTTGTTAGTAGTAATCACAATTTGTTATAACTCATGTATGATTGTTGGGTAGAACTAACACACTGTCTACCAATAAGTATTTGGACCTTGTGATAGAAAAGAAAAGCTAACTTAAAACATACTTTCCACAAGTCTTTGTATTACAGCTAGTGGTATTGTTTTTCCACTCGGCTTGGAGTAGACATAAAAGTTCCTTTCATTGATTTTGGACGGGTAGTTCACCCCTTAATTAGGCGATCCAACTCGTCCCAGAGGTTCTCGATAGGGTTCAGGTCTGGGCAGGCCAGTCCATTCGATGAACTTCATTGGCACCATATCAAGCCTTGGTTAACCTCGAACAACTGGCATTGTCGTCCTGAAAGTAACAGGAGTCAAACCTACTGATATACCGTCCAATTTCGTTGTGCTTTGCATCACATTAACCGAGCAGCACGGTTGGACTTTGTGATTAAAGGCGTATGATCAGCAGCACGACCATGAAAACCAAGCAGATGTGCTTTTTTACGGATGGTATTCATTGAAACAATAATTCCGGATGCATGTTGACACTCTTCATGGATGAGGTCCATCGGTTGAGTGCAGTTCTTTTGAATTTCTCTGGACAGCACTCGTCGGTCTTTATTTCCCAGTTTCGTTGGCTCGGGGCACATTCCGACAATCACCGCTCACCTTCCACTTCTTAATCACATAGGGTACTGTCAATTTTGGGTACTTAAGATCACTAGATATGTCCCTTAAGGATTGGCCACATTTGTGATACCCGATAATTATACCTTTTTCGAAATCAGAGAGCTCCGAACTGCGCGGCATCTTGCATGCGACTAATGCCGATGTTGTTTCCTACACGATGTATACCTACGGTGGCCGTGACGTACCTGAGGACCGTAGATATCATCATTTGCATAGATGTCCAAATACTTATTGACAGACAGTGTATATGCAGTACCGATCTTAGACCATTTGCTGCTCGTGTGCAAATTAAAATCAACAGCCCTTCTTAGAAACTTATTGCATGCTTATACGTTGGTCGATATTAAAATATCCCCCCTTGAATTCTACCGACCCGTGATGTGCATCATTTTGTTCATATCCCCCCCCACACACACACTAAGATCGGCCTTAGATGTATAATTTACCTAAGCAGAATTCTTCCACTTCAGTTTCTCGAACATTACCATTGGACTGAAAAATGATCTTAAAACGGTGACAACAAGTCACTAATGTGATTTAGTAATTTAATATTTGTATTTGTTTCGGTCTGTATTTGTCTCACAGGTTAACACAGAGTTCTGTGGATCTTACATGGTGAATATATACTGTCCTAAAGTTGATTTAAAATTTTTTCCTCCATAACAGAATTAAGTACGAGATGAGTTCCAAATTTTCTGACATTTTGTGTTTATCATTCTAGTAGCAAATTAAGATGTATAGTAAGTGAAAGAAGCATAAAAAATTAACAAACAAATAATTTATAACTCTTTCCACTAGAATGAAATTGATTCATCTATTAAGAACTTTATTATTACACCTCTTCAATGTATTTCTGAAGAATGAATAGAAGGTGACATAGTTTTTATCCTTTGAGCTCTGTTTCTGAATTCATTATTTGTCCATGCGTACCGCCTGGGCGATTGTGAATGCTGAAGTATGAAGTAAAGAATATGTATCAGTCATATAGTGCATATACAGTACAATGGTATAAATACATTTCAAAATGGACATACACACATATTCAATAATTAAATAATCTAGATTTCTATGAAAATAGGTTTAGGTTTTGAGGCACTACGGTCTACTTTTTGCAACACGAGGGCTAATGAGACCGGGACCTACTGTTTAAAGCCGATTCCGAACGGCTACGAACATCCATGCCATAGTGGGATCCGAACCCACGAACTCCGGTTGCGAAGGCCAGCACCCTAACCATTCGGCCATCGTTCGGCTCTATGAAAGTAAATACAGTGGCTATGGCAAAAGTAATAACTTCGTAATACTATAATTTTTGAAGACATTAGGATAAATGAAAGTCATTTCAGAAAATGGTTTTCACATGTACAGAGAATCAAGAAGAATGTAATTTGCTAAGGTGTGAATTCATCAACTGTTGAATGAGTTGGAAGTTGCTATTCGGTACCAGAGTTCGTGGGTTAGAATCTGTAACAATGAGTTACACTACTGGACAACGCCAGCGCGGGAGACTGACCGAAGGACGAAAGCGATGTCAGTGACCTCCTCCCCTTCGACCCCATTGGACAAGAGGGGTTGCTAACGCGGGTCAGTCGTCTTTGGCCCTGGCAACAGTAGTCATTGGATTTTGCTCAGGAGATTTGAAGGTTCCTTCAGAGAAAAAGCAAGCCAAGACGGAGCGAACGGATAACTTCATCAGAGGCAGGAAGTGCTCCACCATTTATTTTTCAACTGAACAGATAGCGTCATCAGAGGCAGGAAGTTGCTCGAACATTTCCAGCAGCATATGGAGACTCCATATTGATACTTCATTTGTTTTAATTGGGTCACCAGATTGTTCTTCATCAAAAAAATAATTGCAAATAAAGAGTCTGCAAAAGGGTAAGTCTTCGCTCGTTTGTATCTGGTGTCTTATTTCTTGTGTTATCTTAGCCGGCCTGGTATAAGTCGTTGGTACGTAACAGAATCCTTCATCTAGCATGGATATTAATAGTCTCGCAGAATCAGCTTTAACCCTTTAGCGGATAGTGGTTTCGTAGCAAAACCTCCTATTAAACATCTTTCTTTTAAACTATACTTTTTGGAGTACTTTGCTTTCTTTTTATAATTATTTACAGCTCCAATCTCATACATCTGTGATGTATGGAAGCCAATAATGTAGAATCAAGAGCTTCTGCAAATATAAAAAAAAAAAACCTTTTTCGAAACATTGATGATTTTTCGATTTTTTTTTATGTTTTTGACATTTTAAATTTACAACAGATGATAGCTCTACATTTAATTTATTTTTTCTTTTGAAATATAAATATTATATTTAAACTGAGAAGTCAGTAATTAAATTTATCTTACTTATGACCTCAAATAAAAGTATCTATACAAACAACACTTATAAATCTTTAAGGCATTTTTTTATTATACTATTTTAAGGATTCTTATTTATTGTTCTTCCAGTATAGTTAAACTTTTAAAAAATTATAAGTTTAAGCTGTACAAGGGGAGGGGTTAGTCAGTTAAACCACTCCACTAACCCTCCTTACGTATCCTCTAAGGCAAACCTTCCTAACGAATGTAAAGAAAACTTATCATAGATTTTACATTTACAAGGTTCATAGATAACATTTATAAACTAATTACATTAAATTCCAATGAATTTATTTTGGTGACCTTTAAAGGGTTAAGCAGTAAATACCGGTCTAGTTAGATGGTTAACTAGACCGGTATTTACTAATATGTAGCAAAATAATAGAAATTTGTAGCAAAATAATAGACCGAACCAAACTTAAATTTGCGTCTACCCTTAAGAGGGAAAAATTACACTGGAACCTCATAAGTGGATTTCACTGTATTAACAATTTACAATATTATAAGTGGTATTTCAAAAAGTTATTATCAATAGAAATAAAATTCAAATGCAAACAAAATGTTTTGCTCTTGCCTTCACTTCTTTGACAGATATGAGGTATTGATTTTTCAAACCTGTGTTACCAACTGTTGTTGTCAAAGTACTTTTTAACTATATTTTATTACTTAAAGTAAGAACTTAATACGAAGTTCAGGTGAGGGAGAGGATTAATTTAAAAAAAAAAGAGTATGCTGATATTTTTCTAGGCCTTTAAAAATTAAACGGTAGAGAAAAGTCTATCAAATATGCGCGTGAGAACTCGTTTAAAGAAATCTTTCGTCCATCGGTAGAGATTTTCTTTCGTCGGTTAACATGGAGCCAAGTCATTCTGTGGATACCCAACCTCCTTAATTAAATTAAATAATAGATTGAGATCTTATTTAAGCCAATTAACTAAGCTCAAGCTCAAGTTTACTTAAGTCGTCACTAAAAACTGAATATTATCATATACGTTCGACATGTACTGAGTTGACCCAGTGATTAACACGTTGACTGCCAAGGGAATCACCGGTGACCGGCAGTCAACTTGGCTACAGCACCATGAGAACCACCGTTGACCGGCGAAACAGCAAATATTAAAAGTACATAATTATAGTATATATGGATACTGATAAATTTTTCAATAATAACATTGCTATTATAATGGTTTGAACAAATTAATGCAATATAGAACATACAAAAATAATTTTATTAGTACATGAAGTGCATATTGTGATGAGTCATATTGAAACATTCAAGGCAAAAAAAAAGGTGAATCAATGCAACCGGAACAATATGTCACCACTTTTTTAGAAAAAAAAATCTTTGCTCTATTTCTTCTTGGCTGCTTTGAATGCTAAAGAATGAGAGTAATCACTTAGCAATCGAAGCACGATTGTTTGAAAAAAAAAGGGACAATCTTAAAATTTGCCGTGAGAGTTACCGGTGACCCCCAACACGAAAATTGCTTCAAGCATGATTTCATAACTCATTTTATCTGCTGCAAATAATATTACAGCATAATATGCATCGTATAATGAACACTTCCCGTCGGCGCCTTGGGCAAACCATCGAAAATGCGTCTGGCAGTCAACGTGTTAACGCGATAGGCTAGAGTCCCGAGGTGCCGGATTAGAGCCCGGCAAATGCATTGGAAGTCTTGTCTTCTTTCTAATACAGGTGACAACACTTTTACATGCCAAACACGATTACGAAGCTTTTATTCGTTTAGCACCCCCGAGAAGCACTCGCCAATTGAGGAATACTACGCACAAAAGTAACATATCTCAAGATGGGTCCTAGAAATTTAAAAGACCACTAGATTTTGGCCTGCCTCTTCCAGAGGTATTGTTTGAAATTGCAAGAAATTGAGACTACAAAACCTTTTTAAGTGCTCTAGCTAATATTAATGAACAAGGCGGATCTTTGGCTGGTTTGAACCTCGAGCTCTCAAAACCTCGGGTTATGAGATCGACACCTTAACCGACTGAGCTACTGCGACCCTGAACATTTCCCTGTATGCCCAAGGAAAATGAGGGATAAATCTGTAAGCCTGAGTTTCCTCTCGCGGAAAAGTAGGTAGTTGGGAGAGAGGTAATAAATAAGGAGTAAAAACATCTCTTCCTGGGGATTATCAAAATTAAGAAGAATCTCCAGCATGGAATCACGAATATCTTGCACGTGTCAAGGTAGGAGGCCTGTTGCGAGGTATCAAATGAACATGCATTCTATCTATGATACTATTAACGGACATTGCGGTGAAGGATGATTGCTGAATATGCAAAGTATTGAATTAATTATATTGGAATCACCTTAGAAATCTGCCTTTTTTCCAGTGCTTGCATGTGGATGAGAACTGCTATATTCTTGTTTCCATTAGTGAGTGCTATAGAACAAGCCGTCTGACCATCCTAAAGAAAGAATGTGAAATATTGACTGATAAGGAATTATGCGTGAAAACATATTAACTTCACTTAAATACTGTACTGGAGAATTTCTAAAATATTTTTGATAATAACTCATAACAATTAGTATAATAAAATGAGTTCTAAACAATCGAAATTTCTATAGTAATGAGGAGAAGGTATTACATTTTTTACATGATCTTACACAGTTCAATCTCGGTATCTTTTGTTTAGATTTTTCATTGAATAAACTGAGATTTTTCAAGCTATGAACTGAGTAAAAAATATATTCAATTACCACCGGCATATTTAGATATAAAACTATCCCATTAATGCTTGGCGTCCTTTTTTAGTTATCGCTAAAACAACTTGTAGAATTTTTGTATTCTTAGAACGGTTTTCCTTTCAGAGTAGGTTGAGAGTAATCTTATAAAGAATCTACAAAATTAAGTAATTTATGTTATTTAAAAATTTTCCATTTGGATGTGTACTTTAAGAATTTGCGAACAACATACATAAATTGACTTTTTCGGTGGGTACATAGACTGAAATCATGAGAAATTGCTTTATCTATAATAGAATCCATTTTACAGTTCCTTATTTACACGCGATATCAAATAAATCTTTTTTCAGGAAGTTTCTCCTTTCATACAAATGACATCTTGTGATGTTTAAAACGATAGCTGATCACTAATGCGGCATGTTGTGGTAGTCAAAGTTGTTAAAACTTCATTTCTGCCCCATCGATCATTTCTGCCGATTGCATATTGATACATATTTTAAATCTAAGTTATTATGGACTGCACAGAATAGAATGAATACGGTGTTGAAACAACGTTGAATACTACAGAACGTCACATTAGTGATCAGCTATCGTTTGAAACATAACAGGATGCCATTTATAAAAAAGGAGAAACTTCCAGAAAAAAATAATTTTTGTTATTACATTCAAAATAGATACATTAAAATGGAGTTTTATAATAGATAAACCAATGTGTCATGATTTCAGCCTATGTATCTGCCTAAAAAGTAAATCTTTTTTTTAGTTATATTTTAATTCCGCATTTCGTATGCTCTCCGTAGTGGTTTCATCCCAAACAGTATTCTCACTCACTACCTACAATCGAAAGGTAGGATATTTTGTGCTTCTTATTTCTTTTATGCTTACTACGTAATGTTTATAAAGAATAATTGTAAATATTGCGACAAGAATTTGGATCGAATGAATGAAAATAAATTATTTGAAAAAGAGTTATGCATAAAAAACTGGCTTCCTCTTGTTGTCTTCTTTTCTTCATTCAAAGCTAGCCTTTATTGTTAAAATTATATTATGAGGTCAAGACTTTTGTTAATTTTCTTTCTTATTTATGAAATCTGTAATAAAGGGTAGATCTAATGAGAGGTTCTAAAAGGTTATACCTTTAAAGTTTGTACATTTAAAGATTGTACCTTTTGGTGGTAATTGCAATTAATCCCCATACCTGTCCTCGAAAAGTTCGTAAGGAAACGTCATAGTGATCAGGGTTGAAGGATAGCAACTTTGATACTACTCCAGGAGAAAAAACTTCTTCCACAGTCACCCAAAAAGGAGTTGGAGCTAATTCAACACATGGTGAACAGATGACACTGCTCACAATGACCGCAGGGCAATGTCC
Organism: Pardosa pseudoannulata; assembly: GCA_032207245.1. Taxonomy (NCBI): domain Eukaryota; kingdom Metazoa; phylum Arthropoda; class Arachnida; order Araneae; family Lycosidae; genus Pardosa; species Pardosa pseudoannulata. The sequence goes on from CM063505.1 coordinate 45,641,070, forward strand.
CCGAGGGACTCTCTGACTGCAAGTACCAACGGAAAGACGCACAAAAATAAAGCAAAACACAATAGCTAAAACTAACCAAAAGCTAACATACTCCTCCTAAAGACTCCTAAAACATGGAGTCTAAGAGGTGTTAGATTAACTATTCCATGACAGAAAGATTGCGCTTCTTGAACGAGGAGGAATCTAACTCTATACCATCGTTCGATAGGGAGACCAAACCTCGTAGATTGAGTTCATTGGACATCAACACTATTTTTAGTTCTGCACGAACCCCATAAATCGCTAGGCTTTATCGAAGACTTCGAGTGCGGAAAATTTAGAGATCCATTGGGAAATGTGTCTTCTGAAATCCACTGAAGCGTTCGCAGTGAAAGACATTGAGAAATGTTCTCAATGGTCTTGCGACTTTGGTTGTAAATATATTTACCATAAACTGAAAAAGGGTTAAGACAATAGAATCACGCAACTCTGTGTATTTTACAAACATAACGTGAAAAAGGAACTTCCCTATTTCCTAACATAGACTAACTTTTGAGACAAGTAGATCTGACAATAGGTCCATGTTGGGTGAACCCTGTATACAGTTCACCTAATTATGGTTACAGATAATTGGGTGAACTGTATATACGGTTTAGTATGAAATTTCATTTTTAAATAGAACAAAAGATAAAAATGGTATAAAAACGTGATTTGTCAACCGCTATGTTTTGAGCCATAGTGATCAACCATAATTTGACCATAGTTTTAAGCACTGTGATTAAAATTAAAAATTTATTTACTGTGGGCGAGGTCTTTTTAGGCACAAAGTATTCTTTCGATTCACAGTTTTCTTTTTTTAACCATTATCTGGGGATAGTGGAGGTATTTTCCCTCTCTTGTTCACAGACCTTCCATACCGATCTCAGTACTTTCGTCCGTTCATCGTGTTGACCGTGTATTTCCCACCTATTTAAAGTACCGTAAACGAGCGGCGTAAAATCGTAGGGATGTGCTACAAATTCGGCTGTGATTTCGAAACGACATAAGAGCATGTAGAGTAGCGGACGCCCCTCTAGTAAATATTCTTCTTAACTACCTCAATCATACTTCGTATTTTGGCGAAATTATCCCATTCTTATGGTCAAATATGGCTGACTACTTATAGTTCCAAACACAATGAGTGAAAAAACCTTTTTTTCATACTACTGACAAAAAATGTTTTAAAAGCAGTTTATTTTGTAAATTATTTTTCTTGAAGTTTCTCCTTTTTCATAAATGGCATCCTCTAGTGTTTAAAATGATATCTGATCACTAATGTGACGTTCTGTAGTATTCAACGTTGTTTTAACACTCCCCCCTTTAACTCACAATCTTAGTTATACACTTTCTTCTTCAGTGGCAAGACAGTCTTAGATAGGTCCTAGCTTTCTTCAGAATTCGGTACCAGACAGGATTTCAAATTAATAATTTTTAAATCCTTTAAGTACTTCTTTCTGGATGTCTATTGATTTAGCCATGAAAACGTTTTTTGGATCTGTAGTCATTCAGCCTGATTATGTGTCCAGCCCATGTTAACCTTCGAATGTTCATAAAATTAACTATATCTGGATTTTTTATAAATTCTGTGTAATTCAATATCTGTCTTTCTCCTCCATATACTATTTAACTAGATACCCTCCCCCCCAAAAAAAAAAAAATTCTAAAAATTTTTCTTTTAAAAACTGCCAAGGTTTCTTTATCTTTTTCTGTCAGTGTCTATGTTCCTGCTGAATTGATTAAGTTAGATCTTTTTAAGTAATTATATATTGTTAATCTGGCTTTCCTTTTAATAAAATTAGACTTTAAATGTTTAAAAAAATCAGTTATGAGCAATAATTCTGCTTTGAAGTTCAACTGACATATTATTTTGTATGTTGATTTCAGAAAATTGCATAATTGAGGCGAGACAAAATCTGTGCATTTACTTTTAAAGATTTTGAATTGACATCTCCCTGCTGCATACACTTCCGGATGACACACCAGTCGGATTCACTCTTTGGTAAGGAAATTGCACAAATCATAAGAGGCGAATTTCCACTCTAAATAAAAATAATAAACAAATGTCAGTACTTGATTGCTTAGATACATTGATATATGAATCAGTAAAGACTTAGAAACACCAACATTGATAGGATAAAATTAAAATGTAGAAAAAAAAGTACAGTCAAACTAATTTATTGCGAACTCTGATTAAACAAAACCCCAAGAATGGTACAGTTCTAATTTTTGGTATCAGAAGTCCGTAAGTCTGAATACCGCTGCTTGCTGAGATGTTCGTAGCCATGCAGAATCGGCTTTAAGTAGTAGATCTTGGTCTCAATAAACCTCGTGTAGCAAAAAAGTAGACTGTTGTACTCGAAACCAAAACAAGGATTTTTTTAAATGATTGATTTAATGTTTAAAAGGCTAAATATAAAGATTACAATTACTTGAGAACATAACTCGAATATAGCAAGGATTTTTTTTTTCAAGAATTCTTTCTTTTTTTATTGGCAAACATATCTAGAGTCAAGAAACAGCGTAAAAGAAAAACATATGCAATTCAGAATCTTTATCATTTAATAGTTTAGCAATTACAGAGTCAGAATTCTAAGACTTTGCTAGGATTAACGATGAACTGATTTCCTCAGATGTCTCAACTGAAGATATATCGTTGCTGAAGTAACTGGCACTCAAGAGTTATCTTTAAATACAAAAAATTTTAGTTTTTACGAACACTTTCACATAACAAGCAAATTATCTCAGTTCCCTCGTCTTCGTTATACACGAGTTCCACTGCACTATTTTGAACTACATTTATATAGCATTTAATGAAATATTATAATATTAATACTTGTAAGTATTATATTATTATTTAGGCAATAAGTATTAATTAACATAAATTTCTTTATAAAAATTTCATAAATAAAACATCTGATGTAATTTTTTATGCTATTTGTGGGGACTCAAACAAAATTTTTAGTACTATGAATTAATTTTCAATATTTTTCGACGTACTTGGCACCCCCCTGTGATGAGGCGATTTAGATCAGTAATATAATTGATTCATTCATACAAGAAGTAAAATGCTCGGGATCTAAATCTGACCTCATCACATCTTTGTAAAGAGACAGAGGACCATAAATTTATATTTTACGGATATTGTTGTCTTGTACAGTGGTCTCGGACGGGGTTCTGATCCCAGTCCCAGATTAGAATCCCGTCTCCGTACTTGACATTAAATAAGAATGTACCTTTGTGGAGTATTTATGAGTCCCTAAGGGACAGTGCCCAATTAGAAGGGATAAGGTTTTTCACGTTGGCGGTCTCAAGATGGGATTTAAGCAGACCAATGAGATTCTTACAACTATCCCGGTTGGACGATAAGAAGGAAGAGGGGACAAGGTTGAAATAAATAAATATGAAAAATCTAAAAATTGAGATGATGTTCGGAGGTCCCAAAGAAGGTGTTCGATAGTCTAGACTAGGAGACAAGTCCGAAGGAACGAGTTCGAGAGTCCAGCCAAGTCCGACGGGAAGTGTTCCTACATCAAATAGCACGGCCACACCCCCAAACACTCAGGAGGAAACCCCGGATCAGACGGACGAAATATCCATAGATGCCCATCAACCAGCAGTTTTCCGGACACACCATCTTTACTCCCCAAAGGTACCCCCTTTTACATCCATTTTGAAATTGAGATTAGGTCCTCTCTCTATTTACAAAATTACTTAAGTATTAAAAAATTGTCAGAACTAATTTAGAAGATGTTGACAAAGCTTATTTTATGAAAATTAGCATCAGTTTTGTATGTACATAGATGTATATATATTATAATAAATTTACTTTTTTTATATTAAGCTAGTTTCGGTTGCTGTTAATTTAGCGTTTAGTTTATCTTCATATTTATGTCTGTAGTTTCTCAGAATCTGTCGTTAAATTTAGTACAAAAATACTTTACACAACGCAATCAAAATAAAATCACCACTATACATTTGATCACAGGTTAATACTCAAATATAAACGAGGACTACTCGACCTCCCCCCCCCAAACCATTAAAAATATAAAACCAACTGTTAGTAAGATTTTTGTAAATGTTTCTGCTGTTTAAATTATATTTTATTGAAAGATAATATATTTGTGTTAATCTATTAACCTGTTGCTATAATTTTACGTATAAATGTATACTGTTATCGTAATATTTTTAGATGACGTAAAAATGATACAAAATTAATGGCTAAACATTTATATACAGTCATTAGCGCCACGGGTGATTTATCAGTGGGGATTTTGTAATGTATGTTGTTTTAATTATGGAAACCTCAGTATTTTACGAAATATGCAGGTTTTGGAAACCTTATCAGGGCCGTGATTGTTTGGAATGCATGGTTTAAAGAATACGGTATTGCATTTCTGTATTAAAGACTCCTCTGGATGTGTTTAGTACGTAAGTTGGTCTCAGTCGGCAAAAGCAACGCTTTCGTAACTGGAGGGTTGCGGGTTCGGAGCCCGAGATGGCTTAAAGGTCCGCCGGGATCCTTAAAAGTGACTGGGGTAAGTAAAATATGTTCCTGGTCACAATGTCTCAATCAATACCTCTGGGGTAGCACGCCAAGTCTAGGGAGCTTTTGCTTGGTCCCTGATTCTAAATTGCGCTGGCCCACTTGAGCATAAATCGTTGTTTCACCCTAGTAGTGCTAGCTAAAACAGAAATCGCATCCCTTTGTCTTAATCCAAGTAACGTATGGCTCAATCGTGCTTGGTTTGACCAAGTGGCATCAGAAACAAGAACAAAACAACGTAAGTAGGTATAGATAATTCGGTGGGACGCAAACCGAGGATAATCCAACCTGTAAACAAGGTAAGTTGATTTTTCTTTTTTTAGTTGAATATTTCAACGGATTCGTGGATCCAACAAATGTTTCTGTAGATGCATGATTAGCGGCAGAGGCATAAGCTGAATGATGGCCGAATGTCAGTGTGCTGCTCTTCATTACCGGTTTGGTTTGGTTTGTTGTGCTACGGTCTACTTTTTGCAACACGAGGGCTAATGAGACCGGGACCTACTGCTTAAAGCCGATTCCGAACGGCTACGAACATCCATGCCACTATGGGATTCGAACCCACGAACTCCGGTACCGAAGGTCAGCACCCTAACCAATCGGCCATCGTTCGGCTCCGATTAAATGCATGCTACCAGAAAATTATTGAATGTCGTGAGAAAAAAAAAAAAAAAGACACCAGACTTTAGGAAGTCTGTAAATATCCGGAGTTTTCGGATTCAAATCCCGCTGCTGGATGTTGGTAGTCGTTCGGAATCTGTGTTAAAACCCTTTAAAGTTCACCAACATAAATTCTTTAGAATTTAATGAAATTAGTTTATAAATGTTATCTCTCAACCTTATAATTGTAAAATATACGAAAAATTTTCTTTGCATTCTTTAGAGGGGTTAGCATTAGAGGATACTTAGGGTTTGAGGAGTGGTTTAACTGACAAATCCACTCCCTTGTACAGCGTTAACATAATACTTTTTAAAATTTTAATTATATTGGTAGAACAATAATTAAATATCCTTTATATAATAAATAAAAAGTTTAACACTTTATAAGTGGATAGATATATTTATTTGGGGTCGTAAGTGAAAAAAAATGAATTTACTGACTTTCCAGGTATAGCAAGTTTAAATACATATATTTAAAAAAGAACAATAAATTAAATGTAGTGGTATCATCTGTTGTAAGTTAAAAAAGTTAAAAACATAAAAAATTGAAAAAAGACATTCATATATCTCCATAAAAGTAAAGAAAAAATATGTTTAACACGTGGTTTCGCTGCGGAACCACAGTTCGCCAGAGGGTTAAGCAGAAGTCTTGGTCCCATTAGCCCTCGTGTAGAAAAATAATAGGCTGTAGCCCTCAAAACCAAATGTAATTTCTGAAATGTAGCGAAGACTTGAAATATATGTATTTCCTTTCGCAAGTTTAATTTTAATTTAAAATTCCTATTGTTGGGTTTATAGTTTTTTATGTTTAAATTTGGTTTTATTGTTTTATGTTTTGAAGGCAATTTTATTTTTCATGCCATTGCATGTAAACAGAAGCGACATTTAGCCACTTACTAAAATTTGACGATAAAATTCTTATTTGGGCGAAAATGATTGTATGTTAAAGATGTTCGCCATTGATAGAAGATTTGTGCTCCCATGGATCTTCTTGCAAGTTCACTAACTTTCGGTATGTTTCATACAAACTTTTGTACCTTCACCTGTTTCATAATATTCGATTCATATTTCGAAGGCTACAAAACTAAACATGTGTTTAGTTCTACAAAACTAAACAAGTGTTTATTTTTGTAACATATTATGAAAAACTAAACATATTTGTATTGTTTATTTAGTAACATATGATGTTGATACAAGAAATTGTGAAGTAGGAGTAACATTATTCACCTAAGTTACACAAACCCCCAAGAGAGATTTTCACGGTGTGAAGCATAAAATGAAATTACTTTTAAACCATTTTTCTCACTCCTAAATATAGTATAAATTTTTTTTTAATAATCCGTTGTATCATAGAACATCTAGTTATTTAATGAAATAATTGATCCGGTGAGTTAAAAAATTAACCTCTCTTGCATTCTAAGGTAAAACTAATTTTGTAGAAACAACATCTATAATCCATTAACTCTTTCAGTTTTAATGGTTCGATACGTTTCAAAGATTAGATTTCATTTGATATTTTCTTAAAATTCAGTTTTACGGTTATATTTCCTAATTAATTGTTTTTTGCTATTTTTTATGGTGAAGTACCGTTTTCTGTATCTTTTGGCTAATTTTATATTAAATTTTCATTTTCCAATATTTTGGGTATCGTATCATTCCGCTACTTTGCTTTCGTATATTTTTTACATTGAGTAATGCTTTATCTTGTTTTATGTTTGTAAAAATTAAAAAACTGAAAAAATGCTTAATAAAAATTTTAAAATTTTATAAAAACCAAAAATATATCTTTTTGTTAGTGTTGTCACTTTTTGTTTATTTTTTGTTGCTGTACCAAGTTGCTACTTTTTATTGTCCCTATTTTTTTATTATTGTATTACTTTTTTATAATTTCTAAGCTTCATGTTGTTGAATCAATGTATTACTATTAACCATACCGAATGGTCATTGTCAAGGTTCCAGTCTAATTATCCCCTAATTATACAACGCTTTGTTTACTCATAATTTTTTATGAGAACACCCTCACCTCCTCGCTTCCTTGTGAGATGGAGTGTATTTACTTTTTGTTTGGATCACTTTTTGCCTAGAGGCCTAAATTGATGTTTTGATCTGCTTACGTTCGGAGGTTAAAGTGAAGACCTTACACTTCGCTAGGTACTCCGTTAAACCCAATTACCTTGATCTTGAATCAAATAAGATCCGGTTTTAAATAAGTTTTTGCATTTTCAGTGTTATTAAGGAATCGGCGAACAAAAATTATGACCTAAAGAAACCTGACAACAATTTCAGGCTGCAAATGGTTGCACTTATGTTTCTGAGTTCACCCATTGCTGAAGCTTTGTTTGCCCATATTTTTAATTTTACAGTATGTACAATTATGTTTATAGTATATTTAGTTTAAAATAGTTCTTGTTAAGTAGTAATTTAATATTTTCGTTTCAAGATCCATAAAATTTTGAATAAATTCTTTTGTAGGATATATTGCCCCACCTGTTTAACGGTAGGTAAATATGCCCCATCAGTGATTAAATTACTATAAGATGATAAATAGCGCTTGTGTAGTTAACTCTACAATAACTTGGACTCTAGGACATTGTAAACTAGGATCTTCTAGGACCTAGACAATTGGAACAAAGAATCCTAGTTGACATTACAATTGGGACATAATGCTCCAAAAGATTTCTAATAAACACAAAACTCAGAAACTTTAAACTCATAGTACAATTCTATTAGCATATCATCTTTCAAATAAACTTTTTTTCATAGCTAAACTTTAATTATGCAAAAGCCAGGTCTAAAGATTTAAAGTATAAAATAAATGACTTAGCTCATCTCGTTTGTTAGTATCGGCTACTATAGTGCGATATAAGGTTTTTGTTTATTTAAAGTTCAAAATTAAAAAAATAGTACCATTTTACTATATGCTACAGAAAATTATTTAAACATATTAGTTATGCCTTTGTTTAAACATTTTATATGTCGTATAACTCAGTCACAATCTATAATTAGTTAATTTACAGAATATATTATTATTTCATAGAACAAGTTAAAACGTAATTATAATACACGTTAACTGACTTGAACAGTTATTTCATAAAATAACTAGGTATTCTAAACAGGGACTTCCTTATACATTTTGAGTGCTAACATATAAACATATGTATAGATTAGATATAAATATTTATAAATGTTTAAATATTTATTATAAGAAAATAATCACAAATAGAATGACTAATTGACAATACGCTTAAAAGTGCATTTGCTTTTGAATCATCTGTCACGAACTTTTAACAATGTAACATCTTAAGATATGGTTATTTACTTTATTAGTCTTCTTCAGTAACTCGGCTGAGAATTTGTTCTTCAAGAGTTCTTCTACTAAGTCAAAGCGGTTATTTGCAAACGCGAAATGTAAAATATTGTTCCCCTGTGAATATAAAACAAATACAATCATCTGATATTTGAAATTTCAGTTTAGTTTTAATTAGCAAAGTAGTTATATATATATATATATATATATATATATATATATATATATATATATATATATATATATATATATATATATATATATATATATATATATATATATATATATATATACATATATATATACATATATATATATATATATATATATATATAATATATATATATATATATATATATATATATATAGGCTTTTATCTAACTCTTAACCAACACTTTGGAGATTGTCTAGTAATATGTGTTTGTCAAAAAACTGGCTTTGATTTTTAAAATTCCAAATCATTTTCCCGAGTTGCAGAGGATTTAATACTCTGAAACGAGAAAAAACGATTGATGAATATTCTATAGCTTCAAATAATTACTTTTTATAAATAGCAGTTAAAGTAAGTGAAAAATAGATACCCATTTATGTTTCTATATACATTCTAAAGTTTAAAAAAGAGCAATTGGTTAATATTGTGTACTGTAGGAACATTTTAAGGAATACTGTTGGACGACTCATTTTTTTTATCAAACAGTCTGGAAATTTAATCAAAAATTACATTCTAGTAGATTTTGGTTTTTTATATGTTTTATGTAACAACATTATATATAGCTATTATAAGAATCTCCTTAAAAAATTAAAAATTGTTTCAACGTCTCATGTATCCTTAATTTGTAACTTAGGTCTATGAAAAATGAGATGAGTTTTCTTCCTCTGTTAACGCTCTCCATTTATTACTACTGTCGTAAATTATCTGTTTTCCATATTCATGGTAAATGCGTAGTCCAGCATAACATTCAACAATCAAACATAAAACTCCACGAATAAAATTTTAGAGCACTTGTAAGGAATTTGTACCCACGACTCATGTGTACCCTTCATGATATTGGCAAAATCGCCCCATTGACTCCTTCCGGCGTTCCTGGGAGAAATAGGAGCCGGTCGGCTAAGGGGGCTGATAAGGTTTTTCGGATGTGTCGCTAGTCTGTTTTTGCAGTGCATCTGAAAGAGAGAACTTCTCTTTTCGGAAGGAGTTGACCCCCCCTCCCCCAAGGAACAGAGAGAAGATCTGCAGGAGAGCAGTTGGATTCGGGCCTGCGACTTGGAGACATCTCTCGGTTCGATGTGAGAGACCACGATGACTGTTTTATGTTTGGACTTAAAAGTATCCTCGGTTTATCCTTTTCTGATTCATGCAGGCGCCGAGGTTCTAAATATGACATTTTGTTTTTACTCTAGTGTTTCATAAATCTTGTAAATAAATTTGTGTCGTCCGTCTAAGCTTTCGGAGGAATTTTTTTAATTACATGGATCCAAGAGGCTATCAACGAACATACCTGCCTCAGTAAAGTAAGCGGGCAGGTCACACGCAAGCATAACGGACCAGAAACAGTGTGTTGTTACATATTGTGGCCCCCGGAGTGGGGGTGGTTGTTACAGCATTTTAACGAAGTACAACTTTACCCGCGAGAATGCGCGCTTCCAGGAATTACGTAAAAAATATGCACCGGGCTTCGAAGGCCCGGTACAACTTTTCTGAGCAAAATAATAACAAAACTGCTTTTGATGATGAACAGAAGATTTGTATTGCCAAATATACTTTATTAAAAGTTTAAAATATATTTCGGATTATTTGAAATATTAATTTTTAAAAGAATTTTGGACTGTTATATCTTTTTTTATTAGCATTCCGAAGGCACAAATGTAAGGCATAAGTTAAAAATTTAAATCACATCTTTATATTTCATTATTTTAATCCAATAATAATGTATTTTTGATAGATTCTCTCCTCCGACCACAGAAACTAAATAAAAATGCAAAAGTATATGCACTGGGTCTCTGGTCCCCGAATAAATTAAAAGTATCTCTTTCTGAGAAAAATATTCAGAGAAAATTGCGGAAATGCATGTTATTGAGATCTAGAAGACCTATAAGACAGCTACTGAAATTTTGGGAAGTTTATTTCTGTTGGGTGATTTTGTGTGGAATGTTTTTATAACGATCGGGCCTCACAGGTCCTGCGCGGTATAATAAATTCACATCGGTCGATCATCCAACGAATCAACAACTTTTTAACACAATTAGAACACATTCTATGAGAGTAGTAGAAGTTGTAGTTCTTTTTAGCCTAGTAGAAGCAGTAGTTATTTACATTACACTCGTCAGAAACCAAAGGGGGTAATTCGAGTTATTCATTAGTATTTTAAATTTACAATGCTCTTCTTTCGGTTGAACCAGGGTCCGTTACTACGAAATGCAATGCATGCCCAAGAAATTTCTCTTCAGAACTAAATTGTTTTTTTTTTTTTTACTCACGTTGTTATCAACAGAATAAAGAAGTGTCCTCAGGAGGTTGTCGGAGAACTCCTCGAAATATCGTAAATAGTACTTCACTTCCTCCGTGTCGGAATGTTTGGAAGCAGCTGTTTCGAACCAGGCCTTGTGCAACACTTCAGCTGCTTTACGCTGTAATGTATTAAAGTTACAGTGCAACATCTTTTAAGAGGGCACAAGATATTTGAATTCGGGGAAAACATTGATAAGTATGGTCAGATTCTAATTACTATATTTCTAATAAATTTAATACAAATAGTTTTTATGCAATATGCATTTTAATTATATATTTTAATTTATATACATATAAAAAGAAAATTTATGCTTACGAAAATGTTAAAATCAAAGGTTAAAATAAAAAGAATAATAAACATGGCCGGCATAAAATTAAAGAATAGGCTTATATATGACGGTTATATTGTGGTCAAAATATATTAATAAAATTCTTACCTTTAAATTAAAACCAAAATAAATACAGAAAGTTGTATTATAAATTAAAACATTTAGATAAAGATTGAAAATGTAATAAAACATTTGAATTCTGTTCATATTCTTCAACAGAGCAATTTGTCGCAACGTCACGAACTACAATAATGCCCATTCATTTTCATGTTTACAACAGCCAATAGACAAACAATAAATTGCCCTTCCGTTTGAAATTGAAGCCAGAATTGTCATAATTTGAGAATTGGCCTTACTGCGTGAAATCCCCTTATTGTAAAATATGTGCATAAAACAATTTTTTTTTTTTTTTTTTTTTTTTTTTTTTTTTTTTTAGTTTTAGCATGCAGAGTGCAAAGAGCAAATATGTAGTTATATTCTTAGAAATATCGCATATCTAGTTTTTGAATGACAGTGTGGATAATTTCTAAAATTATGAAGTTCAGAAAATCCAATTTAAAATGTCAGAATCAAAGTGGCAAACAAACAATCATATAAAAACTATTATAACTCAACCAAAAGTATGAATTTTTAATGCAGTTTCTTGGTAATACTGAACAATATATTATTAAATATTTTGATATATGATAAAAATTATTTAAAGGATTGTAGATCTTGCGCCCTCTTAACATATTCACATCGATAATGTATATCGAAAATTCGTTTTATTGACAGAGAATTGTGTGATTTTCTGATATGATTTATATTCTTTAGATAATGTAATTGTAGATCTGTATTGATTCATTCTATAAGTGGGTTAGTTATATATCATACCGTTTATAGTTTTTCAGTCGATATTTGTATATTCCATAGCCGGTAGTCAACATATATGACTATAAATAGTGATATATTTTTTTTCTTAACATCATGACTCGACTTTATAAAGATGGAAGACTAATATTTATGATAAATTATCAGATGAAATATATATTATATATATAAATCACAAACCTATTTTATATATTATATATTATATTGATAAATGTATCTCTGATATGTAATATATTATTTATATACTCCAAAGGAATTTTTAATATCACCGACTATCACATAAACAATTATATATATCACTAATATATATTTCTGAATATATTTCTAATTATATATTAACAAAATAATTATTGCAGTCTTGGTACCTATATATTGAAATAAATTTAGATCATTAAAATTTCCCGATTTATATGAAAATTTTTAAGGAAAATAGCCCGATACGAAATGTTAAAGAACACGGCTAAAGGGATATATATTACAAATGATATATTTGTCAAGCTGCAAACTAATGAAGTTGACTACATCTTCAATAATACCAATACTGTTCTGAACAAATGATTTTATTCCTAAAATGTCCAATATGGTAACAACGTATCAAAGTCACCACACAAAAAAGGGCTCAATCTCGAGGAGCCACCAGACATCTGATACCAATTGTTCAACACCGAACAATGACTGAATAGTTAGAGCGCTGATTCTTGGTACCGGAGTTCATGAGTTCGAATCTCACTGGGGCATGGATGTTCGTAGCTGTTCGGAATCGGCTTTAAGCAGTAAGTCCCAGTCTCATTAGTCGTGTTGCAAAATAATAGACCGTACTGCTCCAAGCCAAACCAATTGTTCTGCTACTAATTCTTTCGTAGTCTCCTCTTAACCTCCTCCCACCCCCAATATTCGTGCTCGTTAGGAAAGAGTTTGATCTATATTAATTACATCCCTTTTTTAACATTTAATTTTCAAAACCTAACAATATATGTATGCATTATAACGATCCGTTACGTGACATGAGCGAAAGAAGAATATAAGGTGATCTTTCGCAGAAGACCATTAAGGTTAGTGGTAAGTAGACATGCGTGGTCCGGACAAAGCCGTTTGTGTAGTAACGTCTCAGGCACAATACCGAGGCAATCGCTTAGGCGGCGGTACATTAAGAATTTTCAGTACGCCGGAGCCAGTGTGTCTGTGCCTTTATAATGCCTACTGCAGTCAAAGGACTCGGGTAATAATTATTAATCGAGCGACGCTGTAGTGCACATATGGGTCCAGTTACCGGTGCCTCAATGAATTTAAGTTGTTTTGGTCGGTTGACTTAAAGATGACCTTTCGGCCACATCTGGAAACGAATCAGCTGATCCAGGCTGGGAGTTGACCGCAAGATTGAGTCACCCTAGTTCTAGAAGGTTCCGGAAGAATTACGCAAAGGGAACCGGGATCCCTATAAATAAAGATTGTCTGAGCCAAGAAGGGGCTTTTTCTGGAGAGTTACTTTGGAGTTGTTTTGTGGAGCTCGAAAGGAGTCCACTCGTCTCTCCGATTGCCGGAGCCTGCTTTGATTTAGACATCGCCAGCGTCTCTGCTTTGCTAAGAAGTCCACTTTCGACTTTGGGATCTCATTCCCGTTATGATCTCATTCCCGTTATCTTTAATATTTTTTCTACTTAGTGCTTAGAAGTAGGTCGCTGAGAGTGATCCTTATTCTCATTTTGGATCGTCCTGCATACTTAGTTTTCTTCAACGAACTCCCGCGTGGTACACACTCTGAGCGTTTGAGCCTCAGTGTGGAAGCTGACTGTACTGATCGTCAGACCGGAGATTATAGTGTCAGCGTTTCGTACCGGCACTAATTAGCAAACTGTTCCAGTGTTCAAGAAGAACTAACTTCACTGTACTCACTCATTGTAATTGCTTTAACATCTCAGCACGAGATCTCAGAAGATTTAGAATCTACTGTAACCTGTACATAGCTGTTCATAATTATTCACTCGAATAAAGTATTTAATCCAGAGTAAACTGTTGTCCAGCCTGTATCATGGACGGCCTCGCCTACCCTTACTTCAGGACGTCACAGCATGCAATCACTTTCTCTCTCTCTCTCTCTCTCTCTCTCTCTCTCTCTCTCTCTCTCTCTCACACACACACACACACACATATATGTATAACATTTTTCTCAAATCAAGTACCTAGATTCCGGGTTTTCTAGTGTTAATTGTATGGGGTTCAGCTAAAATGTCCTGATGTGTTGGCATTTGAGAATTATTTTACCTTGTTTTATTGGATTACAAGCTCAAACAGCATCCGTTTAAAGTTATATTGCTAGAATTCCCATGGATAACGGAGCAGATTTTCTTATGAGCACAGTTTGTATTGAAATAGAAGTACCAAATAATATTAAAACACTTCTCTTTAATAAGTCGGAATAAAGTAAAATTTGGATGTAAAAATTTCATTTACTTGAACTTCTGAAATGTAAATATTGACAAAATATCCATTTCATTATTATTTCAATAATTATATGCATGAGTGAATGACTTATTTTATATATGTAGCTATAATTTATATTAATTAATTTACTCACAACCGTGTCTTTATCAACAGGCCGCAAATTCAGAAGATGATCGTTTACAGCTTCGCAAGCAGAATTTAAATCTATATCTTCCTTGCTATAAAAGAGTTAAAACAAAAATACCTCAATTTACTAAGAATAGCTGTTTTTAAATTTCAGTGCTATCCAGAGGAAATGTTTAGTCGATAGTATGACATTAGAATCTTTTCAAATGTTATAAAAAGTAAAATTTTAATGAAAACACTTGAAAATAGTCTTTAGAGTTTAATGATAAACTATAAATTCCAAGACTCTTTAGATTTAAAGTTAAATTTATATTAAAATAATAATAATAATTATCGTGTCACAATTGTTTACTATACTGTATTTCCTTGGTGGTATTTGTGTCGGATGATGGTCGATTAGGTAGGGCGCTGGAGAAAGCGGGATTGAATCCCTCCACTGGCAGTATTACTCCGAAGGAACTGTCTTCTGTTGATAGTGTAACATTTCTTTGGTGTTTCTCTAGAAGACTAATTTATTAAAAAAACAAAACAATACGAAATAACAACACATAAAGGCGGAACGCATGAGGGTGACGGCATAAAAGATATCTTCTGTCAGAGTTGCACTCTTAAAAGACAATTTTAAGCTGTAAAAAAGAAAATTTATTAAATATGACACAATTATTTTTTTCACTAAATAAGAAACGATTAATTTGGACACAAGGAATATTCACCGGAGTCTGCTCGAAAAAGCAAGCAAAGAGGAGAAATGCTTGCTGTTACTCATCCCTATAATGTAGCAAATTGGCCAACCAACCCCATTGGCCTTCACTAGGTCCAGTGCACCCCATCGCAATATGTGAGTGGTCCATGGTTAAGAGTAACACAGAGCTTCACTTTGAATGAGGAACCACGAGGGCTGATGACCAACTAAATCTCCAGAATGGATCCTCGTAATTTAGAAGCAAGGACCAAAGGGCCTTCAGGCTTGGCCCGCAGCCTCTATAGGTATCTTTTGGGATTTGGGAGAGTGTTGCAACCCCAAATCTATTTAAAATGCCTCAGCTGCCATGAATGGATCTTTGGCTGGTTCGTTTCTCGATCATGCAATCCCCAAGTTACGAAATTGGTGCCTTTGTCAAATGAGCCACCGCGGCTCTGAGAAATATTGAATTAGACAAATTCCAACAATTTTATACGATGGTTCTTATAGGATGGGATATTAACTTCTAACCAAGGAAATATTTTGTTTAATTTGGTACGTAGTGGTTTAGTTCTGATTACTTGGTCGGTCCAATACTCCTTCTCAGTCAGGTTTTATTTTTCTAAATGAAGAGATAAAGGGGGCAGTCAAATAAGTAGTTTTCGGAATTTCCATGAGTATGACAAATACAGCTGCTATCGCTGTTATTTAAATAGAAACGGGTAAAGTAAGCTGGAAAAAGATTGCGGCCTGTAAACAAACAATGTTGTTTCATTTAGCCCTTTTGTGTGTCGTGGAAACAGTTACTTTCCACTTACATATTAGTCTGCGTGTAGCAAAACAGTAGACTGTAGCATTCCAAACCAAACCAAATCAAACCAATAGCTCGTCGGCTAATAGACGGATATTCCCAGAGAAAAGGAAAGGCCAGCTTTTAAACAAAGAAGTGAAGTGTGCTTAGACAATAAAGGAAATCATATGTCAAAATTGGTTTCCAACTGTAGGCAGAGGCCCAGGTAAAGAGGACCCGCTACGTGTGTACAGAATGCAATGCACCTTGAGCATTGCTTTTCATCTTTCCATGGCAAATAATTACCATTAAATTGAATGTTCTGTATGACCGTAAAAGTTCTAGGAGAAGTATATTTCCTATCTGTAGAATTTAAATATAAACATAAAATTCGGCAAAATAAAATGCATTTCCTTAAACGTTATTAATTGATAAGAGATAAAAGAAATCTGGGGAGAATTAAAACAAAAACAAATAGTCTATGGAAGGGTAAGAGCGAAACTTACTTTTATAAAATATAGGTGATTATTTTTTATGTCATAACCGAATCTTGCTTGACAGAATCGCTATTGTTTTAAGATATCATCAAGTATTAGTTGATTTAATAAATGAGGGAGGGATAGGTATATGATATCTATTACAGATTTCATGGCGACTTGTTAGGCTAAGATGTCTGTATGTTCATTTCTAATTTTCCCGAATGTTCTTCTTGTCTATGAGATTTTGGAATCGACATTAAGTAAGAGATTTCGGTTTAACAACTCGTTAAAAAATAATAGACAGTACCGTACCAAGAAAACTCCAAAGAACCAATTTATAAGTTTAAAACAGTATCATAAATAGTGTTCATTCGATCGTAGTTTCTGTCTATTTGCAGTTATTCTGTGTGTGTTTGTTTCCTTTGTAGCAACAATATTCGAAATTTATAAGGAAGTGTCGTAAAATGTACATATTTGTGTGTGCGCATATTGAAATTGGGAATTAGCTTATTTATTTATTCAATTTTTTAATGTTAAATTGATTAATATTTTGTTTCTGGTAACAATTTGTCTTATCCAGTCAGCAGAGCTTTCTATATTCTTACGTTTTGGCAACAATGAATGATGAACGTTTTCTGTGGGTAGTATAATATGTTTATCACCTTTTTTAATTTTTTTTTACTTATTTTACAGAATTGACCATTGTGGTAAATAAGAAGGTCCTTGTAATTTGGAAGCAGGGCCCAAGTAAAAAACCCACAGGCTTGGCGTACCGCATCCAGAGGTATCGTTCAAACTTGGAGGAGGGATATTTCGATGACAAATCTTTTTTTATGTCTCTCAACCGTTGTTAGTGAACATGATGAACTCGCAAACCTCCGGTTATGATTAGATGGCATTGCCAGCTGAGCACCGTGGCTGAGACGAAGCGTTGGTTGATAAATTTTAGGACCACAATATTTCGACTGGAGAGTAGTAATATTTATACCTTTCTATAGACTTATCACTGTCGCTGTCTCCAACATGAAAAATATTGGTAGCTTCAATTTTCCCGCTTAAAACATCATCCTGTGTCTCTTCATAGAGTCTCCATGCATCCGTAGACATGTAGTCAAATTTTTTGCGCTTAATTCTACATGAAAAGAGACGTTTAACAAAACAACCAAAATGTACCACAGCCAGTTTTTTTAACATTTATTATATTACTGCAAGATGTTCTCCTAAAATAACATCCTTAGATACCATGAAAATCTCGATTTTATTAACCATATAAATCTCCAAGAGCACAAATTAAAAAATCAAACTACGCTAATTTAACTTTCATGAGTCTTTGTCTTATACATTTGAAAATTGAAATTTCTTAATATTTTCAAGTGAATCAGTGAATCACGTTGTATTACAGATCACTCAAACATGAAATGTATTTGCATAAAGGTTTTTATATTTCGATGTTAAACATGAGAAAAACCTTTCTAAACTTCAAAAATTGACCGAAAATTCAATGAAGATAGTAAGCTAAAAATGGACATGAGATTTTATTTTCGGTTGAGAACATCATATTAGTCTCCATCACATATTGAATTTTGATTCAAATGAGAAGAGTTACAACTTAGTTAAATATACACATATATATTTACAAATGTGGGGCACTTGTTTTTATTAACATTTTACCATAGAATCCACTGATATTGTTTGCGCTTTTTTATTATATTTAGTATAGTCGGTGAGATATTTGTTCAGTTATACGTGAATCCGGCCTGTTGTTATGGTTTAAATTACCGCTGTTTTAAATCAGCGATCTGTAACCGGTGGTCTGGCTCGCCATTTTGATTTTTCGTAAAGAAATTAAAATGTTACTTAAATTCGTTCAATTCATATAATAATTTTACCCTCTGTATGCGAATAATTTGTACCTTTTCCTAAGCTGGAGTAAAATCGCGGAAACAAGCGCGAACACTGCGATCTCTTTCCACGATAACATTGAAATCGAAGTTGCTACATTAAGCATAAGCATTAAAAATTACTTGGGAGATGTGCTTGTCAGTGGCTCTTTGACCATTCCGCTGAATTTGCCTCCTTGCAGAGAAGCCGTTTCGGAGCCTTGCTGTAAAATTCTTTTCCGCTTTTCGTCTAATACACTCTGTATTCTAGAATAGCAACTGTTGCAAAGACACACTTGAGAATTCTCATTGCCAACTCCCATCATCGGTGGCAGACAGCTAATTTTCATGGAGCTTTTGTCCGTGCTATCGCACACCTGAAGCACATAAACATGTTATAAAATATTACTTATATATGATACGGTCTTTTAAGTATCATTAATGGCCAAATATTAACATTAATAACAAGCTAAATATTTGTAATGCTATATGTTCATTATCCGAGCCAATTAACTCTTATCTTTTTTGTTCTACAGCAAATACTACCATGTAGAAGTAAATAGGGGTGCTACCACATTACGGTTGAGATAAGTTACAGGTGACTTCAACATCATAATAACGTCAGGAGTCGGTGACATATTTCGATCGCAATATGGTAGTACCTTAAATATACATTATAGTGTTGCATAAGTTTCTTTGTAATTGTCAAAGACTAAACGGGAATTACGGTAGTATATAGTAATTTATGTTTCACTTAAAACATTCTATAATCAATGCGTTAGTCGTTCCACCGAGAAAACATCCATAAATGTTGTTAAAAATATAAAAGGTGAAAATTTTCATATCCGTTCAAATCTTTCCAATTTAAAAAAGTACATAAAGTTATACATAGCTACAAATATAGTCATTTTTTAGTTTATAGATATAGACTGGAAGTAGTAACTAACACAAGAAATTAAAACCTTTGTGTCATAATATAATAATAAATAAAAAGCCAATGTAAGTTAAGCATAAACAGAAAATTCAACTTGGGCAGTTAGTCCCGAACGAACTACTTTATCAATCTAAGCAAACCCAGTGGCTGAGATTACAGATTGAACTCGTTCAATATTTGTTTAGCTCAGTGACTGAAAAGAATGCTAATCTTAAATCACTCTGCTTTTTCATTCATTGAGTTCGCTCGCTTTTTTAATGCAGTTCGCACGTAGATGCGAAACAGCTATCTGTGTTCAGTCTTTTTCTATTTGTGCCTTACGTATACTGACTTTTCATTTATAAATGTAGTAGAAACTAATTTGTGTTAAAAGATATACTCAAACTGTCATCGAAGCTATTACCAGTAGATTAGCTTGGTTCTTGGTTTTGAGTCCGCCATCTGAAGGCAGATCAACTTGAGGTATTGGATTTTTAGATTTTGAGATATTAGATTGCATATCGTGTGGATGGTCAACCGCCAGGGAAATGCTGATCGGGTTTATGACAACTCTGGGTGGACTATAGACTGAGAAGCTAAAACTGTTCAAGAAATGTTGAAAGATCACAGGTACTTTCAGAGGAGTTGCTTTTTCTACTTTGCAAACTGTCTGCTCTCGTATGGCGACAATAAGTTTCAACTTCTGAAACTCAGAAATCAAATTTTTAATGATTTCCACTTCAGATTTGCTACCTATCTTCTCCCGCAAAGCAAATGAACCGAAATCCATTTCAGGAACTTGGGAAAAGTCGGGCGGTTCCAGTGTTTTTACCGCTTCTTGGTCAACTTTTGAGTCATATCTGGGGGTCAAATTTTTGTCTTGAGAGCAGCTTTGTTGGTAGACTTTTCTTACGTCTGCTTTCCCTGGTTGTTTGTTACTCATTCCAGAACGACAGGAGTTGTGATTGAAAATTGAAGTACCACTCGTCGTAGATGGTTTACTGTCAGTTTTAACAAGATTTATTTCTGACATCGTTTCACACCCTTTCTGGCGGCAACCTGAAAATATTAGCATTTTGCATTTTATATGTATTCGACAATATAAAAATACAGATGATCTGTGAAATTGATAGGAAATGTTTCAGAATCCTAGTCAAACCCCCCCCCCTCTTCTGCACACCCACATCTATTACATTTTGGAAAATTATGATAATCTTTTATCAGAGAATGCCTTCCACATAATCATAATCATCAATGCTTTCATTCTGGAGCCGCGGTAGCTCAGTCGGCAAAGGCATTTATCTCATAACTAGAAGGTTGAGAGTTCTAGGTTCGATCTGGTGAAAGATACACCGTATTCATCTATGGTAAATGGGGCAAGTAAAATAGGTTCATGGTGACAATGTCCACCAAGTTCCCAAAATGATACCTCTGAAAATGGCAGGTCAATCCTCGGCTCTTCTGATTGGTCCCTGCTTTTAGGACAGGGGCGTACTCAAGGGGGGTTAGGGGTTTAACCCTCCCTTGTGGCGGATGCTCTTGGAATGTGCAATAAAGATGTAACACCAAACATTTTCAAACTCCTAGAAATATTGGTTGTTCTACCTATTTCAAAGGGTTTGTACGAACGAAAGATCCTTTTCGACTTTACGCCGTTTAAAGACTTATTTAACACTAGATTGCCCAAGGCAGTCATTTTGACTGTTTTTTAATTTCAATTAGAAAAACAATTATGAAATATGATGACACAATTTCTTGCAATTTGGTGACTTTTTCTATAACATATAAATGGGTTTATGAATAATTGTAGTTACTTCCGCCCTCCTTTATTATATAATATTAAAAATTAATTTTAAACAAATTTCTTTACATATTTGTTATTTTTTTCACAATGCAGTCATTTTGACTGTTTTGGGGCAATATAGGTATACAAGAAATCTCGGGCAATCTAGTGTTAAGCAATTCAACTTGTAATAATAGAATGAATGGATTGGCGCTCTTAAACATTCATTGACAATTTACCCCAGCTGTAGAAGACATTTTAAATTAACTTGCAAAAAAACTACATCGTTTGGATATTATTGTATAAATCAATAAATTTTAGCGTGTATGTATACTGGTTTAATTCCTTATTTGTCGGTAAGTTATTTTTTCTTATTTTTTGGTCAAATTCATTGGTTTTCTATAGAATATTCACATTTATACGGTTATTATTTAGGTAGATGTTACATTATGAGTAGTTTTCCTGGCTTGATTAATTCCTACTTTTTAATAAAAATAAAATATTTTACCTCTTATTATAAGAAAATGTTCTTAAACTTAAAAGATCAAATCAAAATTTAACTAAACAGTGTTGTCTTTTTAATTAAACTAAACATTAAATAAAAAGACAAAATTGCCTAGTTGTCTACATTAGGGAAATAATAGCGCTTTATTACATACTCGAATTTCTTTTAGTAGCTTCAAAAAATTATGAACCTCCCCCCTTGAAAAAATTCTGCATTCGCCACTCTTTTAGGATAACCCACTTTGGTTGTTTGTATTGAGAGCAATGTTGTTCACCTATATAGGACTCGTATAATATAACATGAAACAGTTATCTACGGCTTGGCGAATACTATAAAAGCAAATTCTTCCACATATGGAAATAAATAATTTTAAATATTTCAAGTTCTTATAAGGCCTCATTTCACCTCCTTCAAGCTAATTTTATAGTGAACTAATAACACTATAATGAAAATAGGACTTTCAATGGTTTCCTACTTATCGCTAATATACTTAAATTTTTCTTTACTATAGTCCCAATTAAAAAGAAAAGTTGTCTTTTAAAATCTCTTTTACTGCAGTTCGTTTCGAATAGAATAATTTTAAATATCTTTGAAAGTTATTAAAATATAATTTTTTCCCTTCAATGGCCATGATATTAGAATAAAAATAAAAAAGTACTAATTCATTGTTTTAACGGGTGTAACTGATTTAATATAGTAAAATCCAAGCAAACTTAGTTTAAAATCTTTTTTTTTTTTTTTTTGTAGGTTAACATTAAAAAAAGATGCTATAGGAGAAACGTTCCTTTAATTCGTCTTCGTCTTTCAGAATTTCAAACTTTTGTATCACAGCCAACAATTCCCAGTTCATTAGAAAGAAAATATACTGTAATTATTTTTTAAAGTTAAAAAAGTCTTTTTAATGTTTTAAGCAAAATAAATAACAAAACAAAATAGATAAACTGTAAATTTAAGATTCAATCTGCAGTCTTTAGGAAGCAACAAATAGGGAAAAAGTGAATTGATGAGAAATTTGGAAGATTTTAAATGTCGAAGTAATTTAAAATATTTATAAGAAACACGTAATTTTTTGTTTGTAAAAAACACATTTTTGTGTCTCCAAATTTTTATTTTTATGTATTTAATTTGGAATTTTTTTTATATATATGTTCCAAATAATGTATTTTTAACATTTGTTGAGACGGTTGTTGAGATTCAGATGATTAAAAACAAGAATAATGTTTTTATAAAGATAAATGATGAATCATTAATCAGTTTTGATAAATCCCGATCTTGAGTTATGGGAGAGATTTCTTTTGAAGATTTAAATGAAATTTTATTGCATTGTCTATAAAAATGTAGAGTGGTAGTAAAATATAAAATATTCTCAAGATTTGGTAACTTTTTCTTTGACTTTGGTTTAGATTGCTAACATCTACGTTTTTGCTTCACAGGAGCTAATGACTCAAGGATCTACTTCTTAACACTAGATTTACGGACCGAGCCAATTTGACTCATTAAAAATTTGATCACTATATATATATATATATATATATATATATATATAATATATATATATATATATAAAACTTTGAAATCACTTTTCAAAAACATACGTTGGTTTTTAGTTAAGTAATAAAATATATGTAAACATTCATTCCTCTTCCCTGTAGACCCCTTCATTTCGCATTATCACATGTGGTATACCTATTTTCACGGTTGTGAGCCAATTTGACTGCTAGAATGGTTTAACAGTTAATCGAATAACATGACTTTATTGGTTCTATCAGGCCTGGGCAACAGTCAAGATTTTATTTTCTAATTGGCTGAAGAGCTAAGAAGTAAATATAGAAAAGAAGTCGAGAACATTTCCATTCCAATGACAGAAATTCATGCTACTGACGTACGGAAGAATTGTCAAGTTCAACAACCGTGCAAAAGAAACATATGTAGAAACCATTGTGCTGAATGTAATAGAAATGTTTGCGGAAAATGTGTTTCAGAAACAGATTTTATATGTAAAAAATGTTTTTCATGTTTTTTTTTATAATAAACATTTTATTTAAATTAATTTGGAACTATTTTCTTTGTGAAAAATTTCAATTTTCTTGTATGAGTCAAATTGGCTCACTTCAGTAAAAATAGGTATATGATCGACATCCGTAAATCTAGTGTTAAAACCGATTCCGTACTGTTACAAACATCTACGTCAGCAGTGGAATACGAATCTTCCGACTCTAGGCAGAGGGAAAGCAAGGTGTAGTGGTACACAGTGAGGAGTTTATACTTGTCCTTACCATGTCCACCAAAGTACAAAAGAAAATTCCCTGAGAAAACAATTTTGAAATTCCATTGGTTAATAAAGAGAGCAAAATGTTAAATTTTTGTAAACAATTTTAAATGAATGAAAAGGTAGAATACCTTTTCATTAATAAGAATTTTTTTCACAGTAATGCTGTTTAGTCCAGTGCATGATTTTTATAGTTATTCTTATACAATTTATTGAAAACTCAACTGTTTACAAGTTCCATTATCTGGAGTCTAATCCAACAAACTATACTTTAGCAGGATACTTAGAATCATTTCTTTCTAACTTTTTATTCTAACTTTTTGTTCTAAATTTTGACCTTCATTAAAATTGATATCTTTAGCTGCACTATTTTCAATCAACAAAATGACTAAGGTAGATTTGTGTCACCCCCTTGAAGCTTGTACCTGGCGCGGGCCGTAAGCACTGCATCCGCCTTCTTAAGCCACTAACTTTGAGTCCAAGGAGCAATGTCCTACATTTAAGACCTACTTTTTACCCTATTTTTCCATTGGGACTGTATATTTCTCCAATCGTATTTTGATGGATCGCATGTGCACTTCCGTGGGGAAAGGCCTTAGCGAATTATTACCAACCAGTCGCTAAGCTGAAAATAATTTTTGAGTTGAAATATAATTTAAGATATTCTTACTCTCATATGAGTTTTCACGCTGATTCTGAAGATTACAGGAACAGTGACAACATATTACATCCCTTGATTTATCAACTCCTTTTTCCATTTCTTCTCCAGCCACCATCAAAGGAGCATAAGGCAGGTCTTCAGTATCTATGGCCTTTTCTGATATATTCTCTCTATCTACTATATAAATGTTAAAATCTGTCGACGTGACAGCATTTGCAAGTTCATCGGTCTGGGTGGATGCCGCATACACCCTGTCAATGGAAAACACTGCCGCAGTTTCAGTTTGCGATGAGCCTGTCACTGTTTCTATATCTGTCTGGAGTGCTGCTTCTTTCTTGGGATTTTCTTCAGTTTCCACTTTTACCGACGCCACTTTTTTGCATTCGGTGGAAGTGGACGCGTCGCATTTTTCGCCTGTCTGCACCTTTTTCTCTTGCGTGCTCTTCGAATAATTCACTTCAACGTCTGTTGTCTGAACACTAGAAGAATCAGTTTCTTTTTCCGTTTGAACTTTTCGCGAAGACAGTTCAATGACGTACTTTAGAGGAACTTCTAGTGTTCCATTCGACGCTTGAAGGCAACTCCGTGTTCCTGTGCCCGAGAGAAGATCGACTGCATTGACCTTCTTGGAACTTTTTTTCTCCTCCGATGTAAAACCTCTGTCATCATTTTTGGTTCTTAAGTGAAGCTCGAACTCTTTATTTTCGTTAGCTAAATTTAACTAGAATAAAGTAACTGATAATTTACATGTGAATTTTTGAAGCAAAATACTAACCAACTTTAAAAAAACACAACCAAGAATTTTTTTCGGCAGGGGGGTGGGGATCTTTCTTGAAGGCTACAAAGGGCGGATTCTCTCCGAAATATTTTCAATACATATAAGTATATTACAAGAATTTTAAACTTATTGAAATTCATGTGAGAGTGCAGCTACGTTTTGGCTTAAGGTTTGCAAAACTGCTCAGCTCGCCGCACTCACACGTTGTAGGTTGCATACCAAGTTTTTTTTTCGCTACTCAAGGAAACGTGTGGTGTTTGGCAGCACTTCAACTTGACCAAGCTTAGAGAGTTGTGGTTGGTCGCCAAGGAGGCGATTCAGGACCCCGGAGTACCGGTCAATCTGGACAGTTCCGGGAAAGGACGCATCGGCCCAGGATAATGGAACGACAACGAGTTGAAAGAGTTTTTGGCGAAAAAAGTATAGGGTTGCTGGAGTAGTTTAGAAGGAAGAAAAAGAATGTAGCGTGTATAGATTTTGGCAATTTGTTCTTTCAGATCAGTAGCATTTTGCTATAATTAATATTAAAGATGATATAAAGCAAACTTAGGTTATTCATTTAAAGTAGACTAATGTATTTGAAGTAACAACAGCAATGTACTACACCACTACAATGTACATTACTAATTTCGTTTGTATATTTAGACTATGTGTGAAAGTGTTGGAAGATTGTTTAAAACCATGGCTTGGTTTGTTTTGTTTGAACTACTGTTTTGCTACTCGAGGGCTAATGAAGCCATTCCCAACCACGAAAAGAGTTTGGTTTGGAGTGCTACGATTTACTTTTTGCAACACGAGAGCTAATGAGACCGGGACCTACAGCTTAAAGCCGATTTCGAACTGGTATGAACATCTATGGCAATGTGGGATTCGAACCCACGAACTCCGGTACCGAAGACCAGCACCCTAACCAATCGGCCATCGTTCGGCCGGAAAAGAGTAAAAACGTATCTATATAGAACAGAACTGGTCACAAGAGTTTGACAAATTTAGCATAAATTTCGGTAAATATGGACATGATTATTAACACTAACCATAGACAGAAAACTTGTTTACATATTTTTCTCATACAATTTTGTGGTAGGAAGCAAAAGCATGTTTTTTTGCCAGGGGAGCCAAAAGACCTAGTTCCGGCCTTGATGCATTTTTAAATGATTAAGTTTCTATAAAGATGAGAAATTACTTGGAGAACTGGAGATTGTACTCGTTCTGTGCGTTTTATATTTGTAAGATTGTCATGGGGCAGAAATTGCTCATCCACATTCGTAACTTTGAAAAAATTTCTTACTTCTCTACATTCATCACGGCGACTTGCAGATGCATTCGAGCCGAATAACTGAAATGAAATAAAGTTAAATAGTTGAGTAAAATCGTTTTTTTTTCCCAATGCGGCGCATTTATTTTTATTGAAAGCGTTGATCATACAGAGCCACTGGGTTTTTTTTTGCCTTTTATATTGTAATAGCAATATATAACTTTTAATTTAAATAAAATGTAAAATTCGATATCTGTGGAAAGTTTAAAGATTCAGCTACAGAGCACTGTTTTATAAATTCGGAAAGTATTTGATCTGTAGTGTTATAATTTTTGGTTATTATTTTTAAAATTTTTGTACCCGGAGTTAATTTTTTTCGCATCGTGTCTAATTGTGCATCTGTGGTTAATACACTGCACGCCGGTTTATTCTGCCGCTGACTTAAGTGTCCAGTGGGCGTTTTTTGATTCGCGTCTCCCACGAGTTGTCATTCAGTAAATTAGCAATAAATCGAAAACTACTTCGTTTTTTTTAATAAAAAAATAAACTTCATATTTACAAAACATGATTAGTAACTTGACAGACTAAATATCTGGAAATAAATAACGCAAATTGTTGTGTAGCAACACAAACACCATACAATTGTACATCGTATTTATACGTTATTTGCTGTCTAGCCAAAATCTGCCAAATACGTATTTTTACTTGACCCGCGCTCCAGTGACAGTCTACAAACAGCATAAAAGTACGTTTCCCGCTTTGTGTTCATATTCTGAGTGAGCTTTCAGTTACCGTTAATGCTAATAGATGGCGCCCATAAATTTGATCTCTGTTTTGTTCCCAGTTACATTTATCACTGAATATTAGTTATTAAACTTGTTTTCTATGTGTCAAAGTCAAGGGATAGTCTAATTAACCTTCTAATTAAACAGCGCGTTGTTTACTTATAGCTTTGATATGAGAACGAACCCCAAGACCTTGCAGACTTTCTAATCTCTTGATTCGGAAGTTGATGTGAATGTTCTAAATTTTATGCTTAGCTACAGTGAATTGATGTTCCAAATTATGTTTGGACCTTTTCATTAGGAGAATAAGATGGTAAATTTTACATTGCTAGGTAATACGTTAAAAAAAAAACTTGACTTTGACTTTTAGTGTTTGCCTATAAAAAAATTAAAACAAGATTACCAATTATTTGATAAGTTCAGAAATTCTCTTGTGATTCAAAATTAAGTTTTGACCGAAATGTAAAAACTAAAAACAAGATGCTCTTTGTTTAATTGCACACTATCTGCTAAAAAATTGAGTTTTAAAAAATATGTTTTACTTGTTTATGGCTTTAACATATCGTAGTGTTGTTTGATCTTAATTATACACATACTTATTTAAAAGAATGAAACCACTTACGAGCTCACAACAATCAAACGCTGCGACAAAAAACGGTGAGTTTTTTTGTACTGCCACATAGCTTTAACAAAAATAATAAGCATTTTACAGTTCGATTAAGTACCCGCCACAAACATTATCTTCGAACCACTAGACGCTAAGTGAAGCCTGCCTTTAAAATAATCCCAATCAGCATTACTCAATTTTAGTTTACAGATTATATGAATAGGTATAGTTAATACCCTCTATCTGTCAAGAAGGTTCTGGAAAGTATCTGACAAAATAAGCTTCTAAATGCGGTTTAAAATATTACAACATTGAATACTTAATATCATTTTTATCAAGAAAATGATGAAAAATACTAACTTTAAAATAAGGTATCACTTACCTTATTCATCTCTTAGGGGTGCCACGTTCGAATCCATGTCGGTAAAAGTATCCATTAAAAGACAATAATGATTCACTTGCAACGTTTTAAAAACACGACACATTTAATATGTATTAACGATTACAAACATTACACACAAATTAACACGCATATATTACAAAAAAGCCGAAGATCTCCGAAGCGATCATTTTCCGTTCTCTACAACTCGAGGGGCCTTACTCTGGGAGTTGCGGTTCGTACCGAATGTTCGTTGTGACGTCATTTTGACGTCAGCTTGCGGAAATTTTGACAGCAAACGATATTTCGGTACTCTGGGGGTTACATGCGGAAAGTTACCGATAGTTTAGGTTGTTGTAAATTACCGCATGTAACCCCCAGATTACCGAAGTATCATTTGCTCTCAAAATTTCAGCAAACTGACGTCAAGGTGACGTCACAACGAACGTTCGGTACGAACCGCAACTCCCAGAGTAAGGGCCTAGGTCTCGGTATCTACTGACATTCCTGGTGGCGCTGCCATCGAAGCGTTGCAGTAAAGGCGACGTTATAGGAGTTCGTGACACTTAAAAATAGTACAAGACCTCAGGGCAGAGATGAAACCATCCGTAAATTGAGGTAATCCAATGCCAGATGATATTTGAGGACTCAGTTTATACCCTTTCCTGCAAATTTTTTCTTAATTTTATTTTATTTCTTTATTTATATTTTGCCATTTAAAAATCTCGTTAGCATACTCTAGGCAAGAAGTGAAATAAATGTTCAATCAAAACTGTCCAGAAATGTCACCAGGTATTTTCAAGTTGGTAGTTTTACCAGATAATTCTATTTTACTGAAAGTGCTTGTTTTCAGTGAAATTCGAATCTTAATAAGGCGATTTCACTCAGCAGGGCACATCTCAACGTATGACAATTCTGAATTTAGTTTCAAACGGAAGGGTAATTTATTGTTTTCCTATTGGCTGTTGTAAATATGAAAATGAATGGGAAGGGCATTATAGTAGTTCGTGACATTGCGACAAATTGCCTTATAGTGTAAAACGCTTACAACATTTAAAAATTACATTAAATCCATTTAGCAGTCAATTTGACCGCTGTTGGTAGTCCTAGTGTTAAGTAAATGGGCATACTTACTCTGTTAGAACTATCCAAAGTTGTAAAAGTATCCGCTGATCTGCTTCTTGCTTTCTCTACGGCAAAAGAATAAGCTTTATCGCCATCTACTTTTACATTGAATCCAACGACGCATAAATCTGTATCTACAGTTTCGTCTTCAGGGATGATAGATAATCGCTTTAAACTTACGTCACCTAGCAGTGAAAAATATTTGTGAATAGACATTGCTGTTACAAAATTGTATCATTAAATAAATTTTCTTCCAGCTGTTGTTCTCGGTAAAAAAAAAAAAAATTAAAAAAAAAAAAAGTCATAGATGCTTGTTTTGAGTCTATAATTTAAGGTAATCACAATGTTAATATAAATCCTTCATTTTTTTTTCAGTCTGAAAGTGTTCTTTACATAAAGTGTATTTTGAAGATAAGAGAAGGAGTTTTTCCTTCAGAATGATTTACTGAAGGATAGATACAGTTTCGAATTGAGTTGATTCATGTATCAACTAGGCATAAACTAGATGCCAATTGCAATTTATTTGCCTTCAAATAATTCAACTATTTAAACAATGATCCAACAGGAATTAACGAATCTTGGGTTTCTCTGTTGGCTTAATAAAATAATTTTTTTGGGGAGGGGCACATAGCCCCCCTATCTCATGGGATGGGAGTGGGGTCAAGTCAGGTTCCGACCATAAAAAGAGTTAGCTCTCAAAAAAAGATACTCTCTATTACCTCCTCCTCATACAGGTGGCAGGACAAGCCTGGAAGGGGTCTTTTCCTTGGTTCCTGTTACTAAATTATGAGAGCCCAGCAGCGATAATGTTTCTCTCGTCCGTAGCATTCATTAGATACACGTTCCCTCCGGGAGGTGCTAAATGAGTAACGGCTTTGCAGGCATATTTAACATAAAGGTATTTGTATTGCTAGTTACATTAGACGTAAGTAAAACCTCTCATTTATATTTATTTTGACCAAAACGTCAAGTAAACGTAAGGTTAGAGGTACTTACGGTTAATTAAAGGATTCAATGCGAATTTGGATTGATATTTTAGGTCAAAGGAGGGGGAATTGGTAAGGACCCTGAATGTTTCATCGTTACGTCTGATTTTTTTTTAGTTTTCTGAAGTGTTTCTTTTTTTCTTTTCTTTTATTGTTTTACCGTTTCAGTCAGATAATTCCATGACCCATGTGTCCTTCAGCTGAAATACAGTAGATAAATAAATAATACAATTGGAAAAGATCACTCAGGTACCCCGGGATCGTGAACCCCGTAAAGGAGGTGTGCCCCTGGGGGCAACTGGAAGAATGTAAACAGTTTTGTTGGCCAAAATATATTTATGGCCCATTTCGTGATCCAGCAGTGAAAAACGTGTTAATGGATGACTGAAATGTAACAAAAATGCCGGGGAGAAAATATTTTTAGTCACTGAAATTGGTTATTCGGTTTTGATTTCAGTAAATTATGTGGTTGGGAAGGGGGAAATATATTTTTTGAAGAGAAAAATTTGAGTTGTTCCAATTTTCTGGAATGGTGGTGATCAGACATATGAGTAGTCTGCCCCCCCCTGGCAACTTACATCTGTTACGCCAATGGATTTACCTAACCAAAAATTAAACGAGTAGTTTTTTTATGCATTTTTTTGGTTTGAATCAAAAGTTTGTCATAAGATAACTATTAAACAAAAATGAATGTTACTCTCTATAAAGACTCATGATTTGAACTCTATGATTTTGAGTCTATAATGTGTAGAGATTATTTCTGATGCCTTACGGTCAGTTTTTTGTTACATGACTACTAATTAGAAAAGAACCTATTACTTAAAGTCGATTTCAAGGGGCTATGAATACTACATTTGAGGGAAATTTGAACCGGCGAACTCGAACTAAAAAGCTTTGCCGTTCCGATTCGATCATCGTTCTGATATATATGACTAGAAATAGAGTTGGCATTGCTGAATATCTAATATCAATATAATTAATTTGATATTAGATTCGTTAAAATGTCATTACATAAGACTTACCTTCTTAGAAGTTTAGAAAAAAAACAAGTCCTAGTGGGTAAAATGTATACGACCAATAATCTTTTGTATCAGCTATATTTTGACATTGAGTAAGCATATCGATAAGACACAATTTTTGAAAGAAAAATTCTACACAAAATTTTCGATGCTGTCCAAGAAAATAACGTCTGGTGAGTTCTTTGCAATCATGAAATTTATAATCTATATAAGCAGCCGGACATTGCTAATGTTATCAAATCAAGCGGAATAAGGTATCTTCGATACCTATTTCGATCAGAGGATAACACCACTAAGCTATTAACTTTCAACAGACCTAGAGGCACTGGGAAAAGAGAAAGACCTCTATCAGATAGATTGATGATACTTAAAAACATCAACTGTTACTTACTGGAAACACATAGCATATGATAGATTACAATGGTAAAAACACTGCTCAAGGCTACTGTCCAGAAGAAGGATGAAATTTATCATATATCCTCAAATGCGTACGATTATAAATTGGCGAGGTCTTCATTGCAGTTTAAGGTGCCTGCGGAATTTGACTTTTTATCCATCTTTATCATCGCCAAGTATATGGTTTTTCTGATGAAAGCAGATTTAGGGCTATTCCGACTGCAATTGTGCATAAAATTTTTGTATAAGTTTAAAACTATTTTAGCACTTATAGATTATGCTTTTTATTACACTTTCATTGCTTTTTATAAAGTATTCATATTTTCTGTTAAATTTCAGTGTGATTAAAAAAAACTTAAAAAATTGTTCTCCATACTTTTGCAAATTTAAAAATTTGGTACAATCTGTGTATACATTTTATCAATACTGCGTTTTTTTTTTTTTTTTACTATTTTAAAACTTATAGTGTGTCTTATTGATCTTGTGGAGGTATCTTAAAGGACACGTTGGTACTATTGGCACCAAACAATATCGCCAAAACAACAAGGAGGTACCCTAAAATGCATTTTCACCTTTAGCGAGTTTACTCCGCTTTTCTCATATTCATAAGAAATTGATACTTTTACCAAAGTTTATTTTAGGTAAAACCATGCATCTTACCCAAGAGTAGAGGTATGATGCCTTAACTACTAATCAGTAATATTAACATACTTTCCGAATGGTTTTTTCCTGCGTGAAACATGTTGTTAAAGGTTAGATTCTTCAGTTCTTCTGAATTATCCATTCAAATTAATTTTTAAACTTGAAATTTACAAGAAAAGAAGTGAGGTGGATGAAATTTAAATCCTTATCATTGTAATTGATCGAAGAAATTTTATATTATTTCCATAGAAATTGAGTAAAAGTAGAAGCTGTTACTATATATTTCCTATATAATATCAGCCTCCACAGAAAATGTCCGATGTTGTTTATAAATTTAGCATTTTTAAAGTTTAGGTATATAAAACAACGTGTTGAGATATTGTTATCCTTCTTGTAATGCATCTAAAATTATGGAGTTGTGAAAAAAATGTTAGTTCGTACTGCTTTAAAATATTTATATAAAAATTTTATGTCCTAATAAAATATTTTAAAGAAACATTCTGTTCTTGTTATTTTTGTGCTTGCTAAATTAAGAAATAATTTCAAATTGCAAGGCAGGTTTCCGATTGTTATAATTTTCAAAATATAAGAAAGCTTCAGCATAAGCAAATAGCTTTCATAAAATCCCAAGTTCTCAAAATAATAAAACCTGGTGGGAGCTTACGTCTACGACTATGAACAATGAGCTTAGCCTTTTCAGTCGGTCAATCAATTAAGACTAAACAACTTGAAAAAAGAAGGACGACTCCTACCTCTCTCTTAAGTTAAAAATTTTCTTCTTAACTTATGAGAGTTCGATTATATATAATCGAACTCTCATTTTTAATATATTTTTTGTTATAGTACATCCTCATTAATGATCAACTGTCATTTTAAATACCGTAGGATGCCAATGATAAAAAAAAAGTAAAATTTTGTGAAAAGAGATTTATTATATTATATCGTATGCAAACACAATACTATAAAATGAAGTTTTATATTGTAGCTATTCGTCATAATTTCAGTTGAGAAAAAATCCTGCCGAAAAAGTAAATTTATGCTAGACTTATGCTAGTGTTATGGATCGACATTTTACTATTAATTAATAGTAAAATGTCGATCCATAAGACAAAATTATAAGTAACAGCTGATACTAAATATGGGATATTATTTATATGACTACCATGTGCCTTCGTTGAAAAAAATATTCCATGTAAACAAAAATTCTACAAACTATTTTTTAATTACCCTATAAGGCGATTTCACTCAGTAGGGCAAATTCTCAAATTATTACAATTCTGGCCTTAGTTTCAAACGGAAGGGCAGTGTATTGTTTGTCTATTGGCTGTTGTAAACATGAAAATGAATGGGAAGGGCATTATAGTAGTTCGTGAAGTTGCGACTAATTGCCTTATTATGTGAAGGATTTGCTGAGTTGAGGTCAGACGTAGTCTTAGGCCCTCTCTTATTACGGACGATAAGAGCTAAGAGTATATTGAATACTATTCTAATCCAGCCAATATGCCTCTTTTCGAAAAAGAAATGAGTAAAAATAAAATATAAAAAAATTATTTTTAATTAAAGAAATGGAAGCATTGCCTACTTACAAAGAAAATTAATATATTCTCGGGAAATTAGTTACTATCACCAGGCATTTATGTCTGTTTTTAGGACATATTTTAAAATGATCTGTAATTTTATGACATGTATAATCTACGTCACGGGTGCCTACTAGTTCATAAACTATTTAAGCATTGAAAACTGATGATAACTATCACATGAACTTATTTTACTTTTTCGCACGTTGTTCACTTGTATCAAATTATAAATGAGTAACTTAGTGTTTATAGAACTTAGTGTTTATAACTGAAAATGAATAATTATTGAAAATTTAGATCAACTGTCAGTATTTGGATAAAATATCTGTAATAAGAATATAGATCTTTAATATAAAAGACTGGGAAACTTATTACAATAAGCAATTTGTATCGACATAAAAAAAGCACTTTTTTTAAGTTACTTACTAAAAGCAGAATTGTTATGTACAAATTCGGTTTACAGTTATAAATAATTATTTCGATGAATCTTTATTCAGTTTCTTTTCAATATTATATATTTACAAAAATAATTCTCAAAATTTGTACTGAAAAAAACCTCATAAAAAGACTGTTCATGTAAATCATACAAATAATCCACCAATTTTTTCTTATTTGGATATGATTCTCGTGTATTATCAGCAACATGAATGATGTAACATTTCATTAGAAATCTAGTGTATAAATAAACATTAATATATATTTTTAATCTTGTAGAATATAGAAATGTCAAAAACTTTCTATCAGTTTACTCAAATTATGTTTTCATATTTACAATAAAAATTTCTCATCAAAAAAAAATTATTCATTATATAAGTTAGAACAATAATTTTTTCACATAATTAATTGTCATATTTTTTTTTACATATACAATAAAATGTTTTATATTATTTTGTTTAATTTTTCTATCAGTGATTTTTAAATTTTATAACATATATTTTTTGTTTTTTTTTAAATTTTAATATTACATTCCAATGTACTAAAAATTATAAATATCTTAAATTATTCATTTTTATTTATCTTCTTTATTTTCAAAAATAATCATATCATTATTTTTTTTATTAATTAATATCTTCTTTATAAATTTTTTATAAATTTTATATTTAAATTTATATAAATCAAAATATTAACAATATTCAATACTGTCAATTATTATAATTAGTGATCATATTTAAAATTTATTATAAAAAAAATAATTAAATTAATCTATTATGTTTAGCGTTTTGTTTTTTTTTTATAGAAATTGTACAGAAGACTGTTGTCTTGTTTTTTAATTAGAACATTTAAATATCAATATCCTAGAAGAATTCAGTATACAATGAATTCGTATTTTTCTTTATTTAGTGTAAAGGAATTAACATGTTCTCATACAATCAGTTACTCTCGGCATTTTCCGTCTGCTAATTTTTCCACATGTGCTAAACTTAGAAACAGTAAGTAACATAATTAATTTATCATATATATATATATGTATATATATATTTGAATTTAGGTTATAAAAAAGAAAGCTGTCATAGCAATTTATTTAACATGTAAGAGGAAAATGTTCACCAGATTTCTTTAAGATTATTTCTAAAATTTATTTCGCATGTATTGTTTTATGCTTAACAAATGACATGTGATTAATTTGTATTCTAGTTACTGTTAATTTAGATTTCGTAGCTGTTTTTATATCATAAAACCAAGAAGTTTACGATAAAATTATGAAGATCACGAAGAAAATGATCTCGATAAACTATGAAGCAGTTCTTGAAAATGTGAATTGAAACGATAACTATTTGTTCAAATCATTTATCAAAGGTTTTAAAGTTACTATCAAAATCCCAAAGTTTTAATTTCTCTATTTTTCTTCCTTAGGGAATGAATGTCTTGATAACACTTCAAGTAAAAGGGCAAATCGAGATTTTTTTCTTATTTAAATTCAATTAAATACCAGTGCATGTACATATACATATATAGAGCAGTTTAAATATAAGTTAATTTGATAAAATAAACAAAATCATTGTAGTTTTAAGATTAATTGAAAATATATATCAAAGTTGAGAATTTTCTAAAGTTTATGTTGTGATAGTATTAGTCATATGGATAAATTTGTCTTAGTTTTAAATTTACTCCAAGGAAGCATAAAATAAACAATAGTGATAAATTCTCAAAAGTGAAATTCCTAGTAAAATCAGCTGGGAAGATTTCCTTTGATTATTTCAAGTTTCAATTATGAAAGTTATCTTTTCAGTTAATAATTTGCTTCTTTATGAAAAATTTTAAAATGTATATTTTAAATTAAGATAATAATGCACTATTCACATACGTTATATAATCATGGTGTTTTATGTATTAAATTTTGTTTTGATGTTTAAGAAAATAGTATTGAAAATAAGTTCTATATACATGAGTATTTATAGCTAATTTTTTTAAAAATTATTATTATAAAATTTAACATTCTAGCATACAAAAAAGTCACACTTTTATGTTTCAAGAGAAGTATAAATTTTTTTTTTCTTTCATCTATCAAATTTATGCATAATTCTGTTTTATTATTCATCATTTTCCTTTAACTATACATTCTTTGATGAATAAAATCTGTGTTCAAGATAATATTGTGAAATTTTTAATATATACCATTTTATCATTTTGAGGAATTGATCTCATCTAAAACCATTTATGATAAGCCTTCTAATCCCAAAACAAGGGGGGGGAGATTGTTTATAAATTTTTTAGAGAGTTAAAAGTATTTTATACATTCTTTAATAAATAAAATCTGTGTTCAAGATGATATTGTGAAATTTTTAATATAACCATTTTATCATTTTGAGGAATTGATCTCATCTAAAACCATTTTTCATAAGCCTTTTAATCCCAAAACAAGGGGGGGGGGAGATTGTTTATAAAATTTTTAGAGAGTTAAAAGTATTTTAAACTAAGCATGATTCTCTTTTATTAATCAGTTATTTTTACTATATATTTTTTTATGAATAAAATCTTCTGTGCATTAGATTGTGTTAGTTGTGAAACTTTTAATGTATACTATTTTATCAGTTTGAAGAGTTAAGCTTAACCATTTTTATTTTAAATTTTTTATTTCAGGTGAACCTGAGGAAGAAAAAAATCCTCATGTGTAAGTAGTGATGACGTTAAAATTATTTTCTCTTAACCAATTGTGTTTGATTGGTTTAAATTATTTTTTAGCACAATATATTATTATTTATTGGTATTATAAGTAATTTTCTGAGTATGCAATCAGTAATGTTTGGAATTCAAATTTAACTTTTTTTCGTCTCTTTGTGGTCATTTTCGTATATAAAAAGTAAAAATGTTAAATCTACTTCGATCTGTAAAAAGTATATGATTTTGTTAAGATTTTGCATAGATTATCTGTTTTATGAAAGTCTCTTTTCTTTGTACTCAAAGAAAATTTTTCTGATGGTAGAATGCCCATGTAAACCAGCTGATATCAACATTTGTTTGGTAATTTTATTTTAGCTTGTTTAGATTGAAGATTGCAAATTTATCTAAAGCAATAAATAGAATACTTCTATTTTATCTCTTTAGATAATTATATAATAGAAAGGGAATTTACTATATTGTACAAATTAAAAAAGAGGGTGCAAATGTATTTTATTGCGGAATTAGTTAAAAAAAAAATTGTTTACTAAATTTTGTGACTTGATCTTTTTCTGTTCTCTGTACATTTATACTTAAAGGAAAAAATTTCATTAAATTATTAAGTTTTATTCAAAACAGGGTTGTATCGGTTTTAACCATGGGGGTTTAAAACCAGTGGTTTTATATAAGTGTATCTTTGGTTTTGACCACTGAAATTCACTTTTTAATATATTTAATAGTAATCGAACATAGTTTACTAGCATATGATAAAGGCAAGATACATTTCTTAATTGTCATAAAAAAAAATATAACATAACACCAAGATACAAAAAAAAATGTTTTAGTTATTTTCGTTTATACAAACTGTTTTATTTGTAATTTATGTGGAATTCAAAAAACGGTTACAAGTAACAAGTTTTGTAGTTTTCTATCTATATTTAAACGATTTCGTAATTTATTTTGGATTACTCCAAACTTTAAAAATAATCTTTTCATAGCTGGCACAACAGTTCAGTATATGTATTTTAAAATGAACAAATTTTATGTTAATGCCTTTAACCTTCTTCATTGCTGTCCACCAGACATCAGGTCAAAGTGTAACTTTTACACTTTTATGTGTCTTATATTTTCTTTTACACTTTGTTGTTATATTTTATGTTTTACAATGCAACTGGATTACATTTTTATAATTGCATGTGCATGGTTCATTTTTAAAGTTTAAGCATTTATATTATACTGTATAAGCATATTAAATCTCATAAACTTGGTAGTGTAATATTTTGTTTAAATGCACTACTATTTTTTTATTAAAAGTCACTTCTAATTACAAAACATATACATTAAAAGACATTACAACCCTGATTCAAAATGAAATTATAATTATGGTAAAAATATTGGAAAAATTTTCTTCTGAATTCATATATTGCATTTTGTTTTGCACACCTCTAAAGTTTTGTATCTCTTTTGCAAATCACTATATATAATTAGTAACGGCTTGTTTATTTAAAGGGACAAGATATGATTTTTAGTTATTACAATTTTCAATTTGTGATATTTTTATAGTAAGAATAACATAAACCATGTATGACACTAAAATATGTTAGAAAAGAATTTGATTAAAATACAAAGTTGTTTAATAAAAATTTAATTGTCCAAGGACATTCCTTTAAAATGTTTTTTTGTGCTTCTCTTATTAGTTAATTGCTTTCATTTATTCACTCTATATTTAAAATTTATATAGAAACAAAACTGGGTATTAATTTTAAATTGTGTTAAATAATACTATTTAAATAAATAATTATTTTGAATTGTAAATTTTTATGCAGTTTCTTTTGCCATTTCATGATATTAAGCTTATGTATCTCGAGAGAATGCATTCATGGTTTCCGCGCACCTGGAAAATCATGGATTTAGACAATGGATTAATTTTGTCATGGAAAGTCCTGATTTTTCAAGTAAAATGAGTAAGAGTCATGGAAAGTCATGGATCCGCTAAACTACCGATTAATAAAAATGCATTGAATTGTTTAATTCTATATTTACTTGTCATTGGTATTTATGTATTATCCTATTGACCCTATTGCCAAGTAAAATTGGTTCGCCAAGGAAACCCGAAGCAAGAAAGCTTAACG
Organism: Pardosa pseudoannulata; assembly: GCA_032207245.1. Lineage (NCBI taxonomy): Eukaryota > Metazoa > Arthropoda > Arachnida > Araneae > Lycosidae > Pardosa > Pardosa pseudoannulata. Next base: position 45,680,616 of record CM063505.1, read on the forward strand.
GGTGGATAAATGTGTATTATTCTGGTTTTTTCTTAAATTGTAGATTAAAATTTTATTAATATAATAATTATTTTTTAATAAAAATTAGTTAAGATTTTTGCACAAAATATAAGTTTATCTCTAGGGATATTGTATATAAACATTATAGGGTTATATTTGGCTATTATTCATGGTCACCTGGATAATACCAAAGTACCCTGAATTCAAATTGGAAACATTTTGATTGAAAAATTGCTATATGATTAAACTTAGGTATGTAGATACAACAATTTAATTTTATATATATGAGTTTATTAACACTTATAAAGTAAATTTATAGTTTTTTATGATAAAATTCCTGTAATTTCTCTAAAAGCATATATTTTATTTGTATGTACATCAGAAGTTTTATTCATATATATTTTAACGAAAGCTTTTTAAAGTCATGGAAAATGATCTGCTAAATCAGGGAAAGTCATGGATTTGAAAAATTTTATTTTGGCAGATACCCTGTACTTTGCATTTTTGTAAAGGAAAATATGTTAACTGACAATATCCAAAGTAGAAATACTAAAATTTTGAAACTGGATAAGATTTTTTAAATTTTAAAATAAGATTCTTACTTTTAAATTAATGTATGTTTAAATTTAAATGTAAATTATTATAAACCATAAACCAGGTTTCAGTCCAGTAAAATAATCATTTAATTGGAAAAATCTCTTTTGATAATGAAGTGAATGCTTAGTTTGATCTTTTTTCATCTTTTCTGTATAAGTAATTATTTCATATTTTGGTTTTAGTTGTCATTTTCAAGGTCATTTGTCCCCTTAAATGGTGGTTCACAAAACATATTTTAAAAAAAATGCTCTACATTATCTTCTTGAAATTCTTATATATATATATATATATTTATACATATATTCAGTTTGATGATATTTTAACTTTTTTTTTCATGTTCTAAACTACTAGAAAATTGATTTTAATTAATATTGTTTAATATTAGAGGTGATATTTTATTACACTATAATTCCTGTTTTATGTGATAAAATTTAGTGTTTAGGTCTTTATATGATGAAAACAAATAAACAGTTAAATGCATTTTGTATAAATTTTATAGTAGTAAAATAATATCTTTGGATGGAAAATTATGTAATATTTATTTTTAAATTCTAGTTTCATCAATTACAGATTACTTTTGTGATCTGTATAGTAATTTTTTTTATGAATTGAACAAATTGCTTTTTCTATGTTTATTAAAGCTTTTTAAAAATTCAAACATCTTTATTGATGATTACATTTATATTCATATGCATGTAAGGAAAATTCTCAGGGGTTTTCAAAACTTGAATCAAGGGTAAAAATTCCCGCGTCATTTTCCATTCCCCTTTTTAACCCCTAACCTAAATTGACCACTGGGGCTACAGGTTACGCCCTCAGAGAAGGGGCCTGGCCAATTATAAACCTACATGGCCCTAGCGGACAATTTAGGAAATTTCCAAATAAAAAGGAGATACACGCTAGCGGAGACAGATTTTTCTTGAGATATTTTCCCACAGATGTTGACCCAGGTGTTAATGGTCTTGTAAATGGAGCTTTATGCTAGCTGACCCCTCAGTTTGTCCCTATGATGAAGTGGAAACCCGTCCTTCAAAGTTGTCTTAATAAAGGTCTATAGCTGAAACGTTATCATTTTTATGGCCATGACTGCAACCCCCCATCGAGAAGTCAGTCTCATTACATATATAATTAACAATTAATTAAAAAGGAAATATTAAGATCTATAAACCATAGTTTATAAGAAGTCAATTATTTCAAAATTTTGATGTAATTTTACTGTATACACCCATCTGAAGTGTTTTATGCTTAATTTTTAAAACACTGCAAAATAAGAAATGACAATGTGAAACTCGTTTGATAAACTTTGTATTTTCAAAGTTTTCTTTACAAAATTAGTCATATTTTTTTTGTAATTACTTGGTTTCCGTGCACCTGAAAAGTTAGGGAAAGTCATAGAAAATCATGGATTTAGACAGTGGATTAATTTTGTCATGGAAAGTCTTGATTTTTCAAGTAAAATGAGTAAAAGTCATGGAAAGTCATGGATCCGCTAAACTACCAATTAAAAAAATTTATTGAATTGTTTAATTCTATATTTACTTGTCATTGGTATTATGTATTACCCTATTGCCAAGTAAAATTTGTTCGCCAAGGAAACTCAAAGCAAGAAATCTTAATGGGTGGGTAAATGTGTATTATTCTGGTTTTTTCTTAAATTGTAGATTAAAATTTTATTAATATAATAATAATTATTTTTTAATAAAAATTAGTTAAGATTTTTGCACAAAATATAAGTTTATCTCTAGGGATATTGTATATAAACATTATAGGGTTATATTTGGCTATTATTCATGCTCACCTGGATAATACAAAGTACCCTGAATTAAAATTGGAAACATTTTGATTGAAAAATGGCTATATGATTAAACTTAGGTATGTAGATACAACAATTTATTTTTATGTATGTGAGTTTATTAACACTTATAAAGTAAGTTTATAGTTTTTTTATGATAAAATTCCTGTAATTTCTCTAAAAGTATATATTTTATTTGTATGTACATCAGAAGTTTTATTCATATATACTTTAACGAAAGCTTTTTAAAGTCATGGAAAATGATCTGCTAAATCAGGGAAAGTCATGAAAAGTCATGGATTTGAAAAATTTTATTTTAGCAGATACCCTGTAATTAACATTAAATCAGGAATTGATTTAATAATGTATATCAGTATTTAGTTGTAATGCCTTTAATAAAAATCAATAAAAACTTCTTAGAATAGAGTATTTAGCTATTGATATCACACTGGTTTGAAAGTGAATGCCAATGATATTTACAGATAACTACAGTTTATAATTTAGTAATGTAATGGTTGTAATCTGTAATTTTTTACTCTAATTATAAATTAATTGTATTCTTTTCCTTTAATTTTAATGTAGAGTGAAGCTTGTTTTCATTAAACCTAATGGAGATGAAATTGTATTACCTGGCATAGCAGGTAAATCTGTTATGGATGCTGCAATTAAACAAAATGGGATCATGCAAGGTAAGTTTTCATTTTGAATTCTCATTTTGTTTGATCACACAAAATGTGGTTTTTAAAACTATTGTTTTGTGCTTTAAGTTCCTGAGTTATAACTACTGTAACTTTAACTAGAGTTGGGCCTTAGTGGTTTTGCTGCCGTAGGCAATCCCCCAAAATGCTGCTCCCACCCAATTAAAAAAATAATTAAATTAAAACAATAATACTAATATAGATTTAATAGTGTATTTTGCACTATTTTAGGCAACTTTCTAGAATCAACACTGTTGTAAATGATCTTTCTGACTGCATTTAATTATATGAAAATAAATTGTATTAAAATAATCCATTATTTTATATATATGTATGCAATTTAACTTTAATCCTTTATAGACATATAAAAACTTTATCTGAATTTTAAGTAAAATTATTAAACTTCAAACCAAAACTACAAAGGCATTCTCTTAGGTGCTAATTTGTAAAATTTTTCCTTACAATATATGAATTTATAGATAATTGTACAATTGAATGGATTATTTTTTAAAAAGTACAAATTTTCACACACAAAAAAAGGAAAAACCTCACGGTACACATATTAATATGATGAAGTCATAGACAATGAATAACAGTAAGACTGCTTGTCTTACTGTCATTCTCGGAACTAGAAGTTTTCAGTAGTGATTCTTCAAACTATTTATTGCACCTCTGTTTCTATTTGGCATCAAGCTAAGGAAGTATGTGCAATTCCACATATAAACATATATATACACAGGCTTGCAATTCTGTCACTTTTTTTACAATTGATCACTTTTAGTCACTTTTTTAAGTAAACAGTCACTTTTTTCATGGTGTATCACAGCAAAAGTCTGTTGTTGAAAAAAGAAAATCTGAATTAATAACAAACTATTTTAATAAAAGACCAAAAATGTGATGCTCTAATCTTAATTTTCTTATTAAAATGTAATTAGTCATATGGTTTTTAGAATTTAGTGATTTTAAAAAGTTGTAAAGAAGTTGCTGAAATGTACATTTGTACTGAAATGTATATTTAATACATTAAAGTAATTGACGTCAAAGCACACATTTCTCTTTTTCTTCAAAATTTTTGTTTAGATACTCTAATCTAGTTATTTATATATTTCAAAACATCATTAATATATGCAGGGAATTGTGATTATAAAATTAATGTGTTGTATGTATTCAAATCTAATTTATAGATTTTTTTTAATAAAAAGCAATGTTGAGTTGTGTTTAACCTTTTTTTGTATTTGACGCTAAAATCATGTCTTGCATGAATCATTTGATTTCGAGTTAAAATAAATATTAAAATCTTAATAATAGCATCTGTAATCAAGAGGAGAAAAAGAATTGCTTTTTTTTCAATGTTTAGTCACTTTTTAGTCACTTCTTCTGTATTATTTGTCACTTTTCTCACCTTTTTGAAAGTGCCTCAGCAGTTGCAAGCCTGTATACATTTCCAATGTGATATCACTTGTATTTATTAACATTGCTACAAAGCTGCAGATTTGGTTAACTATTTTATTAAGAGAGCAGCATATAGGTGGTTAACATTATTTCCACTAAGGGACAGCACAAATACATCAAAGCCTTACTCAGGAATCAAATCCATCAGGTGGGAGTACAATACACCAACCACTGTATAATCTGGTTGGCTCTCTCTTTATATATATATGTATATGTTTTAAGAATTTTATGATTGTAATTATTTTCAAGAGTATGGAGCATGTGCGCATATACATAATGTCGTTTACATGTTAAAATTACATGCCAGTAAAATTGCACTAATTTTAAAACTAGAATGTTTACAACTATGCATTCTTAGTATAAATCCACAATTTGTAATAAAACTTACTCATAAGAATAATGAGGTCTAAATGTGGTTTCATGGGAATAAAGCTTTTACCACGCTAAGTTATCTGATATGTAGTTGAATTGCATAATATTCAAATATAATGTGCTGAATGTACAATAAATCTTAATTGTACATCTATGAGCTGTTATTTATCTATTTACATTTACTGAGCCTATTTGGATTTTTTTTCCTATTCTGACAATTTGGTTGGAAAAAGTTGTTTTGCTATTTGTTTAAGGTCTTTTGGTTGTTAAGCCAAGCTCTTTCAGGAAAAGAACTAGTTCAAAAAAAGTTTTGCAGTTTGTTCATAGACAGGAGCTTTAAATGGAGTTCAGGGGCAAGTAATTATTTTAAGGGCCCCTGATATCATAACAAGTATCTTAATCACTAATTACACAAGGCAGCATTTATTTCATGTTTATTTGTAAAATTTGAAAAAGAGCTACATAAAGTTATTAAGGAAAAATAATAAAATTTGAGCTGTATTGACAATCTTATGTATTAAAATCTGACTCTAACTATGTATGTGCATCTATGTCCTTGCAAACTGCTGGATACAGAAGGGCGCCGATGGTACCAAAAGACACAGGACGATCCGAGGAAGTCATTTTGCCCATTCGTGTTCCGATATTCCAATTAGTTTGAAAGATATTTACAAGAAACAGACCAAATTGCCATTTTAATTTTGTGGCACGACCATTTCCATTGTTGAGTTGGCATCAAAGAGTGATAGTATTATTCAACGTTGGCATTATTATCGTCTGCTATTTGGTATTCTGAGAATTGTAAGGATGTATTTATGGTATTAAAATTTAAGTCTAAAGAAATATATTTATGAAAATATATATGTATGTGAGAATACTTTTGTATCTTCTAAATGCTAAAATCATCTTTTTTAGAAAATCACTTTTTTCTTTTCTTGGCGAGATTTTTATTTTCAGTAATTCAAAAATCGCCAAGTTCTATGAAATTTTTGTTTGTATTTTGCAGTTGCCATTTCTTATACAAAAACTAACTTTAATTTTTATCCTTTTAATACCATAAATACATTCTTATATTTCTCGGAATACCAAATAGCAGACGATAATATAGGTTTTGATATATTAAACTATATGTTTATTATTTGGTAGATATAATTTTTATATTTTATCTTGATATTTTTATTTTAAATAAGTCAACTGATCTACCGCTAAAATAACGCAATATTCTAGAAAATCTATGGGACACCAGGTTAATAACTATTTTTTTTAATGAAATTGAGACTGTTTTTACGCTGTGCATATCTACATATCTGAATCCATCGGTGCCAAATATAACACACTGTTGCATTAATTAATAGAGAAAGCTGTGGAATTTGGCATCATAACACAGGCGGGCAACACAGAGCATATACATAGTTATAACTAATTATCCATTAATAATAAACTATCATATTCATCAACAATCTTGCATATGAGGTTTAAGATTTTTATGAATATGAATATCTAAAATAATGGTTCTAAAACTTTACTTAGGAACATTTATTACCCAGACCGAAGGCTGGGTGTGAAGCAGCCAGTTTATATATAAAATACCAAATTGTGTTTGGTTGGAAATCAGTACTCATTCAAAATAGTCCACTTATACAAGGTGGGTATTCATTCAGAAAGCCATGTATAGAGAATTGACTACACTTATTAGTATTTAATTTTATTTTACAAAAAAAAAGGGCACTTTTGTAAAATTTATTAGGAGCTTCTTCCTTTTTTTCTTATTTAAAAAATTTTTTTTAAACTAAAATGCTATTAAAGAAAAATTATTTTTGCATGGAGATAATAAGGAACAATAGCAGTGAAAGTCTTCTAATTTATGAATTTGTATCTGTATATGTTAGACCAATTTATATAATATTCATATTTGGGATTTATGACGCTGTTAAAAGAAAAATCTTTAAAATTAGAGATCATACTTCACTGTTCACTTTATAAAGTTTAAGTTGAGTACAATGTGATTTTGGAATTTTATTTTTTACTCAAGCACCAAATATAGATTTTAAACAATTTTCGTTAATTAAAATTATGAATTCAACACAAATATTTTTTTTTTACATTGTCCGTTTAAGAGATCATTTTAATAACATTGTATTATTCTTATCATTTGGTAATTTTTTAATGATAATTATTTTCAAATTATGCAAATGTCCAATTTTTATAGCCTTTTCTCTATATCTCAAGACCTTACTGTGTACTTTAATTTTTTGTTTTAATTTTTATTTTCTATTAAATGAGAATTCACTTTCTTTTTATAGTATTATTCTGCTGTATGTATTTAGTTTGATTTAGTTGCTGCTGTTCTTTCTGACAGTAGTTTTTAAATTAAAAACCTTAGTTTGAAGTTGGCTATTATAAATGTATAAATACAGATTTTATATGTGAGCAAAAAACTTTACTGGTTTGTTTTTGATTTCTTGTTGAATTTTATTTGTATTAACAAGATTTCCTTTATTAGCTTCCTGTGATGGGCAGTTAGCTTGTACAACTTGTCATGTTTATGTCGATCCAAAAATTAAAGACCTTTTTCCTGAGATATCAGTAGAGTAAGTAAACTGTCTTTGTTTACTTTTATTTATTAAATGCTATTGAAATTGATGTATAATTTCTACTTCAGCATATTTGATTTTATCATTTGATCATAACTGTTAGGAATTTTATGTGATTAGAACTTCATTTCAACATTTACAATTTCCGAAGCAATGTTGTAGAACAATTTTGAGGGAACTAATTTTACAATTATTTAAATTACAGTTTATACCCATTAATAATAAAATATTTTCGGATATGACTCTTTTAATGTAAACATTTTCCTTCTGGCATTAGTAGAAAAATGCCAGAATTTTTCTACTAAATTGTCTTGATCCTTGATTTTGGCTAGGGTTCTGTTATGGCTATGACATGAGAGCTAATTATAAAACATGAATACCTTGAACCTAGAACTGTTAAGAATGTCTAAACTATATATATATGTAATATATCAAAATTATTATACTTAAATTTCTCTTTAAAATCTCATTTTTCCCTTCTTATTCTTTCAAATCTATTTTCCCAGCTGTCTAATAATCTTATTAACAGGAGTGTGTGCAGGCTTAAAATTCTTTTAGCACTCCCACAAACATAACTCTAAAATAAATGCAAATTTTCTGTCCATTCACCACATTTCCCAGCTGATCCAGGCGAATGGTTCATTTTTCCAATGATCTAAGTTCCTTTCCGACTATGAAGAATGCTGACTAAGCTACTCTCTCTGGGAAATAATTCCTCTCATATCTTGCTGTGGGGGTCTAACTCTGTAAATGGAAAGTGTTTTCAATGAATCATTAATTATTCTGATCTTGCCAGAGAAAGATGTCTAAAACTTAGTCTAATATAAAGTTAAGTTCCACGTTAGACTTGCTACTTCTTTTCATGTTATAGAACCATGACTGAGTACTGCCTATTAATTAGGCTACTTATTGCTGAATATGGCTGTACAATTAAAAATTATAGGGATTCATTTTATCCAAGTGTGATCAGCAGATTGAATTTCTACCGATTACACATAAACACACACACATACATTTGTAATGCCAGAAAATAGCACAAGCTCAATAATTTTAAATTTGAAACTCACTTTCTCTGATTGGGGAGTTAAATTTATTCATAATTTTAAAGTCACTGGGGACTGATGTACCAGTTTTGCCTGTGGATTTTGATACACGTACTGCTGTAGAGGGGAAATATAAGATAAATCATTACTTTTGGAAAATCTATATTACAAATTGCCATGAGAATCTGACTGTCCTTTTTTTGTGTATGTGTTGTTACAGGCTCACTGTAATCACTTATTGGTTGTCTTGTATGGTAGGGTGGTCCAGTACTCGCAATCTGCCCACCATCACCAGGAAAAGCCTGGAGGGCCTTACGGACATATGAGCCCAGTTCAGGGCTTGATTGTGTATTTGTTGTCATATGTGTTACAGCAGTGTATGTGTGTCATATGTGTTACCTTTAAAATTGAAAGTAATGAAAATTCTATATTGAAAATTTTGAATGTTTCAGCCATAGTAACATTTTTTAAAGAAAAAGCATTGTTCTTGTAATGTTTCACCCATCTTATTTGTCATTGCAATCTGTATTTATCTTCAAATTTTAGTATTGGCTATCATAATTAAATAATCTGACATATATTTATATATTTGTGTGTGTGTGTATGTATATGCATATAAATATGGTAGGTTTTAAAACATAACTTAAGTTTAATGTTAGTCTTAACATAATTTGTGTATTTTTTTATGGATGTGATATGAAAGCATAAATGTAGTTATTTGATGTTGATTTAATCATTAATTATATATGTATATATATATATATATTATTATATATATATATATATTATATGTATGTGTGTGTGTATATATATATATATATATATATATAAAAACTTTAACATGTCTATACACATGCATGTCTCCAATTTTACAAAACAAAATAGATAGAGTCGAAATGACACTTATGGACATTCTAGTGTTAGTGCTTATTCTAAATTAGCACAAACCTCCACTCCAGCAGTAAAATTTAGACCTACATTCATTAATTCAGTACTTACCAAGAATAGTTTTTCAGATTACATTAACTCCCTTTTTTCTTTCTTTTTTTTTTTTTTTTTTAAGAATACTTATTAAATTTGAAATTTTCATATTAAAATGTCAAAATTTAAGTCTAATATTTCTAAAATGTTAAAGGAATATCCACATTTAATTTTATAGGATTATCCAAGTAAACTGTGTAACTGTCATATGTTTTTTATAGATGTATGTATAGGCTGTTCGTAAACTTGTAATTATATTAGATTTTTTTGATGTTTTGTGCTGTAAAAAAATTTAAATAATTTTGTTAAAAACATCTATTCTTAGAAGTTATTTGTGGTAATGTAATAGTAATATGTATAATTTGGAAAACCTTCATCAATCTGTATTTGTCATTCATCTGCCAATAGAACTGTTCTTTAATATAATATAAAATACAAAGCCAATGGAAGCAAAGCACACAAAAAATGAAATTATGTATTTGTGTCCTTTAAAATTCTCACTTTTTTTATTTGCATAAATTTATTATGGTTTTTATGCTTTTATTTTGATATTATCTGTTAACATTTATATTATGTTGTCTTTTTTTTAATACATTAGGGAAGATGATTTGTTGGACAATGCCCCATTCTGTAAACCTAACTCAAGACTCTGTAAGTTTCATGTCTTTATTAGTATTTATGCTTTAAAAGTACATTGAAATTTCAGTTTATTACTTAAGTTAAACATGAGGAATAGATCTTGTTTTATTTGTAAAGAAAGAATTCTCTTAGTTCCTGAAAATTTTCTCTATTATGTTTGTATAAATGCTTGTTGCAATTTGTGATGAATCATAAACCAAAGAAAATTTATTTTATGTTGGACTGATTTTTAACCCTTTGTGAATTGGTATTTTAAATTCCGTCTCATCAAATTAAAACAAAATTGAGTCATAAAACTTGCAAAACTTAGTATTTTTTAAAATTCTTTAGTTAATGTTTACTTTTTTTACATAATGTCATTAGAGAATAAATTCCTAGTAGTTTGTTTAGAAACCCTTTTTAAAAGTGTTCTCCAAACACACCTTGTTTCTAATTATTTTAACCTTTAACTACTTGTCTTGGTGCATAAAATACGTCATCTGCAATAACACAGAATCTAATTTGACTTTTGAATGCCTCCCGACTATGTTTCTTATATCTAACATATTATTGAAGTGTTTAGTTTTTATAAAAAGTTTTGATTATTAAACCTTATATTATAAACTTTTTTTTTATCTTTTCTTTTACTTTTTTTTGTAGTGTAAAAATATACCTTAAGAGTACTTGTGTTCGAATACTAAGTACAAATATTTAAAGGTTGAATATACTTTTCCCCAGGAAAGATTATAAATAGTTTTTTCATTGCTTCATGCTAATTTTCACACAAATACGTTTCAAATTGCTTTTTCTGCTTATATCAGTGGGTCAAAACTTGTCCCATCACACGTACAAGATTCTTGTCACTAGATGGCAGTATAACTCAGAAAGAACCGCCTTTCATTTCTGGTCTTCCATGTAAGATTTTTTTAGTGTTCCTTCAAAAGACTAATTTATGTTTAAAGCAGCCCTAAAAAGGTGAAACTCAGTGGGAAGTCCACCCACACATACCTGAGTCTCCCTTGCTAGAACCACATTTCTAAATAACAATTTTAAGAATAAAAAAGAAAGCAATGATTTCTGACAAATGAGGGAGCCTCCTCAAGAGTGTTCAAGAAGAAAAACCAAGATTAGAAATAATCTTAACTTAGGTTATATAAATTATTTATAGCCATTTAGGATGCATGATAATCAACTGATTTTTTCCATTTTTTAATATGGTAGTTGTACCTAAATGCACAAGTCACTTAAATTTTACTGAAAACAGTGATTTTAAATTTGGTCTTTATATATCAAAGATAGAGAACAAATTACCAAGCATTTGTTTAGAAGTTAAAGAAAAGTTTAAACCTTAAGGGTCTTAATCTTTTGGTTCTTTGGTGTACATATATCAAGGTACAAATTAAAGTACATATTACAGTAGAACCTCAGTATAATGACCCCCTGTGGGACCAACATCATATGGTCATTGTAACAAATTGAAAAAATAACAAAAATAATGAGCAAAGAAATGATGTAACAGTACATACCTAGAGAACACTTCTATTTATTTGTATTTCCATTTCTGAATTTTTGAAACAAAGTCTTTGACGCCTGTTTCAAGTTCATTTGGAAATTTTTTATTATCACTTATTCTGTGTCTGTTAGATTTTGAAGAATATCTTCAGAATTAAATTGTCCTTCAAAATATTGACGAAAGGCATTAATTGCAGTGAAGGCTTCTTTTTCATTCATTTCTTCAAAAGCTTAGACTATTTCTTCTCCATCGCCAGAATCGCAGATTTTTTCATTTCCGGTAATACGGGCAATAAAATCGTCCTCATTCAAATTTTCTTCGCAGCACTGTAAAGTTTCGTCTACCACAACTAACTCATCAAAAGATAATTGAAGATCAGGAAGTTTGACACTGAGGAGCTGGGTCATTTCATTTGTGTCTAGAGTGTCATCTACCTAGAACATCAATGTTGTACTTGACGAAAGGGTCCTTTAAGCAAACACAAAGAGAGGAGTACAGGTTTCTTGAAGTTTCACTACAGTACAATAATTTTAAAATAGTCACTTGCTTATGAGTTCTGCAGTCTGAAATTGGCGGTCGCTGTAAAGAAAAATAATATGCTTAGGGTCGTTGTAATGATTCAAAATTAACGTTATTCCCATCCCCTATATAATAATAGCCTAAGGTGTCTGTCGGCAAATTTTTGAAGCGGTTGTACCTGGAACGGATACAGGCATCCATATTGAATCCTTGATGAGTTAGGGTTAGCAAAATTCAAAGCGAGTCAAGTTTATCTGCTCCTAAATTATCGATCCGATTCTAAAATAAATTGGTATAAATAGGCTTCATATCACAGCAAACAATACTGTTGTCTTCAAAACTTTCGAATTCCACCCATTCCCCCGTTTTCGAGCATTTAATATCATTATTTAGAGCCCTATTTTCCACGGTTAAGAGCAGACGATTCAATTTATCAATTTATCACATAAGTAGATGAAAATAACCTTTTTTTTCTAGAATTATGACGTCATTCCTTTAACCATCTCATTGAATCATTTCTTATTTTAAATTATTTAAATATCGTCCGTAATATTTTCATATGTTTTATCACTGAACTTAGATATTAAATACTTTTCTTTTATATTTGGATTAAATAGTAGATTAGGTACATAGGTGATAATTTTAAATTTGATCATAGATTATTTTTTGTTACAATGAAAATTTTATCGCTGGTATTAACAACCAATTCTTTTCGTAAAAGTTTAGGAGTCTATTTCGTGGACTCATATATATCTTTTTAAGTTATATATCTCTAAAAATAAAGAAGTTTGTTTTGTTATACATAACCACATAGTTTGCAATCGATTCTCTAAATTTTGAACATCCTTCATATATACCGCGAAATAATCACTCTTAATATTAAAACCTCTGCTGTCCCTAATATGACAAGATAAATTATAGTTGGCAACTAAAATGCGGTCAGTGATGATAATGAAATTATTGAGCGTGTACCAAATAATTCTCAGCCGAAATGAAACCATTTTATTACCTGCCTCATAGGGTACTTTACAATTCTGGAAAATTAAAAATTTTACTGATTCCGTCATATGACGGGCTAAATACTAGTGGTAAAATAATTGGGACTTTTTAAGATGGTTGTTCTAACGAAGGGGTCGTTGTATCATGGGGTTGTTAAAAAGAGGTTCTACTGTATAATTATTTGTATAAAATTTATAAATATACTCAGATATTTATAATGATAACTCATTAAAATACTTTATTTATTATAATAAATGCATTATTTGTTTCAATTGTAAATTTGACGAATTGTGCCATTGACTTGATGCTTAGTCAACCCTGATCTAAATGTTTGCAAATTATTTTAAAGTTAACTTTGAGAAATATTAATCTTTTGAATTTTTAATGATTTTATTTTAAAAAATTTCAGCTTGCCAATTGATACTAACAGAGGAGATGACAGAAGCTCGATTTGGTTTGCCAACTGCTACAACTAATATGAGTGTTGATACTGATAGTGGGAAAAGCAAAACCAAGGAACAAGCTAAAGAAAGTTGATACTATAATAAAGTAAACATTTAAAAATTGAATATGTTTTCTTCTCATAAGTGTGTGAATGGTCTAAAAGAAGTAGTAATCAAATTTTAGAATTATTTAATCTCTTAAAATTCACTTCGGTCTATATCCATTATATGTGAGTTCTTTGAAAAAAAAAAATAGCATATGGGGTTGTTTCTGTCTATCTCTTATGCTTACACATTCTGCAGCATTTTATGTATTCATTCATTGTTTGTGCTTATTTGATTGAAATTTATCATACACATTTATATTTTCTATTGAGATCATCTCAATTATAGTTTTTTCCCGCTTAAAATAGCAGATAATTGAAAAATTTTATGCAGTTTCAAATAAATTATAAATATTACTTATAATATTTTGCTTTGAAGGTTTCATTTATGCAACCTTAAAAAAAAAGTTGCTGGTTTTGTTGAAAAATATATATTTTGTTAGAAGTTATACATATATTAAGAATTTAAAAAATCTATTTTATACAAGTTGTATGTGTATAAAAATATAATTTGTTTCAGCCCTTTATGGTTTTAAGAGGAAGGAAAAATTCTGTTGTTGGAAACTGGAAGTAGAGCATAGATAACTCCCAAAATCTGAGTAACTGCAGGCAAATCTAGTTACTATATTTTTTGTGTAATTAGTTTAAACATGCTTAGAGATTAATAACAGTTTTCGTCACCTTGGTAGTTAAATATTTTTGGTTAATATTTATCAAGGCAATGAATTTTATCTTTCAATTATCCAACTGAAGTGCAGTTATCAGCATTTCAGCTGTAGCAATGTTTATTCTCAGGAATGTTAGGGGATTCTACAAAAGGGCAAATTTATCATGAAAATTAGTCACATGCAATTTATTTTTTAATCCTTTATGCAGACATGCCAACTACTCCACATTCTTCGGAGTTGCTCCAGAGATGTGAGAAAATTTGATAACTGGAAACTCGTCCGATTGCTCCGGAAAAGAACAAAACTTTTGAACAGCTAAAAGATTACAATTCAGCTATTAAATACAAAGTTTTGCAAAAACTACTACTGAATATTACTCCTTCCATACAGTAATGCTGCATGTTAATTAGTTCTCAGTACTATGTGGAAAAACCAAACTAAATTTAGGTCAAATTTTGGTAGACAAACTCTAGAATCGCTGCTGATAGAAAAATGAAAATATTTTAATGAGGGTCAAGGTTGGTATAAGAAACACTGTTCTGAAAAATAAGTTGTTAAAGCTAAATAAAGCTACTCATACATTTTTAAAGGCATAAATTTTAATTTACCTTTTATAATTTACTACCATGTAAATATTTTAAATCTAATTTTAATTCAAAAACCAATAAGATATGTACTTATGTATAATTTGTAATTAGCATGTTAAAATTTCAAACTACGCTGTTGCTCCGGACACAAGTGTCTGAATGTTGGCATGCCTGTTTCTGTAAAACTTCTGTTAGTTGTTGAAAAACAAATTACAAATTAAAATAAAAAAGTATTGAAAAGTAAGATATTTAAAAGAAAATGTTAATTTAAATATTGATAATTTATTGCTTTAATTCCCATCTTAATGCCATTATTAAGAGTATATTGCACTAAAAAAGGCATCCTATAAAAGCCCTATCATCTGTTAACATGTACATATTAAGGAGATTCCTTTCACTGTTAGAGAATGTAGATTTCTTGTGTTACAGTAAAAAATTTTTAACTGATTTATTTTAGTTCAAAATTGACTTGAGGTACAGCCTTTGATCAGTTGAAAATTTCTCTCACACAAGAAATCTGTATAATCTTCAACAGGAAAAGGAATCCTAAATGAAATCTGCTGTTTTTCAAGACACGCATATTTACCTGCAATTAGGCCTTTAGGATATTATTTAAACTATAATTTAATTTATTTTATTTTTTAGATTTGAATAATTTAAAGCTTTTCATATCTTCTTAAAAGTTAGAATAAAAATAGTTTTTTGCTACTGTAACACATATATTATGTTTATACTTTTTATTTCAAGCATTTTTTAAAATAACAAATGTTTTGTAACTTTATCTAAAATGTTGCAAAATATCACAAAAAAAAAACATGAAATTTGGCTGTTCAGAAGACACCTTATGTAATATTTATGTATAATAGCTTTAAGAAAACTCAGTTGTTTGGTAGTTGATAACTGTTCTTGAATCTTCTTTTCATTTGTTTGCTGTGTCTATCACACAGGATGTTTTCTCACTGATAGTTGATTAAACACTGGAATTGATACAATTGTTCTATTGTTGATAAATTGCAATCCTGCATTTAAGCTGCTTTTATTTAATTCTGCTTACAATAAGACTGATACATGTCCTTGGAACTATTCATTTGTTTGTGGATCTATTCTCTCTGGAACACTGAAATTGACCATATTTTGATAGGTTAGGTAAATAACTCGGGGTTTGTGCACTGCTTAAAATTTTCCCCACTCCTTTAGGGGCCCCTAATTTTCATGTTGGATTTTTAATTTTTGATCAAATTATTGTTTTTTTTTAACAGTAGTATAATTTGAAATTCTTAAAAAGGAAAGCTGAGTAAGTACCATCACCAAGAAATTATATTTAATGAATGAAGTTCCAATAAGATGTTTTGATTCCACCTTTTCAGAACATTCTGTTGTAAGATGTATTTTGAGGAAATTATATGAAAAGGTCAAATCATAAATGCTTTAAGCTTTTCCAATAGATGGTCTGTTTGCCAACTAGAGTCTAAAGCTTTGCAAACTGATTTTGAAGACGATTTTGCAGGCATTAGTATTTTAAAACTGCATTGCTGGTTCTGGTTTTTATATTTTAATGAATGCTTTAAGGAAAATGGCATTATCTACCGAATGGATATTGCTTCAGTGTTAGTTGACTGAATTAGTTATTTAAAAATTCTCTGGCCAGTAGAGATAATAAGAATTATTATTATTTTTTTAAATAAAAAGGAACAACTTATGTGAAATTTTGTAATTAAGGTGGGGGTAATCAAAATTGTAAATCTGGATAAGTTTCTGTCAATCTTAATTTTCTCCCTGAAAGAAATTCTTAAAAAAAGGTTAACTCTCCTTAATTAAGTCCTTAATTTTCACTTTCAATAACCTTTATGACCTCTGTATAACAATTCCACACTTAAGTAGAATTCTATTGTCATTGATCAACTTGAAATTTGTACATCAAAGGTATCACATATCTAAAATCACAAGAAAGCATAGAGCATAAACATAATTTCAGTCTAAATTGATACTCTAGATATGCTTATAATCAGCCTTCATTGCAAACATTAGACTAATATAAATTATTAACTTACCTGTAGTTAAGATTGCACTTTGTTTACATTATTTCATACAAACTTAAGTAATGTTAATTAAAATGTTTATTAATGATATCTTTCTTGTTAGCAGTTGAAACAAGATATATTTTCTGTCTTTTATCAAAATGCTGCTGATTTCATAAGTTTTGTGATTTAGTATTTTCAAAATTTTTCTTGGGTTACTATCAGTTGACATACTTGTCCCCTCAAACAGTTAGATTTTCAATTCTTTCGTTTGATTTTATACTTACATGGGGATTTTTGCATACTTTTGAATGCCTACTTTTAGACTGATTAATTTATGCTGTGTTTAATACATTTTTCAAACTCTCAGTCGATAACTACATTGAATCAGGAATGCTAAATTACTTTTCTATTAGAAATCCTGGTATGCATAATATTTTGTTATCTACATTAATATTTAAGATTTGTACAGGTAATTAGGCTGCATGTTAATAGCTCAAATGTAATAGTTTTATTAATTGTATGTACATATTAACTAGAATACTAGATTCTATCACATTATCTGTGAAAAAATTGCAGATATTTTTTATTAAATTCTGGTGTTGAAGTTTGAACTTATCTAACAGTTGATAATCTGTGATGAGTGTTTTTTATTCTGATTTTTATCAGAATCATTACGTAAATTACAGCTATTATTTTAAAAACTGAACATCTTTGTATGTTAAGAAATTGTATTAATGCACTTGTTGCATACTTCCAATACTGTGATAGCTGAACTTGGAACAAACAGTACTGTTTCAGAGCTGGGTATAGATACTAAGAGATATTTTTGAGAAGCAGTTGATGCTTACGGGTGAATTTATATAATAGAGACTATTACTTTGACATAATGTCCTTAAAAGTAAAATTGTTAAGTTTGCTTAAATTCTAGATGAATCAGGGGGTTTGTTGCTGTTTTAAAAAATATTGGATAAGAAATTGTTATATTTTTTACGTAAATTTTTGAGAAACTCCATATTTTAATTAAAAAATTGTAAAGGTTTTAGGAAATTTTAGAATTTGTAATGGCTGAAATTTGCTATTTTTAATAGCAAATTTTAACTTAAATCATAAACTCAAGTTTTTACTTTCATTTGTACAATTTTTAGAGTGGAGCATTAAGAAAAAGTTTTACTTTTAAAACTGCATTTTTATTTCATTTAATTTTGAGATAGTTTTTCTCTGCATGATATATTTGAACTTTACAGTGTAAATATAAATTTATTATTAATGTATTCCAAACTTTTTAAAAGTCAAATATAATTTGAAGAAAAATAAATGTAAAACAATTTATACTTCATATGTGCTCAACAAAAATTATTGCTGTAAGTTGATGATTTTGTGCTTTTGTCATTCTGTTTTAAAACACTTCTAATATGAAAAAATGTTTAAATTTAGTGTTTTTATCAGTTAAAAAGAAAACAAACTATGCAAAAAATGGATTCAGTTGTTAACTTTAATAACAAACAAAATCCTGTATACGCATTTTCATTTTCAAACATTAAGAGCATATTTAAAAATCAATAACAGTTTTTAAAAGCTTCAATAACATCTGAAAATAAATTATTGTCTTATCATTTGACATGGATATTCATTGTTTAACTGTAGTTTCGTATAATCAGTAGTGTAATGAAGGGAGGATATAGGGGTTGTAACCCCCATAAAAATTGTTGTATATATGTGTTATACATGAAAGGATTTCTGTATTAATTTTTAGATATGAGTTGAAAGGGGTAAACCTCCTGCCCCATAAAAAATTTCTCACTATGCTTTGTGCATAATTTTAGGCATTTTTTGCACCATTATTGTATTATTACCAGCTATGTTAGCATTTACTAGCTTTCTGACAGGCTTTATTAGAACTAAATAGTGATATATATTATATTTTACAAGTTTTCTTTATATTTATTTCTGGTTAATTTAATCATTTTCCTAGTATTGATATTATCCTTCAGTCTTGCCCATATAAAATATATATCTGTTTGTGCCATATATCTGTTTGTTTCTCAGAACAAAAAATATTTTATTTCTGCTTCTCATTATTGTTTCATTATTGCCAATATTCTGTTATCAGTGTTTAAGATTATTCGATTTTTTGATGAAATAGTTAATTCAGTAGTATCATTTTCCCATTTTATTATTGTGATTTATTATGCACATATCAGATCTTTAAGGTGGTTGGGTACAAGCCATATTAGATTCCTATATCTCAGTGATTCTCAACTTGTAGACTGCGACACATCTTCAAGTATGCAAGAATTTTCAGTAAATAATTTAAGTCACTTTATATTGTATTGTTAGTTTAAAGTTTTCTATTTATTATGCCCTTATTCACTCTTTAAATCAATATTTTAAATGTGTAATTCCTTTTTTGTCTCTGCCAATAAGAGTTAAAGTTTTTATTTTATGCTGAGAAATTTGCTTTCAATTTGAGAAGCTAATATTCTGTTATAAGTGTTTCGGATTATTCGATTTTTTGATGAAATAGTTAATTCAGTAGTATCATTTTCACATTTCATTATTGTGATTTATTATGCACATATCAGGTCTTAAAGGTGGTTGGGTACAAGCCATATTAGATTCCTATATCTCAGTAATTCTCAACTTGTAGGCTACGAAACATTAAGTATGCATATGCAAGGATTTTCAGTAAATAATTAAAGTCACTTTATATTGTATTGTTAGTTTATTGTTTTCTATTTATCATGTCCTTTTTCACTCTTTACCTCAGCATTTCAAGTGTGTTATTCCTTTGTTGTCCCTGCCAATAAGAGTTAAAGCTTTTATTTTATGCTGTGAAGTTTGCTTTCAATATTAGGAGCCAATATTCTGCTATCAGTGTTTTGGATTATTTGATTTTTTGATGAAATAGTTAATTCAGTAGTATCATTTTCACATTTTATTATTGTGA
The DNA here is from genome assembly GCA_032207245.1 of Pardosa pseudoannulata. Lineage (NCBI taxonomy): Eukaryota > Metazoa > Arthropoda > Arachnida > Araneae > Lycosidae > Pardosa > Pardosa pseudoannulata. Next base: position 45,700,564 of record CM063505.1, read on the forward strand.
TTTGTTATGCACATATCATGTCTTTAAGGTGGTTGGGCACAAGCCATATTAGATTCCTTTATCTCAGTGATTCTCAATTTATGGGCTTTGAAACATCTTCAAGTATGCAAGAATTTTCAGTAAATAATTTAAGTCACTTTATATTGTATTGTTAGTTTAAAGTTTTCTATTTATTATGTCTTTAATCTTACATCAACATTTCAAGTGTTTTATTCCTTTTTTGTCCCTGTGCCAATAAGAGTTATGCTTTTATTTTATACTGTGAAGTTTGCTTTTAATTTGAAGAGCAGGTTTTCAGTTTCAAAATCTTTAATTATGATATTTTAGCTGAGAGCCTGCCATGTAATTTTTTCATTAAGTGTTTTAGTTTGAGAAGGGGTTGCATGTTACTGTTATCAAGAGGTGTAAAAGCAAGACTCTTGATTATTATTTTTTTTTAATATGTAAAGATTTAGAAATTAGCAGTAAAGGAAAACAGTAAAAATCCTTTTTAATGAAAATGACAGAATTATGAGTTTTTAAAAAAAAGAAAGAAGCTTTCAAATGTCTCGAGGTAATTACATAATGAGTTCCATTTCTCTATTTTTATAAGTTGGATTTTTAGTTAAAAAATACATTTTCTAATGTTCATGGGTTAACTATGTAATGAAGTCCATTTTTCTATGTGCATTCTATTTTTAACCTAAGAAGCTTAATTTCTCTATTTTTCTAAGTGTATTACTTACCATCATGGTCAAAGCAATATGACACTTTTCTTTTTTTATAAAGTGGATGTAACAGAGGTTCATTTTATTTGTTATTTTCTAATGGTGTTTGTAATTACTTCTCTGGTTTCATAAATCATTTCATATTTTTTATTCTGCATTTTAATGTGATATTAATTAGGAGGTTTGCAAATAATTTCAGATATGTTTAATGTGCTGTTAACTTAAAAAAAAAGTTTATAAACACTACTCTATGTTAAATTATGGAGGAATTAGTTCTACTTCTGGTCAGTTTATATTTGAAGATATCTTTAAAAATTTTACCGCTCAATAGAGTGGGAAATTCTCTAAAGCGAGACTTTTTTTCGATACATAGGTTGGTAAAATTTCATTATTTGCATTTAAGGAAGAATATATCAAAAATTTTCACAAATAATTTAAAATATAATTTGTTGTGTTTAAATTTAGTCACTAATTTCCCTAAAGAATTTTATGCTGTATGTCATGATAAAATGTGTTTAAAGAAATCTTTAAATGCATATCTTCTAGGAGTAGAACATTTTTTCCTTTAAAATATTATAGAACCCAACCACCTATAAGAGTTTAAAGTGCATAACCAATATTTGAGCTTTATTATTATAGCTAGTCAAAATAAATTATGGGTTATAAGGCAGTCTTAAATATTAATAAATCAGTGTTGTGACAATGAATGATGAATAGAACTATTGAAATAATGTGATTCTTTTTACAGAATTTTAATATTTTCACTTAATACAAGCCTTAAGTTATAATGATCAATTATATGAGCCGCCATAAAATATATGAGTGGTTCTTAAAATTATTTTAATATTTTTGGTAAGTTTTTTACCAATAATAATAGACAAAGAACTTTTATTTGTTAATTTTTCTACCTCATTGTTATCTTATGACGAGTTGCTGGGCTGAGGGTTTTGCAAGAAATTGGAATTGGTAGAGGTTGTTATGCTTGTGGTGTATGTGTGCAAGGACTGACGGAGAAATTGATATATCATTTAGAGTTGGTTTGTGGGGCTTTTTTGTGCATAGTGTCTTTGTTTATGGTAAAGTTTAGATTTGTTGATTTGGTGAGGCTTTGTTTTATGTGAGTATATATAAGCCTTATTTATTACCTTTTTATAGTGAATGTCAAACACTGACATTATCTTAACAAATGTTTTATTGTAGTTTATGGTACTGAAATTATGTGAAATGTTATGTTGTTAAGTTGTAGTTGTATGTTTAAAATATATTGTACATAATTTTGTGAACTGTAAATACTCTTAATAAAATATTTTTGTAAGCTGATCTATTTTTATTTTTAAGTTAATCGATTTTATAACCGAATTAGTCTGCCTCAGCTGCAGTCTGTTTTGTTTTCTTGTTCCAATTGGTTTATTTTGCAGTTTCTAGAACTAGAATCTCAAGACCAAATTGCAAAAATCTTGAAGCAAGTTCCATGTTTTATTGGTTGTTGAAAACCCAGGCTGGAACTGTTTGTTTTGAAAAGGTCAACTCAACTTATTAGAGAAAGTAGCCAGTGGTTGTAGGAAGGCAGGCAGGGTACCCCAGGTACCTGCTTTGAGGGAATGGACGATTCTTCATTCTAGCCATTTTGTCAATTGAAAATAGTGTAGTAAGATATCAGTATTGATGAATGTCAAAATTTACAGAACTAAAAGTTATAAAAAAGGGATTCTAACTACTGATTTACATAATAAAACTTGTAAACTATTGAGTTATCATTAAATCCCTATATAATAATAGCCTAAGGTCTGTCCGTGAATTTATGAAGCAGTTGTACCTGGAATGGATACAGGAATCCATATTTGATTTTTCATGAGTTAGGGTTAGCAAAATTCACAGCGAGTTCGAAATCCACTCCATCACCACTTTTTGAACATTTAATGGTATTATTTCAAGCCTTATTCTCCCCTGTTAAGAGCAGGAGATTAAATTTATCATTTTGGATATCATTAATTTAAACCACCAAATAATCACTGTCAATATTAAAGCCTCTGCTGTCCGTTCTATCATGTACGCGACCCTCATATATTCTAATTATTCCTCACCACATGTAGGCATGGCACATTCAATAGAGTGCTGCCCATTTGATTGTCATACTGCTCAGGTTAACGGTTCTGTCCCCGACGCTGCCAGATTTTTCTAAATGTCTAATTAATTTAATATATATATATATATATATTTTTTTAAATTCTTATTCCTAAAGTTGTTTTATTATTTTTAAAATAAATTTTTTCAACTTTTTATGATTTTTATTATATTAAATTCACGTAATTTGTATGGATATCCTTGGCCACATAAACACTTTTCTATCCTTAAACTTTCTTCTCATCTATTTTTATGTGTCCTTTCACCTTTTAGCTGTTAATTTTTCTGCTCGCCTTCATTTTTGTGTTTATTGAAAGAAATCTTTGGATTAGAGGGCTCGGCCCATGCCTACTGGGGTGATAGTTTCATTCCTTTACTTTCATTAATTACTGTCGAAAAAAAACTGAAGAACTTAACGATAATTTCGATGTAGCTAAGAAAACTTTGAATTATCTTTCTAAATGAATTTAATGTGATTCTAAACTGCATTCACAGTATCGAGAAACTTTAGAGGAGTATGAAGATAAACAAATTATTGAGAGTGTACCTGATAATTCTCAGCCAAAAAACAAAACATTTTTTTTTTACCTGCTTCATAGAGTACTTTAAAATTTTAGAAAATGAAAAATTTACTGATTCCGTCATATGACGTTCTATATGCTAGTTGTTTTATATTAATAACATACTTACCAACTGTTATGGATTACCAATAAAATTTACTGTTTGTGGTTTAATTTTAAAGACTTAGATAAACAGAATTTTGGTACCAGAAAAATGAAACCTAAAATTTTAAAAAGACAAAGATATTCACTTTCATAATTTGTGGAAAAAGGAAAATATTTTATTTTAGCAGATATTTATAAACTTATAAAAGGATATACAAATATCCTCCTGTAGCATAATTATGCATTTGAAATGGCTCTAGCGATCATCAAATACAGCATTGCCTGGATATTGTATTTTTATTTCTTATTCATGGCAGTAGTTAATTGTGAAGGATTTAAAAAAGATAAAGGACCACACGAAGGAAAATATATTAAACTTCATTAAAATTCCAATTAGTATATACAAAATAAAAATCACATAAATGGGTTTTAATTATTTTGAAAATAATCTGTCAGCAGTACTATGAAATCGTTTTGGTCAAAAGATAATGAGATAATATAAGTTTTGTAGGCATAGGGATATTGAATACAAAACAAAAGTAATAAAGGATATTTATTTAGTTGATCGTTGCATCCAGGCTTTTGAAAAGTAGCTTCTGTTTTGGAAAGAAGTGAATATTTAAACTAAATAACTGTTAGCAAATTTAATTGTATATACTAACTTGTTGATATGAAGTGCCATTAGTTAGGATTTTCAAGTATATAACAGATATTTTTTTTTATCGAGGAAGCCTAAGCCTAATCAGGGTTTAATAGTTCGTGGCCGTTCAGAATCGGCTTTAAGCTGTAGGCCCCGGTCTCATTAGCCCTCGTGTTGCAAAAAGTAGACCGTAGCACTCCAAACCAAACCAATTCATGAAAGAAATTTCTTAACTTTCAGTTCCTGCTCTTTTGTTCAATTTTAATCCCACCGAGATTCGGTTACGCAATTTGGACCTTTACCTAGTGCTGAGATTTACATGCGTTTTTAAAAGTATTATGGATTAAATTGTTGCTTTATATGAAAATATGATGGAGACTAATTTGTTGCGTTATATGTTGATGGAGTTAATTCGTTGCTTTAAGTAAAAATAACGCCAGGAACGTCGCAGTAAAACAAACGAGGAAGAGTGCTTAGCAGCAAAGATCGAGGTGCTCCAAGTTTTTCCGACAAAAAAAAAAAAAAAAATGTCGAATTTAAAAAAAATCTGTGTCTCTCAAAAATTTCAACTTTTATTGCTCTAAGAGAGCGCCGAAACACAGCCAGCAAGAGGGTTGCCAGGCGCCAAGATAACACCGCGCTCTAAACGACGTGTTTCTCGCGGCTCTGACCAATGAAACGTGGACAAAGGGCAGAACACAAAACAATCGCAGTGAGCGCAACTCCGGTGGTGAAAATTCGCCTAAAACGATGCGGACATTTGGCAACAAACAACAGCCTTTCAAAGGCGCGGCTGTTTATCTCAAACCGAACTATGGCTACAGAAATTGTCAGAATATGAGCCATGGTGCAAAAATGGTCAAATTAAGGGCTGCGGATGCAGGTGGCCAGAATTGGACGCTGGGTGAAACTTAATCCCAGATCGAGGGCGGCTCTGTTTTTGAAACGATAGGCTGCTATCGTGAAGACACAACAGAGTTGCACCTGCAAGGGGCAATAAGCGAAAAAAAAAAATCCAAAATAGGTTAAAAATCACCCCACAAGGGAATATGTAATGAAGGGTGCATGAAAAAAAATTCATTACACATATGACATACATCAAAGGATAAGATTGTATATCATACGTGATATACAATGAACTACACTCATGTCCATAAATTAAGGATAATGAATTCAGCAATGAAAGAGAAAAAGCAAAACAAATTTGACTTATTTGTAAAGTCTATTTATTACATAAAGAGCAAAAAAGATGCTATATGTTTGACATAATTAATAAAAATTGCGATTTTTACTCCCTGGAGCAAATTTCAAAAAAGAACCTATTTACAGAAAACAGTATAACATGATTAGTATGATTGTTAATACGGAGTATGTCTCCCGGACGATGCAATACAAGCGTTACAACGCCTACGCATGCTGAGTATCAGATTATCAATCTGATCTTGGGGAAAATTACACCACTCATCAAGCAATGCCCTCCGAATCCGATAGACAGTTGTGAGGGTTGACAGGCTGCAATTCGTCGGCCAAGCATGTCCCACACATGCCTATTGGATTCAAAAGGGAGTATGCTGAAATCCATGGGTGATATCCTCCGATTGAAGGCATTCATCTAAAGATTTGCGCGGTGAAGGTCGGGCGTTGTCATCCATATACAGAAAATCAGCGCTAACAAACGTACATGTTGTTCCAGAATGACATCCCGATAGATGTGGCCTGTTATTGTACACTCTGAACATGCAGGTCATTGAACCAAGAAAAATTCCTCTAAAACGAGCTATCCTGCACCACCGTAACGGTGTTGTTCATGGTGTTCTCTTGGTGGTAACGGGTACCTGGCGTCTCCATAATGAAATCCGGCGAGAATAGAATGTAAACTGAATTATTCGGAAAAATCACACAAGAACTGTTGCGGTGTCCACAAAGATGCTTTATAGCATAATCGCAGGCGACAGTGAGTTCATAGGGGAACACATCTGACAGGCCTACGAGCATATAGACCAATGTTCCCTAATGAATGTACATTTTAAACTGTGTAACGTAGCTGAAGAGAGCTGGCGAGACAGGTCTGAACCTGTGCTCCGTCTGTTATTTTTAGTAACTGCCAAATAATTCATCATTCGGCGTAGTAACTCGGGAGATTGCTGTAACATAACTCACATTACCATCTGTTAAATCGTTGAAACTGGAGATGACACTCTGGCGATTCCAAGTTTATACTTCAGCTGGGTACATATTTAATCGTCCGAAAATTTAAACACGTAAAAAATCATAATGCTTCTTTGTGCCATAATATGCTTTATGCACTGAAATTTTAAAAAGAGCTTGTGAACAATTACTTCTTGCTACCATTTTTAATACCCCTTTCATACACTTGTCATTGTGACGTACTATCCGCGCATCTGGTGTTTCCTGCAATTTCATATTCTTCTTCAAGATTGTGATAATTTACAGGTGAAATTTTATTTAGAGCTCAATTTCTGTTTATGATTCTGAATTATCCTTAATTTATGAACATGATGTAATTTTTATAAAAGCTTTTATATTTTATATCTTTTTGATATGTGTGATACACAAGTGTAAAAAGCATTAGATGTGTAAATCATGTGATGTGCATGACAGGCAAATTAAAAAGCATTACAACGTAGCTAACAAGATTAGCTGTAAACCAGATATGTTGACTCAAGGACTAATTGTTATCATTAGACAGCTAAACAAATTTTAGCCTGGTAGATTTATTGAGTTGCATATTAGAGTGTATAGATTATAGCCGCACTATCATCATGTGTACGATTCCCGTATAACTTGGAAGTATTTGTGTTTTATATCAAAATATAAACTCACACACACAAAAAAAAATATAAATAACAATAATGTATGAATTGTAAATTGATTCTTGAGCAACGTCCACATCCTACACAACCTAAACCAAAATTGTTTTGAATACTAAATTAACTGAGTTTAAAAAAAATTTTTTTTAAATGTTGTGTTGCTAGAAGATAGAAATTTTATCATATTTGAGATATCCCCAACGATTAACAAATATCATTAACTCCTTTCGATTTTTTTCCCGGTCTCATTAGCCCTCGTGTGCAAAACAGTAGACCGTAGCACTCCAAACCAAAACCAAACCTTTCGAATTTTTATTTATTATGATAAAATAATAATAAAAAAAAAAGATTCAAACTTAGACTTCACTCTTGGAACAAGGGCCGAATAGGTAGGATATTGCTCTTTGGTACGGAAGAATGAATTCTAGCACCGGCAAGGATGTTCGTAGTCTTTTGGGATATACTTTAAAGTAGTAGTTTTCGGTGACATTAACTCTCGTGTTCCAAAAGTTTAGACTGTAACCAAACTAAACCGACTTCCTCTCTTTGGTTATTTATAATCAGCTAAAAGTTTTTATTTTTTACTTTATGCAAAAGAAATATCTGAAATTCAAACAGAAATGAAGTTAAAATATGTAATTGAATTAATTTCTTTAAAGATTTTTGAAGCGTTTAAACTATGAGTATAATTATTTTCAAGAGATGCCCTTAAAAAAGAATTTTTTTCCCTTTCAACTAGCTCTTGACGCCTAGGAAAATATGTATTTATTAATTATTATTCTTATTTAAGTACATTTTCCGAAGACAAACTGATATTTAATTAATTCACTCTTGTATTTTTTACTGCTTTTTGGATACTATGAATTTGGATACTATTTCATACATTTGTGTCGTTTTCGCTTAATTACTGAGACAACGTAATTTATCTCTTTTTAACACCTGTCCTTGTGTCAAGATCCAGACAAACTGACATAATGTGCTAATACTTCACCTGTATCATAAAAAATCCAATAAGGTATTAATAAAGTGCGTACTCGTTTCAGCAAATTGCTGCTATAAGCTTTTTATTATTCTTCATTTATAATCTTGTTACATAATTTTATTTTGCTGGCTATGGGAAAAAATGTCATAGGATTATTAAAAACACTGTTTTCCCTTTTAAAAAAAATTATGAAGAGAAAAAAGGTTTAAAGAACCGTATGTGTTAACAGTTTATAAGATTAATTTGAATTTCATCGTTCCTCCTAAAGTATCTTGTAGATAATTAAATATACTGAAGAGATAAAAAAAAAAAAAAAAAAAAAAGGAAGCTTGAAATTTTAGTATTGAGCTTCGTTGAAACTAGTTTGTGATAGTTGTCATTCCTATTTTGATTGACTGTAAAAATGAATGTGAACAGCTTTGTTTATAAATGATAACCTCAAAGGAAAACTTATTAGCATATATTTAAATAAAAAAGCACGGTACAAGCATTAAACGTTTTTCGCCGTATTCAAAACGAACAACCATTTTTGTTTTTCTCCCTTTCTCTTACTGTTGCTATAGAGCAGTTTCCCGCAACGTCACGAACTACTATAATGCCCTTCACATTCATTTTCACTTTTACAATAGACAAACAATAAACTGCCCTGCCGTTTGAAACTAAAGCCAGCATATCATAAGTTAGATTGCTCAGCTGCGTGAAATCGCCTTATTCCCGAGCAGAGACACTAACCTCTCATGGAGTTTGGTCGTACAACAATACAACTATTACAGCTTGAGTTCTTTTAGCCAAATATGATTAACCTAAATCTAAGTTACAGTGCTTACTCTGGAAGTTGAGAGTCGGTTCGAACTTTCGTTATGACGTCATTTACGTCAGCATGATCTTTGTCGCTTAATGTCCGCAAAGTGGCGTCACAACGAAGTTTCGAACCGTACCGCAACGTCCAGAGTAAGGGCCACAGACCATGAGCTAAACAAATGAGAAATGTAACCGAAATAGTTATTGAGAATGGAGATCCGTTGGGTATCAGAAGGTTAGGTGAAATAAAAACGATGTCTTATAACAGTAACAATTATAATTTATTAAAAAATTGACCGTGTCGCTGGTGATAGCGAGCGAGGGAAGTCAAGCGGGAGGAAAAGTGAATGCCTAGCGGTTGCTGATCTCCGGCGGGAAAGGTGGAGAGAAGCGCGCGATATGACGTGAGTTGCGCCTTCTTCAGATTGGCTGGAGAAATTCCCTAAAAATTATCACATAGAAACATAAAACCCCCTCGTACTTCATTAAATATGTGTTTGCGTTAAAGTATATGAAAACCGACTATGTTGGATTCTCTAATTTCGTGTTAATCTATGCCGAACGATGGCCGAATGGTAGGGTGCTACTATTCAATACTGGAGTTCGAGGGCACGAATCCCACTGCTGGTATGAATGTTCGAAATCGGCTTTAAGCAGTAGGTCCCAGTCTCGCGTAACAAAACAGTAGACCGCAGTACCTCAAACCAAACCATCGTGTTAATCTATGGGGAAATTCGTTGTACATCTGGGAGGTTTGTATTGAAAGATTTATTTAAACACTTTCCATACAGCGGAAAATTCTGCAAATTATGCGTGACACAATTTTCAGTGCGAGCGCGAAAAATAATTTTTGGTGAGTCTTTTATGTAATTGTCACATTTTTTGCTTGTCATTAGCAAATTTAAGAACTCTATGAACAAAAAGGAAATGTATACCTTTAAACGCGAGAATGGAAGCACTAAAAGAATTCTAAATTTATTTTTATCCTAATAATGCCATCTCTCCTTAAAATAAAAAAGTGTTTGGAAGAAATCAAGGCTATATTGCATAACAGTTGATTAGAAATAATCGTAGATTAACCCTTAATTTGACAAGATATTTTTTAATTTCTGTTATTTTCCCATGTCTGTATAGACATTAGGATCTCTGTAAAATAAACAAAAAAGTATATCATTTTCCATTTTTGAGATAAATAATGTCCGCTCTGGCAAACACTACAATTATGTTATATAGTAGTTATAAATATACACGTCCTGTGTAGCGGCCAGACTTAGCCAAATTAAGGGTTAAGTGCTATGCAATTGAACTCAGTGAGATCTTAAGATTGATTTTACGATTATCTCTAATTTGCTATAATTAAATAAGTAGTTAATCTCGATAAGATCAGGCCTTAGTTCTTTTTTTATAAGAAGAAGATACTTTTATTAAAGTTCTTTGCACTTTTGCTGATATTGGTTAACTCTTAAATTTTGTTGAAAAGGAGAATGCACTTGTGTGCAAGATCTATACGACTCATTTGTTGCCACACCTCTTGTCTTGATCTCGCCTCATCAGTGAACTGAAAATGGCACAGATATATATAAATTTGGTAACATTAATGGTTGAAAAATGATAAAATTTGACATTTAATTCTTTAAGAGCCGGTCTCACCAAAGTCGTTTAATGGCTAACCGCGATTAATCCATAGCTTCAACCAATAAGGCGATTTCACGCAGTAGGGCACATCTCAACTTATGACAATTCTGGCTTTAGTTTCAAGCGGAAGGGCAGTTTATTGTTTGTCTATTGGCTGTTGTAAACATGAAAATGAATGGGAAGGGCATTATAGTAGTTCGTGACGTTGCAAGAAATTGCTCTGTTGATTTTACGATTATCTCTAATATGCTATAATTAAATAAGTGGTTAATCTCGATAAGATCAGGCCTTAGTTCTTTTTTTTATAAGATGAAAATGGTTTTTTGAAAGTTCTTTGCACTTTTGCTGATATTAGTTAACTCTTAAATTTTGTTGAAAAGGAGAATATGCTTGTGTGCAAGATCTATAGGACTCATTTGTTGCCACATCTCTTGATCTCGCCTCAGCAGTGAACTGAAAATGGTATAGAAAAATATAAATTTGGTAGCATTAATGGTTGAAAAACGATAAAATTTGACGTTTAATTCTTTAACAGCCGGTCTCACAAAAGTCGTTTACAGGCTAACAGCGATTAATCCATATCTCCAACCAATGGTGGAACTCAATCCGCTTAATTAATCGGTCCGTTAACCGTTAAACGACTTTGGTGAGACCCGCCCTGAGTGTTTTTTGATAGTCTATGGATCTTACTTGCGGTTCGGTTCGAGCCTTCGTTGTGACGTCACTTTGAGGCCAGCTTGATCGTTTACTCGCACAATGGCAGACTGACGTCAAAAAAAAAACGTCGCAACGACGGTACGAACCGAACCGCAGCTACTAGAGTAAGTTCCTATGGCGTCATGATTTTTTGCTGGAAGCACTTATTCGATTGTCCGTAGCTCATTCAGTGTTATAGCTACGGGGTACTTCGAAACACGACGATTTCAATGGCCAGCTATGCTTACACGTAAGGTAAGTAATTCTTTTTTATAAAGTTTGTGAATTCATATACTGTTTTACAATTTAACGTGGCGAAGTCAATCGAAGGGGGCTTTAACCTTAAAAATATTGATTTGTTTCAATTAGGTCATAGAGTTCTCACGCTTACAAACGTGTACGAAAAAATGTCTATCTGTATTTTCACTAATTTGAAAGTTACTTGTACGTATGATACGCATTATAGCATTTCTTAGCAAATGAAAACTGTAAATGTATTTTTCCCGTGTTTTTTTTAGCTTCAAATTATATGTATTTATTCTCTATTACACGTGCAAGCATTAAATTATGCATACTAACTTTCTGTAATATATAGGATAAAAATATGAATGGAATAAGTAAAAAGTTGACTCATTATTTTCTTATACAGAAATGTATAAAAAAAGCTGTTAGAATGCATTGTATTTAACAGTGTCATTGATTTTTAATAAAATATAATTCTAGAGGTATCTAAACATTCCTACAGTTTTACGTAGAAAGCATCTATAGAACACTTTTGAAGTAAATTTGAGATTCAACGACTATAAAAAATATTTGACAGTTTAAAAAGCTAAATGACTTGATTGGAGTTTAATCTCTTAAACTTCTTTAAATTGATTTCTAAAGTACAAAACAATTACAATGATTACAGTGATAGTGGTATTGTTTTAAACAAGTGTCGTTTTCCTTTCAAATTAAACCGTCCATTTTGCTGTTTTTCAAACGAGTTTACTTGAACACTTATCTATTAAATTACTTTACCTATACATTACAGTGTGATTAAAAGGTTTAATGTTTGTATTCTATAGATAAATTTTTATTAATACGTTTATAGTCTGACTTTTTAAAGTATTTCTAAGAGATTAAATACTTTTAACAAGAGATTTTTCTCTATTGTATGTCTATTAACAGATTGAAGACAGATTGTGTTTTATATTTGCGTTAACAAACGGGACCTATGAGTCTCGTTACATTTTAGCCAATCTTTTAGTGACCATTAATCTATAAACCAAAAGCCGTTCAAAAAAGTAAGAACATTCCAGATTTAGTCAGCATATTACCATTTTAAATTTTTAAGAAACGTTTTAAGTTCAGAGAGCACATTAAAATTACGATATAACAGACTTAGTAGTTAAGGCTTTACTTAATAGTTACTAATCTTTACTTAGGTTTTTGCTAATCAAATGACAGTGAGAATGAAGCATCCTATTCATCCTCATAGAATTTAGTTATAGATAACGAATTCTACATAAAAAATTCTTCGTATACATTAGGTTGTTTTATTTGGTGACTTACGTTTCTACTTGGCTAATTTCTTGTGTGTTTAAAAAATAGGTAGCTGTAAAAATATTAGTGATCATTGAATTTTATTAATTAACCGATTAAATATATTGTATCGTGATTTTGAAATAATATATTTTTATCTTTTAGTAATGGTATCTGTTGATAATCGGCTATTTGCTTACTGTATGATTTTAAAACTAATTGGCTATCCTTCCATATCCTTAACGATTGTCATTTTTAATACAAATTTTATAACTTTCGAGTGCATTTCACTCGTTAGGATAACCCTAAGTCTTTATATATATTTTGAAATTTGAATTTGTTGATTTATGAACTAAAACAAAAACAAAAAAAAAATTAAATTCTTTTTTTCCTTCTATATAAATCTGTCATGAAGTTATATTTTTTCATTATTGAGAACATTTTTTTAGAAACCATTTATTACTGTTTCAAATTGTGTCTTGAACATTTTTTATCGACTGTATTTATTAATGGGTGAATTAATCGTTAGAAATTTCCTGTAGTCATAATTGATATTGAATTTGTGGTAATTGAGCTAATGTTTATTTCCCGTCCAATTGTACCCAATGGAGCTTTATTAGTGTATGTGTCTATTCGAAATGCACATATCTAAAAAATCTCTTTTCGGTTGGATATTGCAGAAAGTAAGAAACATTTTAAACCTGATCTTTTTTCACTAAATTTTTTTTTTACCCTCTTATTATTACAAGTCATTTTATAAAGTTTTAAGATGTACTTCGGAACACTTGAAAACCCTTTGGTAGCTTCTGTATATCCAAAGCTGATTCGTGGAAAAGTTTCTATATCGAACGAAAATGCTTTTCCTTTTTGCCATCAAAAATTGTCTCCAAATTTTGGCAATTTAAAAACTTTCTAAAACAATACATCCCACTTCTTATACACCTCCTCTCCAAGGATAATAGGTCTCGTGAAGCAAAACAGTAGACTGTAGACCTCCAAATTTCCTTATTGCTTCCTGCTATTTGAAATTTAACTCCTTTTTTTCCTAATGTTAATAAGTGTCTTTTTCCAATTAGTAGAGCTCCTTAGTGAATGACTGTGCTTCTTTTGAGCTTTACAGTTTACCTTTGTGCGAATAAGACTCCGAAGGCTTTCCGCGCCAAAGACGAGATTCAAACCAGCGAAAGGCTATCATAGTGTGTAAAATGAAGTTTGTGTGCCGTTTTATTTACCTTTGTTTTATAATTCTTATATTCTGATAGAACACATCCAATCCTTGTTTTCTATCTCTGATACTGTGTTAAATCCATAGCTATTATACTGAGAAATTTCTCTGTAGTACTTTTAAAATAAATTCTCAATTTCAAAGCGTTTAGATTTTTATATACATTTCATTGCACGTGTATTTCTGAAATGACGGCCATAAGAGATTTCGTGAAAACATGGCGAGCATTCCATTGTCTACGTAATTTCTATCTTTAATCACAATAAGAGTATTACAAAAACTATTGTAAAACCTTTAAATCGTTCAACACATCGAGAGGGAGGAAATGGTCACTTCCACAGTAAACCCCTTACTTTGCCCCTAGTGGTCAGTATTCCAATTATTAACAGTTCTAGCGCTCTCTACAGGAGAAAGTATGGATGAAATATATAGGATAGCTAGAAAGAGCCCTCGTAACATAGTAAGGTGGAGGAACTGGTTACAGAGTTGTATACTTTTATAGATTTTCTATGTCCCAAGACCTCTAGCGCTCACCAAGAAATTCCGTAAGAGAGCCACTTAGCGGTGTTAAGAATAGCAATTTTGCTAAATCTTCTTGTAACAGGGCTTCCGGATAATGGAAGGGGAAAAGAGTTCCCACCCGCCCTCCCTTCTAGGTGTAGTTTCTTTTATAGTTTTTTGGTGTTAAATGCCCTCTAGCGGCCACCAAGAAATTCCATAACAGCGCCATCTAGCGGTGTTAAAATTTTGTTGAAACAAGACTTCCGGATAATGGAAAGGAAAAAGAGTTCCCACCCGCCCTCCCTTCTAGGTGTAGTTTCTTTTATAGTTTTTTTGGTGTTAAAAGCCCTCTAGCGGCCACCAAGAAATTCCATAACAGCGCCATCTAGCGTTGTTAATATTAATTTTGTTGAAACAAGACTTCCGGATAATGGAAAGGTAAAAGAGTTCCCACCCGCCCTCCCTTCTAGGTGCAGTTTCTTTTATAGTTTTTTGGTGTTAAAAGCCCTCTAGCGGTCACCAAGAAATTCAATAACAGCGCCATCTAGCTGTGTTAATATTAATTTTGTTGAAACAAGACTTCCGGATAATGGAAAGGAAAAAGAGTTCCCACCCGCCCTCCCTTCTAGGTGCAGTTTCTTTTATAGTTATTTGGTGTTAAAAGCCCTCTAGCGGTCACCAAGAAATTCAATAACAGCGCCATCTAGTGGTGTTAAGAATATTTATTTTTGTATGGACTTTTCATTATAGAAGGAAAAGATTCATTTAGCTGAAGTGTCTTACACCATAATAAAGGGAATTTCTTTTATAGTTTTTTGGTGTTAAAAGCTATATAGCGGTCAAAAACAAATCGGATGACAATGCCATCTATCGGTCTTATGTTAAACAATATGTAGGGTAACGATTACTCCTAAAGAGTGAGGTAACTAAGCAGTGCAGTTTAGTTCACACTATAGAAGAGCTTACTTTATCAATAAGATACTGGAGAAAACCTTCCAACGTGGTAAGCTCCCAATCTTCCTTCGCAGCTTAATTTTACAATTTCTTTCCCCTAACGTTCGACAGTGAAACTCAATATAATAAGGAGTCTTATTTTTCCTATTAGTTAAATCGATAGCAGAGCTCAGTCGACAAAGGCACCACTCTCAAAACCAGAGGATTGAGAGTTCGAGTCAAAGATCTACCGTTTCGTTAATGGCAAGTAAAATAGGTTCGTGGTCTCGATATCCTCTGGAATTGGGGGTCATTCCTTAAGTTACACACGTTCGCCGGGGGTTGCTAATGGAGAAACATCTTTCCAGCCGTGGTTGGCATCTGCATGCAGTGAAAACAAAACGCGATAAATAAAATACTGGCTTACAGAAAAGTATAAAATTTTATTTTCAATTTACATCTTTTTTTTTACCATTGTTATCTACAGACTTGCAGATTTTGTTTTCTGTTTTTTTTTTATGGGAATGTCCAACATTTTTCCCTATGAGGGAACAGCTAATATACATCCAAGACTCACTCGGGAATTGGATCCGAGCGCAATATGCTAACTACTACACGATCTGGGCGGTTGAAAGTATAAAATAAGTATCCTATCAAGAGGAACATTCTTTCATTGAATTTTCTGAAGATTCTGATTTCTTTCTTATAGAATACATTTGATTCATGCTGTGCTACATTGACAACTGTGGTAGGTTATTACTGTTGAGGGGACATTTACATAGACTTTGTAAGTCGTGTAGTCGATAGACAGAGGAATTTTGTACTCTATTCCATGATCGACATTTACTCGATCGGATTTATAATAAGGCGTATATAAAATAAATCAAACTTTAAGCAAGAAATCAGCATTATAATATCTAATACTTACCTTACGAAATATAGAACAGCTCAGAAAGGGATTCAACCAAAAAGAGATTTGTTAGATATGTGCATTTGAAGTAGGCACATATACTAACAAATCTCCATTGGGTACAATTGGACGCAAATGTTTTCAAAAGCACCGATATAAATTATACAATAACTCAAGTATAAAAGAATAATTTTTTAGTATTAGTTCTAAACCTGAAATTAAAAGATAAATAACATCAAGTTTCTAAATGTAAAAACTTTTTGGGTTAGTCCAACGAGTGCATTACACTAGAACGTTATTGAAATTTCTATAAACACATTGTATGCGGGACACTAGTAAGCTCGATTGATACGCTAAATCACAGTCAGTACATTCATATAACCATCTCAATCCATACAATATCTCATCACACACACACCACACACACACACACACACACACACAACACACACACAACACACACACACACAACACACACAAACACACACACAACAAACAAAACACACACACACACACACACACACACACACACACACACAAACACACACAACACACACACACACACACACACACACACACAACACACACACACACACACACACACACACACACACACACACACACACACACAACAACACACACACACACACACATACACACACACACACACACACACACACACACACACACACACACACACACACACACACACACACACACACACACACACACACACACACACACACACACACACACACACACACACACACACACACACACACACACACACACACACACACACACACACACACACACACACACACACACACACACACACACACACACACACACACACACACACACACACACACACACACACACACACACACACACACACACACACACACACACACACACACACACACACACACACACACACACACACACACACACACACACACACACACACACACACACACACACACACACACACACACACACACACACACACACACACACACACACACACACACACACACACACACACACACACACACACACACACACACACACACACACACACACACACACACACACACACACACACACACACACACACACACACACACACACACACACACACACACACACACACACACACACACACACACACACACACACACACACACACACACACACACACACACACACACACACACACACACACACACACACACACACACACACACACACACACACACACACACACACACACACACCTAAATTTACGCGCAAAACGCCCGCTCCCGGTACTATGCCGCTACAAAATGTACCCGTACACAATATGTTAAAAGGCGGAAAATTTTAAGTAAAAAGATAAACTGCCAAACAAAGTCTAATGTATATAAAGAAAAATCTTTGAAAATGAGCAAATTATTATTTATTTCCAAATTCTATGAGATAAACATGATGCAGAACATTGTCGAGATGTCATCTTCCTTTAAGGTATCCGTCTACGTTCGGAGAACTATTTTCTTTAAACGTAGAAACTAGTTCATGTTTTTACATTTTTAGATTTATTTTTTATATTATAGAGAATTGCACTTAAAATTTATTCATGGAGAAGTTTTTATAAATTTTCTAATAAAGAAAATTTAGTAAAAAAAAATATGTTTTTTTCAAAAGGTCCAATTTTTTAATAAATTAAATTATTTCAATATTTTTTGATGCAACACATTTCTTATACACTGGACTAGTGAATCACCTAAAATCTTTGCTTAATTTACATATGGTAAAAAATTTTGGTCTTTAAAAATCTGACATTGCATTTTGAATGAATTTTCATTACCTTCATATCTAACTAAGAGTGTAACATCAGTGAAAATTATCAAAATCTAAAGCTTTTAGGTTATTAGTAAATACTATCAAAAGTATTCATAATATTTTTCAACAAAATACTTCAAGAACTTCTTGAGAAATCACATTTCAAGTTTCAACATTTTATTAAAAATACCGTTCTGAGAAAAACTGATTTGAAGTGTATGAAAGCTACTTTAATTTATTAAAGAATTAAAATACATGTTTAAAATTCTCAACATTTTTTTGCTTCAAAACTTTTTAATTGCCTAATTATTAAAAATACTAAAAAAATCTTCAGGAAAATTAAAAAAATTTTGTCCAAAAAATGCCCTTTAAAAGGCTTTAAATTCACAACTTCCGGTTCCGAAGTAGCTACTTCCGTTTTGTTTTGACAGCTGTCACTGATGTTTAAAAAGCTGTAACTTTTCTTTAAAATGCCGTAGAGACAAAAACATATTTAGAAACCTAAAAGTTGAAATTTTACAATACGAGAAATTAAAAAAAAAAAAAAATACGATTTTTGGCAAAAAATGACGTTTTTAACGTACACGGATACTTTAAAACGTTTCTTAAAAATTGAAAATGGTAATATGCTGACTAAATCTTGAATGATCTTACTTTTTTGAACGGCTTTTGGTTTATAGATTAATGGTCACTAAAACATTGGCTAAAATGTAACGAGACTCATAGGTCCTGCTTGTTAACACAAATATAAAACACAATCTGTCTTCAATCTGTTAATAGACATAAAATAAAGAAAAATCTCTTGTTAAAAGTATTTATACTCTTAGAAATACTTTGAAAATTCAGACTGTAAACGTATTAATAAAAACTTATATATAGAATACAAACATTAAACCTTTTAATTCCACTGTAATGCATATGTAAAGTAATTTACTCATAGATCCCGTTTGTTAACAGAAATATAAAACAATATGTTAATAGACATAAAATAAAAAAAATCTCATGTTAAAAGTATTTATACTCTTCAAAATACTTTAAAGATTCAGACTGTAAACGTATTAATAAAAACTTATTTATAGAATACAAACATTAAACCTTTTAATTACACTATAATGCGTAAGTAATTTACTCATAGATCCCGTTTGTTAACACAAATATAAAACACAATCTATCTTCAATCTGTTAATAGACATAAAATAAAGAAAAATCTCTTGTCAAAAGTATTTATACTCTTAGAAATACTTTAACAGATTTAGAAGCCTAAAAGTTGAAATTTTACAATAGAGAAAAAATAAAAAAATTACGATTTTAGGCAAAAAATGACGTTTTCAACGTAGATGGATACCTTAATCAGCAGGTGTCCATCCGATTAGTGAAAAATTAATCAAAGCGTTACCAACTTTTCTTGTTAAATCTGTTAGATCGTAGTTTTAAAAGGCTCCCTTACCTCAAAAGTTTTTAAATGTTCCCTTTCAGCTCCATGCTAAAAATAAAATTTAGAGCGCCCTTTAAATTTTCAATGATTACTGTTTTAAGATTAATGATAATTGAAAAAAAAAGGGTAAAATAAACTATGATTCATTCAGATCTCGTTTATTAACGCAAGTATTAAGCTAGCAAGTCTTAAATTTGTTAATGGACACAAATTGAAAAAAAGTCTTGTTAAAAGCATTTATAGCCATATAAATAGTCAATAAATTCAAAATGAAAAATCTATTACATAATTATCTACAAAATACAAACATTTACCCTTGTAATAAAGCTAAAACACATCGTCATATAAATACGAAATTCCTATTAACATGAAACTAGAATCATTATGCATCGGGAGAGATATTTATAAAAGCTTCCAACACATGCAGAACATTTTAAAAACTAAATATTTATTAAGGAAAAAGTTGAGGAATATACAGTGTTTCCAATCTAGAGATTGGATAAAACAGTGGTGGGTAAATACTTTTAAGCGCGGGCCAAAATGAAAATTTCAAAATATCTCCCTAGCCGGAGGACTATACCGCGTACGCTGTGCACACGCGAATGTTTTGGGTGGAGTTCTTTCCCTGCCCCAGAAATTCTTTTGACAAAAACACTAAGTATCATTTTAAAAGTATTTGGACAGAGAAATTTGACAGTTAATAAAAGATAATAGTAATAATAAATTGTCTTACTACTTAGATGTATATGCGAAAAATTTGTGCCCAGTAAAATATGTCACGTAATTTTTAAAGAAATATGATCCATTACATTAAATTAATGGTCATCAAATAAATCAGTTAATGAAAGATTTTATTTTGATATTTATATCTTAACGATACAAATTATTTTATTTTGATCCTAGTTATTACATTTTTATATTTATATTACATTTTGTAAATATAATAGTAAATAGAATTATAAAAAGAAAAGACAAACCGTGCACGTTCAATTCTATGTAGTAAGCCGACCACACGATGAGAGTATGTATGTTGCATAGATTAAAGTAGGGATATGGTTACAGATGATCAAATTATAATACTCTATTATTTATATACTAGCATATAGCCCGTCATATGACGGGATCAGTAAAATTTTTAATTTTCCAAAATTGTGAAGTACCTTATGAGGCAGGTAAGAAAATGGTTTGTTTTTTGGCTTAGAATTATCTTTCAACAAAAAATAATCGATGATTCAATTTAAAATTATCACATATGTACCTAATCTATTATTTAAGCCAAATATAAAAGAAAATTATTTACGTAATATCTAAGATCAATGATAAAACATATGAAAATAAGGTATAATTTAAATAATTTAAAATAAGAAATGATTCAATGAGATGGTTAAAGGAATGACGTCATAATGCTAGAAAAATGTTATTTTTACCTATTTATTATGGGACAAATTGATAAATTTAATCGCCCGCTCTTAAGCGGGGAAAATAGGAGTTGAAATAATGGCATTAAAAGCTCGAAAAGAGGGGAAGGAGTGGATTTCGAAAGTTTTAAAGAAGGTGCTATTTTTTGCTGTGATATGAAGCATATTTATACCAATTTATTTTAGAATCGGATCTATAGTTTAGGAGAATATAAACATTACTCCCTTTGAATTTTGCTAACTATGGATGCTTCTATCCATTCCAGATCCAACCGCTTCATAAAATCGAGGACAGACGGACAGATAACTTAGGCTATTATTATATAGGGGATTTTTCATTATTTATATGTACACTACGCATACAAATACTGTTGATTTCAACAAAATCGCATGTAAGATTAAAAAAACTGCAGGATTTTTCAACTGGCCGTATAAAGTAAGCAAAAGGGCCATCTTTTGTCCACCCCTGGGATAAAAGGAAATAACTTCATAAAAATAATATGAAAAAAAACCTCACTTGAATATTTTTTATGAAAAGAAATTATTTGAATTTAAAAATTGAAAATAGCTGACTATTTCCGATGCTACATTGACAACACTACATTCTTACATAATAGCTATGGTGATTTTTGTAAATTGAGCTCATTAAAATAAAGCCTTTTCAAATTAGCATGACAGACTGTGAAGTAAGAAAGAAACATTACAAATATTTCATTTATAGACACTGGTGTAAAAAAATTGCGAGTTGTTCAGTTAAACTAGTAAGGAAAAAAACAATGAACATGTCGAGCATAAAATTTTATGCACCTAACATACATTCAATTTTAAGGGGACATGATACTCTTGTAAAAGAAAATAAGTTTATTCGAACTATTATAGTAAACATTTGAATAGTTTTGTATTTTAAGATTAAATTTAAAGAAGATCGAGAAAATAAAGTCTACTGAAACAAGTGCTTCTTTTTTATAATACAAGCAAATACTTTTTAATACAAGCAAAGTTTTTGAATACAAGCAAATATTTTTTAATAAAGGCAAAGTGTTTTAATAAAGGCAAAGTGTTTTAATAAAAGCAAAGTGTTTTAATAAAAGCAAAGTGTTTTAATAAAAGCAAAGTGTTTTAATAAAAGCAAAGTGTTTTAATAAAAGCAAAGTGTTTTAATAAAAGCAAAGTGTTTTAATAAAAGCAAAGTGTTTTAATAAAAGCAAAGTGTTTTAATAAAAGCAAAGTGTTTTTAATAAAGGCAAAGTGTTTTTAATAAAGGCAAAGTGTTTTTAATAAAAGCAAAGTGTTTTAATAAAAGCAAAGTGTTTTAATAAAAGCAAAGTGTTTTAATAAAAGCAAAGTGTTTTAATAAACGCAAATTTTTAATGCTGAAACAAGTGCTGTTTTTATAATCTCAAGCAAAAATATTGATGCTTGAGATTTTTAATCTCAAGCATGAATATTTTTGTTTCAAAATCCTCTTTGAGATCTATTAAAGCTCCATATAAAGCTCTAAATGAATTTTTAGGTATCTATATTTTATAAAAACATTACTTATACAGTGAAACCAAGCATTTTGACAGTTTTTTTTGTCTTTATATCAGTGCATAACATAATGAAGACAATTTTTGTTTATTAACAGTGTTAAGCAATATAATATAAAAAATGCTATAAACAAAATTTAAAGCTTGTATCTTCAACTCAAAATAAATAGAATAACTTTGGACTTATGAATGCATGGAATATGGAGGATAACAAGTATGGAAAAAATTTTTATAGTATACATTAGTTAGAAAAAAGCCCCTACAAATAAAATTATATGCATACATTTAAAAGCATCGAAGATACAGATTTCAAATTTCTCATCCATGATGTTTATAATATGAGCCAATTTAATTCGATATTTTTAAAGTTAACATCCTTTTTAAGTAAGTAAACCTTCCAAAACCGGAGAAAAGTGTAAGAATTCACTAAGTTTTTAAAAGAATTAATGTGTATTTACCTTAGATGTCCATTTGATAGTTAGACATAGCAAACCTGCAATCAAAGTTAGAACCCCGTAGCTCTGAATGACACTCGACGAACTGATGCGTGCAGAAAAAATGACGTCATAAACTAGCAACAAACCGCAATATCATTAGATAATAAAACTTCAAATTAAATCTTCCTATCTATTAAAATCCATTTAAAACTGTTAACGGCACACTTTTCTGTACCATTTTTATTTAACAGCAAAGTTGAGAATTCAAATATCGAGAAATGTTGCAACATTTAATTATTTTGAAAACTTGCAGAAGTATATTCCCCTTTCCAATAACAGAGATTACTAAAATTAACAAAAGTGCAAAGCACTTAAAAAAAAAAACATTTTCACGTTATAAGAAAATAAAACAAAGACTTGGACTTACCGTAATAACGTATCAGAGATTGACTACGCACTTAATTAGAGATAATAGTCAAGTCAATGTTCTCTAACGGAGATTAACTCTCTAGTTCAATTGCAAAGAGTTTAATCTTCAATTAGCTCTAATCGCTAATTAAAGCAATGCAGTCTTAATTTGCCACAAGTATTTTGAGGTAGAATCCTTAGATTTAAACTTAAAATAAGAATAAATTTAGAGTTTTTTAATAAGTGGAGACAGAATTTTTTTTTGATTCTCACTTTCAAAAATCCTCTAAAAAGGTTCACGTTTTCTTTTTGTTTTACAATTCTACATTACTTTTTTTTACATTACTTTTGGTAATACTTTTTGGTAATAATTTGGATTTACATTACTTTTGGTAAATTTCCGACTCATACATTAAAAATTTTCTTAATCGGTAATATATGTGATGTTTTCTGAGCATTAATAGGAGCAGGAGCGTAAGCAAGGGGGGTTAGGGGTTTAAACACCCCCTTAAGATCAGACAAAATGACAGAAATAAAAATTTTAGTAGAAATTATGAGGGCTATTAATTTTTAGAATTATGAAACCCCCCCCCTTGAAAATTATGAACCCCCTCTTGAAAAAATTCTGCGTACGCCACTGAATAGGAGCTTGTATAAAATTAGAACTATCAAATTAATCAATATAACAAAGGAACCCAGTACTTTTGAATTTTTTTCTGATTTCAACTTTTTGAACACCTACGAACTTTGATACATAAAAACCTTCAAGTCTGGGTCACAACCTAGCCCTACATCTTTCTTTCAGAATACTTCTACTATATTCTTCCATGTAGGAATTTAAAACTTTCTTATGTTTTATTTTTTAAAATAGAACAGAAAAAAATATTTTGAATTTTTTACTGACTTCTATTTTTTAAAAACTCAATAATGTAAAACTATTTACCCTACCATATTGCAACTTGAACTGTTTTGCTCATTTTTTATAAGAATGCAACTGAGGAAAAGAGGACATTGATTTTTTTTCTGACTTCGAATTTTCAAACTACTCTCTTCCTACTCCCAACCTAAACCCGTTCCGTTGCCTTTCGTCTACTCTTTCCTCACTCCCCTAACCTTATCCTTAACCTTATCTAGCCTTCACACTATGGCCAATTGTTCACCACTCCAGTACTGGTCCTGATGGCGACCTTGAACGATGGTTTACGGGTTGCATCTGCAAATTGGGCCACCAATTGAGCAGAGCGAGTATGCATCCACAGAATCTACTGTGCACTTTCGCACATGCTGGTTGCATTTGATCTTTGGAGAAAAACCTCTTCCGAAGCCCTCCACACCCAAGGCCATTTTATCGTCTGCCATTGTTGACCTCGATAATCCATACCCCCTCCAGATGGTAGTAATGGCTTACAGTGGACCATAGTCTGAAGGGGCCTTTTGCAGGTTATGTAGCCTCCACACTACGGCCAATTGTTCACCACTGAACTACTGGTCCTGATGGCAACCTTGGACGATGGTTTACGGGTTGCATCTATACATTGGACCAGTAATTGAGCAGAACGAGTACGCATCCACAGAATCTACTGAGAACTTTCGTAGCACATGCTGGCTGCATTTGATCTTTTTAGTAAAACCACTTCCGATGCCATCCACCACCAAGGCGTCTTCCAATCGTCTTCCAGGCGTCTTCAATCGTCTTCCATTGTTGACCTCGATAAGCTATACCCCCTCTAGATGGTGGTAATGGCTTACAGTGAACCATAGTCTGGAGGGGCCTTTGCAGGTTATGTAGCTTCCCCACTACGGACAATTGTTCACCACTCCTGTACTGATCCTGATGGCGACCTTGAACGATAGTTTACGGGTTGCATCTACAAACTGGGCCACTAATTGAGCAGAGCGAGTATGCATCCACAGAATCTACTGTTCACTTTCGTAGCACATGCTGGTTGCATTTGATCTTTGGAGTAAAACCTCTTCCGAAGCCATCTACCACCAAGGCCCTTTTATCGTCTGCCATTGTTGACCTCGATAAGCCATACCCCCTCCAGATGGTGGTAATGGCTTATAGTGAACCATAGTCTGGAGGGGCCTTTGCAGGTTATGTAGTTTCCTCACTACGGCCAATTGTTCACCACTCCAGTACTGGTCCTGATGGCGACCTTGAACGATGGTTTTCGGGTTGCATCTACACCCTTACTCTCACTCCGGATCGTCTAGCATCCCTCAATTCTCCATGAACTCCAGTGACATACGTACTCTGAGCGCTTTGAGCCTCAGAGACTCAGTGAGGAAGAAAACTATTCCGGATCACCAGACCGGTGACTAGACCAGATCATGGTGGCGGAGTCCCGTACCTGCACTAGTTTCCGAACTATATCCTGCATTCGATTATTACCAGTTTCACTATACCCACGTGTTTTAATATTTACTGCTTATTTCAGCATGAGATTTCATAATTAATTGCATTTAATTAATTCTGTATATAGATGTACATAAATTATTCTCATGAGTAAATCATTTAATCAAGATTAAATAGATGTTCAGCCTGTATCCTTGACGGCCTGGCCTACCATTTCTCCAGTGCGTCACAATACACTGTCTACCTATTTGGACTCCTGTGATAGAAAAGAAAAACTAAATTTATTCAAAATCAACAGTTGGTAGAGTCTCCACGAGAGGCAATGACAGCGTGAACCCTACGGGGCATACTTTCCACAAGTCTTTGTATTACAGCTAGTGGTATTGTCTTCCACTCGGCTTGGAGTAGACATACAAGTTCCTTCACCGATTTTGGACGGGTAGTGCACCCTTAATTCGGCGACCCAACTCGCTCCAGAGGTTTTCGATAGGGTTCAGGGCTCTGGGCAGGCCAGTCCATTCGATGAGCTCCGAATCAGAGAGCTCCGAACTGAGCAGCATCTTGCATGCGACTAATGTTAATGCTGTTTCTTACACCATGTATACTGGAGGAGGCCGTGACATACCTCAGGTTTGGTTGATTTGGTTTGGTTTGGAGTGCTACGGTCTATTTTTGCAGCACGAGGGCTAATGAGACCTGGACCTACTGCTTAAAGCCGATTCCGAACGGCTACGAACATCCATGCCAATGTGGGATTCGAACCCACGAACTCCGGTACCGAAGGCCAGCACCCTAACCAATCGGCCATCGTTCGGCTTGACGTACCTCAGGACCGCAGATATGGTCCTTTGCATAGGTGTCTTATGGTGTCTTAAATACTTATTGGTAGACAGTGTGTGTGTGCATGCATAAGATGGTATTAGCATGTTTTTGTTAACATGACAATACACAAAAAATTCACAGGACAAAAAGTATAGTAATGAACATGAACGAAGTAAAAAGTTTTTCTTCTTAAGCTATTTGCATAGAAGATGGGAAATGAGTTCCACTCAGGTGTTTTATTCTTTATCAAATAGAACAATAGAATATTTCTAAAAAAATTTCTGCAAGGAAATATCAATATCCCCAAAAAAGCCGTAAAATCTATACCTTATTACTGAAATACTTCAATTCATGATAACACCTCTGATTTCCGAAATAATATTTTTTCTCATCTTCTCCAAGAAAAGAAAAATAAATAAGTAGATGAACTGTTCAACAAAACTTCACTTTCTAGAAATGTGATATATCCCTGGGGGAATATTGTACAAATTGAAAGAAAAAAGTAATCTAAATTAAAATTTTTTCCTTGAATTTAAATATTCATCAAAATTTTCAGTTTTATAATTCGAGGAAAAATATTGATAACGGTACGAAATAACACATTTGCAAACATATTTCTTTTTTTGTAATATTTTTTATTTTATATTTTTTTGTTCTTGTTTACAAACTGTTTTTTTTTAATTTCATCTGAAGATAAAAATGCAAAGCAAAATCATCAAATCACCGAAGTACAGGTATAAAAAAAAAACTTCATATATTTACATAAAACTGAATTGAAAAGAATATTTAATTGGTGTTTCAGTGAACCTAACAAGCATTTAATTAGGTTCCTCCAGGAATATTCAGACAACGCTGTTTTTAACTATACATAAAAAATAGCATAACCACGAACATAAATTGTATTTCAATTAGGCCGTTAAAAATCATTTTAAACAAACAAACTAAAAATGAAAGATAAATTAAAATTTCCGGTTTAATGTCGGTTCAGCATATTCCTTGTTAATAATTGATAAGCAAATTTATTACTTTTTAGCGAGTTTCTTCTTATTTAAAGTACTGAAAATTTACCATCGTTAAATATAATTTAGGTACAATCATTTTAAATAAACAAAAATATTTAAAAGAGACAAAAAATGAAAAATAAACTAAAATTGCCAGTTTGCTGTTGTCTAAGCATTTTCTTGTTAATATTTTGGCATGCAATATTATTACTTTTAAGTGAGGTTCTTTTTGTATAAAATATAGAAAATTTATCCACGTCAAAACTAATTTAGATATTGTGATACCGTTATAAAAATTATAATTTTCTAAAGCTAAGAAAATATTACATTTTTCCATGTTATTCCAATTTTTTTTTTTGCTTTGCATCATATTTGCCTTCTAATTAGAGCACTAGCATATAACTCGTCACATGACTGGATCAGTAAAATTTTTTATTTTCCAGAATTGCAAAATACACAATGAGGCATGTAAAAAAATGGTTTGCCTTTTTGGCTGAGAATTATGTGGTACAAGCTCGATAATTTGTTTATCTTCATACTCCTCTAAAATCTCCCATACTGTGAATGCAGTTTAGAATCACACTGAATTCATTTAGAAAGATAATTCAAATTTTTCTTAGCTACGTCGAAATTATCGTTATAGGATGGGCAGCAGTTTTAATATTGACATATGTAACCAATCCGTTATTTAAGTCAAATATAAAAGAAAATTATTTACGTCATACCTAACTTCAGTTTATCACTGAAGTTATGAAAATATGAACGTATAAAAACGTGTGAAAGTATGAAAATAATGCAGACGATATTTAAATAATTTAGAATAAGAAATGATTAAATGATATGGTTAAAGGAAAGACGTCATAATGCTAGAAAAAAATGTTATTTTGACCTATTCCTTATGTGATAAATTTATAAATTTAATCGCCTAGTCTTCCTCCGGGATCATTACCGCGACCGATCAGAGGTGTGACGCCTGTTTAACCGAACTGTCTACATCCCAGACACTGCGTCGTCGCGCTATTGTAGCCGGATCGAAACAGGTGGAATTCAGATCAGCTGATTTCGGTCTTTCGTGTTCTGAACAAAGCGGGGGGGGGGTCTTCACACTATATTCATTGTCAAAGGTGACCTCCAGAACCCTGCAAGGAGTCTCGCCTGGCACATTGGGATTGAATTTGAATTCTTGTCCTATTTCAATTATCTAAAACCTTTTGCAGTTAAGTGTTTAAATATTTAAGGAATATATACGAATACAGGTTATTGATGTAAAGTGATAATGATTATAACAAAGGTTGTCACAATTGTACTGCACAAATCTTTCGTTTTTATTTTATTTTATTTTCATTTAGTTTTGTTGTAATGTACTTACAACTTATACACCAGTGTTCGGTACAAGGGGGAAATACAGAAAGAATATAATACTTTATACTGAGATTCAGATATTTATTATGTACATTCATTTACAAGTTGATCCTTGGTTATCATATATCATAATCATCAATTACCTATGTCTTATATTTACAGCATGATTGCTACAATTCTCTTTATAATGACCTAATTATCCAATTGAATAGAGACCTAAGTGACTGTAGATATTATTTTATCTTTACCTCTAGTACAGGCACAGGGGAGCAGGCAGGGGCTTTCCTCACGGGCGCACGGGACGAGTTGGTGCTGGTGTATCCTTGTCCCACTTCTCTCGACTCCCGACTTCAACTCTCCTCCTTAACTTCGTTTCCAAACTCCTCACCTCGGTTCCAACGCCCCTTTTTTCTTCCTTGCCAATCACTTGTTTTCGGGAAATTTTCCCACATCTCTATGCCCTTCGGGAGTGCAGGTGGGCTCATTAAAGTAGCCCCTTTTGTGCAAGTTGGCATTACTTTTTAGCCCTTGCTCCCATAACTCACGGTTACAGCTCTAAGCGAGCTTGACCGTTACGCTGCCATTCCGTGATCTATACCTTCTCTGCAGGGGTACCTAAACTCGACGTGAACAATTGGAGTCCTAAATTCTTCTAGGAAAATCCTCCCACAGCTGTGCATGCACGTGCAGATCACCGTGGGAAAGTACCTCGGTACAAGTTTGTTTCATTATAGCCAGGTCCGTAACTAGGGAGTGGCAAAGGCGACATTTGTCAAGTGTACATCACTCATAGGGACGCCACACTGTGATGAAAATGGGATCCGAAAGAGGACGATTCGCCCCGAATAGAAAAAAGAAAAGTTGAAAAATAATTTTTTTTTTACTACAAAACCCGATTTTATTTATAAAATCCAAAGTGTTTAGAAATTATTTTTATAGGAATTTTCTTATTCTTTAAAATGCTTCTAGAGACTAAACTTGCTATAGATTCTTATAAAATGCTTACCAAACACTCCTAAAATATCTTAATACAAATCCGGGTATTCGTTTTAAATTTTGAATTTATTATAATTATTAAAACTACATTTAAATTCAGAAATTCGTCAATATTTTTTGAAAATTTAAAGTAAAAATAAAACGTATTTAAAACCATTTCGTTTATTAGCAAAATAATACTCCCAGAGTGTTCAAAAATATTTGAAGTATTAATCAAATGTTTTAATAAAATATTTTTGGAGTTCATTCTGAATATATGATATAAAAAACATGTTTGTATATATTTCTCACTATATTGTATTCGTTTTAAATTTTGAATTTATTATAATTATTAAAACTACATTTAAATTCAGAAATTCGTCAATATTTTTTGAAAATTTAACGTAAAAATAAAACATATTTAAAACTATTTCGTTTATTAGCAAAATAGTACACTCCCAGAGTGTTAAAAAATATTTAAAGTATTAATCAAATGTTTTAACAAAATATTTTGGGAGTATTTTCTGACTATATGATATAAAAAACATGTTTGTATATATTTCTCACTATATTGTATTCGTTTTAAATTTTGAATTTATTATAATTATTAAAACTACATTTAAATTCAGAAATTCGTCAATATTTTTTGAAAATTTAACGTAAAAATAAAACATATTTAAAACTATTTCGTTTATTAGCAAAATAGTACTCCCAGAGTGTTCAAAAATATTTAAAGTATTAATCAAATGTTTTAATAAAATATTTTTGGAGTTCATTCTGAATATATGATATAAAAAACATGTTTGTATATATTTCTCACTATATTGTATTCGTTTTAAATTTTGAATTTATTATAATTATTAAAACTACATTTAAATTCAGAAATTCGTCAATATTTTTTGAAAATTTAACGTAAAAATAAAACATATTTAAAACTATTTCGTTTATTAGCAAAATAGTACTCCCAGAGTGTTCAAAAATATTTAAAGTATTAATCAAATGTTTTAATAAAATATTTTTGGAGTTCATTCTGAATATATGATATAAAAAAAACATGTTTGTATATATTTCTCACTATATTGTATTCGTTTTAAATTTTGAATTTATTATAATTATTAAAACTACATTTAAATTCAGAAATTCGTCAATATTTTTTGAAAATTTAACGTAAAAATAAAACATATTTAAAACTATTTCGTTTATTAGCAAAATAGTACTCCCAGAGTGTTCAAAAATATTTAAAGTATTAATCAAATGTTTTAACAAAATATTTTTGGAGTTCATTCTGAATATATGATATAAAAAACATGTTTGTATATATTTCTCACTATATTGTATTCGTTTTAAATTTTGAATTTATTATAATTATTAAAACTACATTTAAATTCAGAAATTCGTCAATATTTTTTGAAAATTTAACGTAAAAATAAAACGTATTTAAAACCATTTGGTTTATTAGCAAAATAATACTCCCAGAGTGTTCAAAAATATTTAAAGTATTAATCAAATGTTTTAATAAAATATTTTTGGAGTTCATTCTGAATATATGATATAAAAAACATGTTTGTATATATTTCTCACTATATTGTATTCGTTTTAAATTTTGAATTTATTATAATTATTAAAACTACATTTAAATTCAGAAATTCGTCAATATTTTTTGAAAATTTAACGTAAAAATAAAACATATTTAAAACTATTTCGTTTATTAGCAAAATAGTACTCCCAGAGTGTTCAAAAATATTTAAAGTATTAATTAAATGTTTTAACAAAATATTTTGGGAGTATTTTCTGACTATATGATATAAAAAACATGTTTGTATATATTTCTCACTATATTGTATTCGTTTTAAATTTTGAATTTATTATAATTATTAAAACTACATTTAAATTCAGAAATTCGTCAATATTTTTTGAAAATTTAACGTAAAAATAAAACATATTTAAAACTATTTCGTTTATTGGCAAAATAGTACTCCCAGAGTGTTCAAAATATTTAAAGTATTAATCAAATGTTTTAACAAAATATTTTGGAGTCATTCTGAATATATGATATAAAAACATGTTTGTATATATTTCTCACTATATTGTATTCGTAAATTTTGAATTTATTATAATTATTAAAACTACATTTAAATTCAGAATTCGTCAATATTTTTTGAAAATTTAACGTAAAAATAAAATATTTAAAACTATTTTCTATTGAAAATAGTACTCCCAGAGTGTTCAAAAATATTTAAAGTATTAATTAAAATTTTTAACTATTTTATATCCTATGGAAATACTATTGTAATTTAATTAAGCAGATTATTATATAAGAAAAATAAAAAAAAAAAAAGTTCTTATATAAATTTGTTACTTGGAAAAATTATTTATTGTGAAATCATGTAGTGATCTATATTGCCTTCTCTTTTTATATTCCCCGTAATAAAGAAAAAGACGCTTTTTATGAAAAATTAATTGTAAATGCATATCTTTTTTGTTCAAAGTAAATTATAAGTTACTAAAGAGGCTGAACTTATTAACTAAAAACATAATTAGTCAAGTTATATAGTATTATATCCTCAAATATGACTTAAATAAATACTGTTATTTTGTATTACTCGAACCTATTCTGAATATAAGGAAGTATGACAAATTTTTTACTAGCATCTAATTCTGTGGCATTTTTTTTTGCCAATTTTTGCCAAAGTGTTTGTTTTATCAGTTTCAACGTCGCTTCTTTGATATGAAACGTTTACCCAGAATATCCCCCTCTTATCAGCGCGATTATGTTAATGGAAGCAAAAAGTGTGCTAAATAAATGTTGAATTACCGTCCCGATGTCAGTTTTACCTTATGAAAACGGTTTCGGGGTGTCAGCCCTAATCTCCGTTCGACGGAGATTTACTGAAGTAACCCGGAAACAAAGACCTCCGTTCGACCTCCTCCAACTTTGCGCAACCACAATTTAGAGCGGAGTTTTGTTTTGTTGTCATCCGGAAGAACTGAGAAACGGTATTTTGTGTAATCTTAAAATTTCCGGAGAGATTTCTCAGGAAAAAAAAATTCCCGTGTCAATGATCTGTCTCGACGGTTATAAATTTGAGACAAAAGCGTGGTTTTGGTCAGACTTGTATAAGTTTTGTACCCTGTGATACTGATTAGAGAGAGAAAAAAAAAACAGTTCAGCATGAAGAAAGTTGCCTTGATTTTGTGTACTCTATATCTGTTGGCTAGTCTAGCAACAAGTACCAGCAGTAAGTCTTAGAAAATGTTTTCCATTATCCTCTTTTTTTTTCAGAAAGTAAGGTTGTGCGCCGTGTAGTATTGTTTTTACAAATAATTTCATTTATCCATTTTACTTGTATTTTGTTATCATTTGTAATCTTTTTCCTGGGTCTTTTTCATTTGTAA
>CM063505.1:45741203-45746203 GCA_032207245.1 Pardosa pseudoannulata
CTAACAGGGCTCATATAGAACTTTACTAAGTGTTAAAAAAAACTTGAAAAGGTAAGCTTGCCAGTCATGTATAAAACATGTATGTATGTTTTTTATTTCATTAAAATATTTTGTCTCAAAACCCCGGAGTTCTTTTATAGACACCCTGTATAATATATATATATATATATATATATATATATATATATATATATCAGTAAAATTTAGAGATGGTCGGGGTTCTAGATTATGAGAATGGGGTCGTTTTGTTTCCGGCATCGATGGTCACGTGACAGGGCGTGATGATGCTTCCATTAGATGATGGAATGTGTCGTGTGGTGTAAGGCCTAAGAAGGCTGTACATATTTCGATATGGAAAGACAAGTTTCTCGTTACGACTACTTTATGATTATTGTGATTGGCAACGAACTCCTGAATATGTTACACACACACACACACATATATATATATATATATATATATATATATATATATATATATATATATATATATATATATATATATATATATATATATATATTATATATATATATATATATATATATATATATATATATGCATTAAGGTATAAGGAAGTCGTAATGTTCACATCAGATTTTTTTCTTGTAAAAATAAATATAAAAAGTATTTTTATATTTGTTTTTACTTTTATTTAACAACAACAAAGAAGCTATAACTTAAAGCAAAAAAATAATTAACGTATTAAAACAGCGCATGAAAGAGAAATTGGGTGAAAAGCTCCTATATGAAAATTTTAATTTGTTGATATAGAGAAATTGCCCAATGAGCTTCTATAGAATGAGTCATTAATATGGATTATACGTCTAAAAATATCAACATACCATTAAATTATTGCATCTGTATTGACAATCTGTTACCGTGACTGTGATACCAATTGCACCCCACGCAGAAGGCATCATTTTAACACATTATGTGCGGGTACAGAATTGTACCGGGAGAGAGAGTTGCACGTAAATTTAGTTATTCAGTTAAATTTCAATCTATCGAAAATTATTTAATTTTTTATCCAATTTTTCGTAATTTATATTGAAATATATAAACAAATATATATGTATAAATACAAATATATATATATATATATATATATATATATATATATATATATATATATATATATATGTAATATTGTAATATAGGAAAAACAGATCGAGGAATATTTTAATGGAAGGAAAACAGATCGAAGAATAACACCCCCGAGAATAAAAATTAATAGAGAAAACCCCTAAGTTTAGGAAGCAAACAAAATCGGAGACGCATCTGAAACACCTGTATCCCATAAACAGCAAATCTTAATCCCCCTTTGACGTTACAGAAATCGTAAGTTAAAGAAGTTAATCCCAGTCTGACACTAGACTGTCAAATAATTTAAGTTCCCTCAACATGTAGTGAAAACATCTCAAAACAGACCACGCTATCTGTCCAAGCGAGGCGGGAAAGCAACGGCCAATAGGAAAGATCCTATAGCGCCCGGCACACGCCCTCAGGGAATCTAAATGGTCACACGCAGAGCCCCAAAGAAACCCCCCAAGGAAACCCCCTTGGATAGGAGTTTTTAGTTTTAAGAGTAAGAGACATTATATTCGCAATTTCTAGCTCAGTAGCAGACGCTCACCTTTTTATGCTAGCATCTTAGAGTACAGATCTGCAAGCGATAGTACTTCCATTGCATATCTCATGTCTGGAGAAGAATAAAGGATGAATTGGAAAAACAACAAATAGCCCGACTGCTTATTTTATAATCAGGCATGACATACATATACATATATATATATATATATATATATATATATATATATATATATATATATATATATATATATATATATATATATATATATATATATATATATATATATGTATAATATCATTTTCGCAAGGATAAAAAAAAAGTTAGTTTTAAATCTAAATCGATTTCTTTAATCAACCTTCCTGTTCTATGGTTCCACATCGGCTGATGTAATAACTAGTTTTTATTTGTCTAAATTTTTACAGAATCTATGTCGTAGACAAGAACATTCGGCTTCGTTTTCCTGTATATACTGTTATTTTTTTGTATCCACAAGCAAACCACGTTGTTACACTAACCCGTACTAGTACGTTATCCGCGTTTAAGCATCAATCGTCAGAAAAAGTACTAGTACGTGTCCCGCATACAATGTGTTAACTTTGTCTAAATCACTTTGGAATTTTAGTTTGAGTTTTAGTTATGACGCTTGCAAATATAAACTAGTTTGAAGTGTCTGCAATTTCAAAGTTCTGTAAATAGATTTTAGCATTTACCAAATGGTTTTTTTTCCCCTTCAATTAAAGTTTTGAGGATGTTGTTGTTTCTGATGCCACTTGGTGAAACCAAGCACGATTGAACTATAAGCTACTGGTATTAAAACAAAGGGGGCTGCACTTTTCGTTTAAACGAGCTCGACTTATGCTCAAGTAGTTCCTCGTAATTTGAAGCCGGGACTAAGCAGAAGACTCATAGGCTTGGACTGCCACACCCAGAGGTATGGATTGAGAACTTGGAGGTTTGGTTTGGAGTGCTATGGTCTACTTTTTTGCAACATGAGGGCTAATGAGACCGGGACCTACAGCTTAAAGCCGATTCCGAACGGCTAGGAACATCCATGCCACTATGGGATTCGAACCCACGAACTCTGGTACCGAAGGCCAGCACCCTAAACAATCGGCCATATTTTGGCGAGAACTTGGTGGAAATTGAGCACGGCAGATCTTAGGCCGGCTCTAGTTACTCTCTTACTAGTTTAACTCTCTAGTTAGGAGATCATTGCCTTTGCCGACTGTGCTACCGTGGATCATATTTTGTATGGTTGAATATTATATTATCAACGGAATCGAACCTATGCGCAAAATTTCAGATCTCTAGCTAGAAAGGTAGTTAAAAAAGTGCTTACACAATTTAAACTGACAACACCAGTGAAGTTAAAAAAGCGATTAAAAACAGGGTGCACTTTATTTCCCGAGTAAATACGGTAGTTTAGAAAACCCTAATGTGTTAATAAGAATAAATTTGCTAAGATGACTTTACTCAAATGTAGTCTATCCATGTAGTTTTTTAATTGGGATTTACAATCCCTAAAACCGAAGCGTCTCTGTCCCAAACACAACAAACAATACGGATTAAAAAAAACCAAGCACTTAAAACACAGACAAAACATTTCTTTCTTTTAGGAATAAACACTATTCTAAACAGAATAAATACACTACAAAGATAGGAAAGAAACTTAATTTTATTCAGAAAAAAAAAATAAATAAAAAAAACTGACGAAGGGAAAATGATACTGTCAAAATATTTATTCTCTCATTGTGAGGGACACATTAAAGGCTTTTCTCGAATAAATTTCGGCTGTATGTTTTCCGAACCGAAGGATTCGCAGGATGCTGCCTCGATTTTCGCTTTTTATGCGCTTTGTTTACGCATAATATAATTCGGATTTGCTCCATTAGTCTCGGCTACAGTTCAGACAAAGATTATTTAATGAAATATGAATGAACTGGGAGACAAAGTGACAAACTGAACGAAATAATGTAGAAAAAAAGCGGTTAAATCTTCCACAGCGACGGATAAAAGATCAAAGTTCTCTATCTTCATACATACGCAATGAACTCGTGCATTACGTATTTATTATTTAGGAAGATTATTCGGTACAGAGATTGAAATAGTATTTTAATTTTTAGAGTTATTTTTAGTTGCGTGCATTAGAATAAATTTTTTTTTGAACTTTAGATATAAAGTTTAGAATTTAGAGAGGAAGACAAGAGAAAACTTAAAACTAGAGACATACAGTTCATAGATCATAGGCCCTTTGTTAGATGTGCGCATGTCTCAACGAGCTGAGTCTACTATTAAGAAAAGAGGAACGTCTGTTTAAAACATTACGTTTGTTTATAAAGTATTCAGAGTTGCGGGTTTATTTTTGGAAAATAATATTAAATGAAACATTTATTTCTGTATAAAATCATTTTTTATTACTTTTAGGATATTAAAATGTTCGGATTTGCTTCCTTAGTGTCGGCTACAGTTCAAACAAAGATTATTTAATGAAATATGAATGAAGTGGGAGACAAACTGACTAACTGAACGAAATAATGTAGGGAAAAAAAGTGGTTAAATCTCCACAGAGAGGATAAAAGACCAAAGATCTCTATTTACATACATATGCAATGACACAAACTCGTGCATTACGTATTTATTATTTAGGAAGATTATTCGGTACAGAGATTGAAATAGTATTTTAATTTTTATAGTTATTTCTAGTTGCGTACATTAGCACAAGTAATTTTTTGAAAATTAGATATACAGATTACAATTTAGAGAGGAAGACAAGAGAAAATTAAAAACTAGAGACATAGAGTTCATAGATAATAAACCCATTGTTAGATGTGCGCATGTCTCAACGAGCTGAGTCTACTATTAAGAAAAGAGGGACGTCTGTTTAAAACATTACGTTTGTTTATAAAGTATTCAGAGTTGCGGGTTTATTTTTGGAAAATAATATTAAATGAAACATTTATATCTTCATAAAATTATTTCTTATTACTTTTAGGATATTAAAATGTTCGTTTTGCTTCCTTAGTCTCGGCTACAGTTCAGACAAAGATTATTTAATGAAATATGAATGAACTGGGAGACAAAGTGACAAACTGAATGAAATAATGTAGTATAAAAAAGTGGTTAAATCTTCCACAGCGACAGA
Organism: Pardosa pseudoannulata; assembly: GCA_032207245.1. NCBI lineage: Eukaryota > Metazoa > Arthropoda > Arachnida > Araneae > Lycosidae > Pardosa > Pardosa pseudoannulata. The sequence continues at coordinate 45,745,937 of CM063505.1, forward strand.
TAAAAGATCAAAGTTCTCTATCTCCATACATATTGACTGACAGAAACTCGTGCATTACGTATTAATTATTTAGGAAGATTATTGGGAATAGAGATTGAAATAGTATTTTAATTTTTAGAGTTATTTCTAGTTGGGTGCATTAGGATAATTTTTTTGAACATTAGATATAAAGTTTAGAATTTAGAGAGGAAGACGGGAGAAAGTTTAAAACGAGAGACATACAGTTCATACATAGATCATAGACCTATTGTTAGATGTATGCATGTA
>CM063505.1:45751203-45768703 GCA_032207245.1 Pardosa pseudoannulata
TTAGTATTAAATATTTATTGCTTCAGTCAGAGGAAGCAAATGCAAGCAAATATTAAAATAGATCCATTTATAAAAAATTGAAACTTTTGTAAGTGTAATACCTTTTGACTCCTTAAAAGTTACGAATGTTTAAAATGTATACAAGGTTTTTCTCCTTTTATCCCCAAAGTGAATTTGTCCCACATCGGAAGTGAATTATGAATGTTTCAAAGTGTAAAAGTTTAGAAAGTCAAGACCTGAATATTTATTGTTTCGAAAGTGTAAAATAAAGAACGGTTCCAGGTAAATATTTTAACATTCGCAGCGGAACTGCCAATCACACAACTAATTGTTTTCAGTTTTAAAGAATTTAAAAGAGGAAATTTCTTAGGGGTTTTGGTTAATTTAATTTTTTTTATCTTACGATGCATTACAGAGAAGAGTGAAGAATTCTTTTCCAAAGTTGAGAAGTTACGTAACTTAATTACTTTTTGTCTCTTTAAAGACTGAATATTTTATAAACAGCCATATACAGCTCCTAGATAAAAATTAAACAGATAACATTATTATTTCTAGGTTAAACACTAGATTTACAGACCGAACCAATTTGATTCATTAAAAATTTGATCACTATATATATATATATAACACTTTAATATCACTTTTCAAAAACATACGTTGGTTTTTAGTTAAGTAATAAAATATATGTAAACTTTCATTCCTCTTCCCCGCAGACCCATTTATTTCGCATTACAAATGTGGTATACCTATTTTCATGGTTGTGAGCCAATTTGATCTTAATTATTGAAAAACGTACGGTCTTCAAAAAATTTGTGATATATTTTATCTTTTTTTCTTTTAGTCTCCCCCAATTGGTTACTGCTGTGAACATTACAACTATGTAAGTATCCCTTATCGTATTACACAAATATTACACAAGTAGGAACTCCTACTTTGTATTATTTAAGTTGCTACTATTTTTAAAAATTATTAGCATTATGTGTATATTATGTAATTTATTATTTTACAAATTTACCTTTTATTTATTTATTATAAATTGGTAAAAGCAACACATCATTATTGAAACTAGGATATACTGCCTGAAGGAAGCTCTATCAATAGGCTAATAGAATAGACTTCAAATACCTGATATTTGAATGAATATCAGACATGATCGTGAATAATCACAAATTAATCTCGATAGTGTCTTTGAATTTTAACTTATTCACAGGGTGTTTAAAAAATGACCGGTACATTTGAAAAATCAATAAAATATAAACGGACAATGGTAGAAATACACAGTTTATTGCAATATGCTTGGGACAATAATAAATTTTTAGGCAGACAAGCTTTCAAAATTAGTTACAATATTTCACAACAGATGGTGCTAGAGTCTGGAAAAATATAAACTATGATATATTCCAGATATCCATCATGCGCAGCAATAATATGGCGTATTTTCAGAACGAAATTATCATAACCAGTGTAAATGTCTAGGCGGGATGGCTTCACATGCAAAACAGATGTACTGTTCCAGTTATTCAATTGTTTCTGGATAGTGGCGGTACACCTGGTCTTTTAAGAGTTCCCACAGACAACTATCGTACTTAAAATTTTTCCACACTTCAGCGCCATCTGTTGTGGAATACTGTAACTAATTTTAAAGTTTGTCTGCCTGAAAATTTACTATTGTCCCAAGCATATTGCAATAACTTGTGAATTTCCATCACTGTCCGTTTAGTTTGTATTGATTTTTCAAATATACCTGTCATTTTTTAAACACCCTTTATAATTATCTAAAAATTCGTAGCTATTATTCATTTATGAATCGGTTTGATTGAAATAGTATTTTCAGCCGAATCGGTTATCCTAATCAAAATGAATTGTTTACTATTATTATTATCATTATTATTGAAGGCTACCAGACTTCACAGAAGGAACCCGGGATACAATTTTAAAATGTTGACCCTTTTTCCTTCCTAAGGACTCAAAATAAAATAAAATATTTATTAAAAAAAAACTGTTCTTGTAAACTTCTCAGTTCATTCTAAATTGTGTGGATATGTATGTAATTGCCTATTTCATAAATTTTTACCAATAATCGAAATAACCTATTTCACTATTGCAACTCGGATATACAGCTTGAAAATTTTAATATTTGTGCATTTTCAATTATTTTTTAATTCTGAAGAGTGTTGTAGACTTATACCTCATTAAACTTCATGCTATCACACACAAATTAGAATGAAAAAAATATGTTCAGATATTAGTATTACTCGTATATGAGTAATCGCTTTCTTGTAGTATTTGAGAAACAGGTTAACGGCATAGGCACCAAATGTCTGGTATTTGTATAAATAAATAAATAAATAAATAAATAATAGGTGACCGTGAATGATCATAAATTAGTCTTACTAACTTCTTTCTGTCTTGACTTACCTATAACTATCTAAAATTTTGAAGACTGAATAATTTTATAATTTGTTTGATAGAAGAAATATTCTCAGCCTAATCAGTTAGCTTAACCAAAATGAATTATTCTTTATTATTATTATTTAAGATAATTAAATTTCACAGAAGAAAACTGGAACGCAAAGTAAAAATGGTGACTATCCTTTGTAAGGTCGAAATTTAAAAAAAATATATTTCGTATGAGTTATTCTTGTTAATTTTCAATTTACTTTAAATTAAGTGGTTTTCTTACCAATTAAAAACTGAAATTAGATTTATAATTTCTTTCGATGAAAAAGGATTTAAATCCATTTTTTTAAATATAAATTTAGTAAATAAATGGCATAATTAAGAAGTTCCACTAATATTTTCGATATTTAGAGTAATTTGATAAAACCCGAAACATTAAAGGAATATCTCTGGGATATTTTGTCTAGAATCAGTCTGGGGATTGTTTAGAAAGTCTAGGGATTTTGGAAGACCTTAATTTGTTGTTATCATTATAATATAAAATTCAGGAATAATGTGAGAAAAATATCCGATAGATGGCAGCATCACACTTTAAAGATGCTGTGATATGATAAAACCATTTTCATATCGCTTGTCAGCACTTTAAAATTAGCTGTCTACACTCTGAACTAATTAACTATATCTTTTGTTAAAGCCCATTAAATACACATTTTCAAATTACTAAAGGGTAAAATTCATAAAAGGCAGTACTTAAAAACTTAATCGAGGAAACATTATACCACCTAAATTTCACTCAAATCTTTTCTTACCGCAGTTTTTCTGGAATTTTAAGAGGGGAAAAACAAAAAACACTTAACTACTTTGTACACACACTGTTGTCATTATTTGTATTATGACTAAGTAACAAATGCTTCGGTATATATAATAGGCTTACGGCACAGGGTCCAAATATATGGCATTTGTTTAAATAAATAATAAATGGTTGTGAATGATCATGAATCAGTCTCGATAGCTCCTTCCCATCTTAACTTAACCATAGCTATCTGAAATTTTGAAGACTGAATACTTTATGAATCAGTTTAATTGAAGTATTATTTTCAACATAATCTATTAGCCTAACCAAACTCTCTATTATTATTATATTTATAATTTTCATTAATCTGCACACACACATACACACACACACACACACACACACACATATATATATATATATATATATATATATATATATATATACATATGTATACATATATATGCATATATATATATATATATATATATATATATGTGTGTGTGTGTGTGTGTGTGTGTGTGTGTAAAGAAAAGTAAACTAGATCGGGAAACTAATGTAGGTATTTTGTTTAAAATCCATGAGAAAATTCTCAGGGGTTTTCAAATCTTAAGTCAAGGGCAAAAAACCCTCGCGTCCCATTGCTTTCTCTTTTTTAACCCCTAACCTAAATTGACCATTGGGGTTACAGTTCAAGCCATCAAAGAAGGAGACTAATTAATTATAATTCTATATTGCCCTAACGACCAATTTAGGAAATTCCCACACAAAAAAGCGAGGCATGCTATCGATTTTCCTTGAGATTTTCACAGAGATTTTGACTGAGATGTTGGCCCAGGTGTTAAGGGCCTTTTACTTATAACTTCATGTTGGCTGACCCATCAGTTTGTCCTGTCCTTATAATCAAGTGGGAATCCGTCCTCCAACGTTCTTCTAATAAAAGTGTTTGACAAAAACGATGTAATTTTTATGGGCTGTGATTGCAACTATCATTGTGAAGCCCGTCTTATTACATATATATTCTTTTCTTTATATTCATTTTTTTTCTATTTTCAGTGCCTCTATGGACCATGAATCTCACTGTACTGAAATCTCTTTCCCTGGTCGTGGAATATGTTTGCTTGATTAAAATTAAATGTATTTATGCGGAAATAAATTTTCTAAATCACTAAAGAAGTATTTTTTTTGTCTTGTCTAATCAAAAGTATCTGTGTGCATCATAAAATCGAAGTCTATCACCATTTTTGTAATTTCATACCCTCATTAACTCATAATACTAATAAGAAATATGTGATAAAACATTAATCACATTCATAGACAAGAAAGAGGTTTAGTTTGGTTTGGTTTGGAGCGATACGGACTACTTTTTGCAACACGAGGCCTAATGAGACCGGGACCTACTGCTTAAAGCCGATTCCGAACGGCTACAAACATCCATGCCACAATGGGATTCGAACCCACGAACTCCGGTACCGAAGGTCACCACCCTAACCATTATACTTAATTGACTGTAAAACTAAGTAAGCTAAGACTGTATAACTGTAAATTTTATTGTAACTTCAACGTTTGTTTTATCTATCACTCACACCCACACTCTCTCTCCCATCTTTCTTTCCTTTTCTCTCTCTCTGACTGACTGACTGGCTGGCTGAAATTTTGACAATTGAATGGTCTTCGACGCCTTAAAAGTTATTAGTTTTTAAATAATATATACAAAGTTTTTCTAATTTAACCCGAAAAGTGAATGTTTCATACTCTTGAAGAGAATTATAATACCGGGTGATCCAAAAGTCAGGACGAACTTTAAAATTGAATAATTCGAAAACGAATGAAGATAAAAAGATACGGTTTGCATCAAACGGATGGAAAAGAAACAGGATTTTGTGTGTCAACGAAAAAAAATAGTTCTGTTGGCGACCAACAGATGGGACTGTCTAATTACTGATGTACGATTATGCAAAGCAACAAACGATATAAAAAGGAGAAACTGGTAGTCGAAGCTTGTATGCATCGAAATACTGTCTATAGTTGAGAAAGCTTTCTTAGTTAAACTGTATTATTAGAATTCTGAAAGTGACATTGTGGCATTGCTAACATATCGCAACATAAAGGGTATTACAATGTGGTGACTCGTTTCACAGCTGTACTACTGAATGATGGACAGCACATTGAACGTTTACTGTAGTACTAATTAACTATAATTAAGTTAACTTGTAAGTTGTCCACATTTTTTCATTTGTAAATCATCCTTTGGTGCAATAAAACACTACAGCGCCATCTGTTGTTCACCAACAGAACTATTTGCTTCGTTGACACACAAAATTCGGTTTCTTTTCCATCCGTTTGATGCAAGCCGTATCTTTCTATCTTCATTCGTTTTCGAATTATTAATTTTTAAAGTTAGTCCTGACTTTTGAATCACCCGGTATTTCAAAGTCTAAAAGTTTTCAAAATCACGATCTGACTATTTATATTTTAGAATGTATAGGACAAGGATTAAATCCAGGTAAATTTTCTAAACGTTCGTTAAGCAATTGCCAGTCAAAAACTATATTTTCAGTAATAAATAATTTAAAAGCGGAAAAGTTTAAGTATTTTTAAAAATCATTAATTTTATTTTATTTTACGGCGCATAAACGAGAAGACTGAAAAATTCTCTTTCAAACTGGAAAAGTTATGCGACTCAATTATAATTTTGTCTTTTTAAAAGTTGAATATTTTAGAATACAGCCATGCATAACACCCTAGCTGAAAATGGAAGAGAGAACGTGATTATTCCGAGGTTTTAATCCTTGAATACTTTTAATTTGAACAGAGATTATGGAACTGAACAAGGTCATAATCAGGAAGTTTTTCAGGAATGGAACAGAGAAGATTATGGCGTTATGTGGGAAAAATATTTAAACAAATCTACATATTATTCTATTTATGTTGTACACTACGGATGAGAAATTTACAAAAATTCATTTTACTATATTAAGGAGACAAATACCCGCAAAATAAATTGAAGTTTGTAAATTATAAACTACCTTTTTTAATACCTCAAATATAAGGTATATATATTATTTTTTATTCTATGAACGTCAGTTATATTAATACGATATATATATATATATGTAGAAATAAACGACAACTCAACCCTGGCGAGATAAGTAGTAGAAGTAAAGAACAACTCAACCCTGCCAAGACTTCACGACAGTAACGAACTCTTTTGTTTTACTTTGTATAGACGTGAGGTAAACAGCAATGTGATCAGGCGGCATTTCATGCTGATCGCTTTTTGAACGCCAAGACGAACGCTGATGCCCAGTTTAATTTTAATTCTCCATAACCACCATTTTTGTATATAATTTGTAACAATCTTAAATCTTAATTAAATAAGTAAGTTCATTTTATTTAAGCCTTTGCATCTTTTCCACAGTGCGAATAAATCTCCCATATATATATATATATATATATATATATATATATATATATATATATATATATATAAATATAAGCGATTACGCGATTATGTGTAATAGTGCAACATTATGTGACCGTGGGTTTTTTCATACATATATATATAATATATATATATTATATATATATATATATATATATATATATATATATATATATATATATATATATATATATATATATATATACACGTGTGTGTGTGTGTGTGTGTCGTAACCAGTGTTAGGCGAATGGAAGAAGAAGCAGTCTTTCTTGGTAAATCCTCTCTTTATTTCATAGTATAGTTTCCTTTTAAGGCGTCACTTGCGCCATTTTCATTCATTTCTCGGCTGAGCCATGTGTGGATGCTGCTGACAGCTCTATGTCTTCGCTCCAACTAACTCTTATCGCTTTGCTTAATCATCAAATTCCATGAATACCTTTTCGCTTGACCGAATTATGCTAAAGATTACTCGAGTGTGGGTTCTTTTTATTTGTTTTGTTGTTACGGAACAGTTCCTTTTAAATCATTACAACTCGCTTAATATTTCTGACCTGTGTTCTATATATATATATATATATATATATTATATATATATATATATATATATTATATATTTATATATACATATATATATATATATATATATATATATACATATATATATATATATATATATATATATATATATATATATATATATATATATATATATATATATATATACATATATATATATATATATATATATATATATATATACAGAGAGAGAGAGAGAGCTTTATCAAGATAATTTCTAACAATATCTGAAAATGAAGGAGAGAACATTATTATTCCCAGTTTTTAAATTCTTGAAAATTTCTAATTTGAACAGAAATTATATCACTCAATAAGGCTGTATTTATAAAAGATTTATACAAATTAAATAATTATCAAAATAATTTCAATAAACTGCGAAACACCTTCTGTAGGATCTTTAACTAGTCAAATTATAATAAGTGTAAAAATATAATCCTCCCCTCACGACTTACACATGACTGATATTAATTATATGAGTTTCATTCTAATTTTAGCGATCATTTTAATTGTAAGTATGGTTATAGTTAATACATTTATATATAAAAGAGAGTGTCCGAGTGTGTGTCTTTTATAGGAGTCCGCACCGTTTATCATAGAATCACAAAATTTTGGACAAAACTTGAGTAGGTATTCAATACCTCTTCAGCACAAACATGGAATATGATATTTTATGTATTAATACTATATCCATCCAGTCTCCCTTATGTAAAGGCCCCTTCACCCTACGGTCTACTGAAAAGCCATTATCATGGTCTGGAGGGGGTATGGCTTTGACGATGACCTTTGTCAATGGCAAACGATAAAATAGCCTTGGAAGATGGCTTCGGTAGTTGTTTTTCTCCAAAGATCAAGAACAGCCAGCATGCGCTAATCAAAGTGTGCAGTAGATTCTATGGATGCATACACGCGCTCCACTCATTTAGTGGTCCAGTGTGTGGATGCAACCCGTGAACCATCGTTCAAGGTCGTCATCAGAACCATTACTGGAGTGGTGAACAATTGGCCATCGTGGGGAGGCTACATAAAACACCTAATTGGTGGTTTTCCCCGCTTTCTAGTTCCCATAGGTTTGATAAATCTGAGCTGTTTTACTGGGTTGGTATTCTCAGTCCTAGCCACCAAATCTTGTGCCTTTTTATGCCCATAACGATGTTTCTTGTCTATATTTTCGGTAGATTTCAAAATTAAACTTTAATCTCCAAACACGTTTTACACAAACTGCTTCAAATATTTTACTTAGTATCTTCCTCTCAAATGCCAATAGTTTGTTTTCCATAGATTTAGTCATTGCCCAGCATTCACAGCCATAAAGTATCAGATGTCGCAGTAGGGTTTTGTATATATTAATTTGGTGTAAGGGTTAGTGTATCCAGGTTTAAATTAACTTTTAAGACCATGATAACATCTATTTTACGTATAGCGGAACGTGTACATGGCTAATGCTACAACCTCTGCTTCCGATGCAATTAGCTCAAAATTAAATAAATCAATATTAGTCAATGATGTTCAAACTGAAGCTTTAATGGATACTACAGCAAACATTTCAATGATCAAGAATAAATTTGCTCAGAAAATCATACGAGCATTTTTGCCCTACGAGCTTGTCTTTCGAAAAGGATCAAATAAAAACATATATCGCCATCCTTATAATCAAATTTGTGCATTAAACTTTGAAAATCATACCGTATATTTTTAATAACATCGGTATTTTCGATAACACCATCACTTTCGTTTTCCCTAGCATTTTGAATTCTTAATTTCTCTAACTAAAATTCCCTGTTTTCTTTCTCTACAAGAGCATTAACAATGGTTTCTAATATATTCTTAACTATTTCTTCCTCATAATCGCTATTATTTTCGATTAGCTTTTTTAAATCAATAATTCTCCTTTCACGATTTACTTTCTCACCAAGATTTTATTGTACGATATATTCTGTATATCTCGTACTTGAACATAGTAAAAAATGGCGGATGGTGACACATCATCGATTGTGTTATCCCTAAAGCGTTATTTAGGCTATTGACGTAATGAAAAAGTGCAAGAATTGTCTTATTTATCTTATCCAATTGCATTAAATGTTTCTATAGGAGTATGATACACCATTCTGTCCCGAAAATTTAAATTCTAAAGCATCTAAGGAGGCATACAAAACTATTCTGGCCCTTAGGGGTTGTATGTCTCAGGTTATCTAACTAACGGAGAGTAAATATAGACAGAGAGATATCCACTGCGTGTACGTGTCTAAACATCAGCCGAAATTTATCTTTGTCTTTCGCTACATTGTATCAGAGATTCGCTTTCTTACTGCCTGTCAACGACATCGGAAACACTTTCCCAGGACAACAATAGACTGGCTGATAGTCGCAGAATGAAGTCGACGTTTTTGTTTCCCTTTGTATTCACTCTCTTCTTTTGCAGCGCATTTCCTCGCTTTTATATGACTCAGTTTTATCCTCGAGATTTGTCTTTTTTTGAGTTTCTTTCTTCTGTCATTCTCCAGAGGGAATACTCGATCGGATGACTGATGGAAAAATGATGAATGAAGCTTTCCATTTACGCAGGGTCTGCTCTACTTGCCATCTCCGTTGCAACGTGTAAAAATATATCAATTTTCGCCAACAAATTTCATTGACGATTTCATGATAATTCTATTGGAAAAGAAAATGATTTGCCAGCACAGCAAGCAGGTGATATTTGTCACCATTTCGAAGTCGCACGACGCCTAATGTTCTTTCCCAGTAATTAAGGCCTGTCCTCGTTTTCGACAACACTTTAAAAAGGGAACAAAACAGCTTCTGAGTGTAAAAGCATAAGAATTGTAAATAATGATAAATTATCTTATAATAAGAAAAGCACTTCTTACTCTTTCTTGTTCTCTCTATTTATATTTTACCAAATAATTTATTTTTCGCTGTCAGTTGCTTTTAGAGCTGTGAAAAATGTTTGAGAAATCTGGTTTAACGATTTACTAATGAAAACCTTCAACAATCGAATGAAAGAATAATGTTTTATGGAATTGTTTTTATAAATTATCGTTTTTTGAACTTGTTTAAATTTTTTTTGAAAATTGAGTTTTTAATTAATTTATTTTTTTAATCTGTGGGACAATTATGAAAAAATGATAATATGAGAATTTATAATACATATATGTAACGGATTAGTGCGTTATAACTGATTACCAACTAAGTAGATTTTCAGATGAAAGGAGAGAGATTATATATATATATATATATATATATATATATATATATATATATATATATATATATATATATATATATATATATATATATATATATATATATATACACTAGCATATAGCCCTTCATATGATGGGAACAATAAAATTTTTAATTTTCCAGAATTGTAAAGTACCGTATGAGGTAAGTAATTTTTTTTTTTTTTTTTTTTTTTTTTTTTTTTTTTTTAAATAAGAATTATCTGGTACACGCTCAATAATTTGTTTATCTTTATACTCCTCAAAGTCTCCCGATATTGTGAATGCAGTTTAGAATCACGTTGAATTCATTTAGAAAGATAATTAAAGGTTTTCTTAGCTACGTCGAAATTAAGTACTTCCCAATGTTTTTTTTTCCCACAGTAATTAATGGAAGTAAAAGATTGAAACTATCCTTTCCACTACACCCTGGAGGTAGATATAATATGTTGCTAATAGTGATAAAATTTTCATTGCAATAAAAAATAATCGATGATTAAATTTAAAATTATCACTTATGTACCTAATCTATTATTTAAGCCAAATATAAAGGAAAATTATTTACGTAATGTCTAAATTCAGTGATAAAACGTATGAAAATAATGAAGACGATATTTAAATAATTTAATATAAGAAATGATTAAAAGAGATGGTTAAAGAAACGACGGCATAATGCTAGAAAAAATGTTATTTTTACCTATTTATTATGTGATAAATTCAATCACCTACTCTTAATGGGGAAAAATAGCTCTCGAAATAATAGCTTTAAGCGCTCTAAAGGGGGGAAGGGGTGGATTTCGAACGCTTTAAAGACGACAGTATTTTTCGCTGTAATAAGAATATTTTTACTAATTTTTTTAGAATCGTATCGATAGTTTAGGAGAAGATAAACTTTATTCGTTTTGAATTTTGCTAACACTAACTCATCAAGAATCCAATATGGATAACAGAAGGCGGATTTTTAGGTATATAATCATCAGAAATTTATTTTCGGATATATCTCTACATTCAGAATGTAAAATTTGTTTTTAATATTTTGTGAGCGGAAACTACTGTTTCGATCATGGTTAGTAGAAAGTTTCATACTGTTTTAATGTACATACAACCAAATACCCCAGTGTTCGTTACAAGGGGGAAACACAGAATGAATATAATACTTTATATAGATTCAGACATTTATTCTATACATTTATTTACAAAAATATCCTTGGTTATAATGTTCAATCATTTATATCTTCTATTTACAGAATAATTATCCCACATCACTTTATAAGGAATTATTATTATTAACAGAGGCCTAAGTCAAATGACTGTAAATATTATTTATAAATTACCTCCATTAAAGTCACAGGGGAGCAGGCAGGGGCTTTCCTCACGGGCATACGGGACGAGTTGGTGATGGTGAGCGGGGCGGTGTCGGTCCGGGCGCACGGGACGAGCTGGTGCTAGTGGATCCTTGTTCCACTTCTCTCGACTGCTCACTTCTTCCCACTCCACGCTCTCACTACGTTTCCAAAAACCACACCTCGGTCCCAACGCCCCTTTTTTTCTTCTTATCCAATCGCTTCTCTTCCGGAAATTTTCCCACATTAAATGCCCTTCGGGAGTGCAGGTGGGTTCATTAAAGTAGCCCCTTTTTGTTCAAGCTAACATTACTTTTTAGCCCCCTTCTCCCATAATTCACGCTTACAGCTCTGTGCGAGCTTGACCGTTATGCTGCCATTCCGTGAATTATCTTCTCTGCAGGGGTCCCTAAACTTGACGTAAATAATTGGGGTTCTAAATTTCTCAAGGAAAATCCTCCCACGGCTATGCATGCACGTGCAGATCACCGTAAGAAAGTATCTCGGTACACATACTATGGCTCGAATACCAAGTGACTTTATTTACCAAAAATTCTTGCATCCAGCTTTAAAATCTCTCTCTGCGGACAGGTTGAGAATCATTGTTCAAAACAACATAAAATGCCTATATTTGGGATGGGATCTACAAAGAAAAATGTTGTTCAAGAGATAATAGTCAGACCATACGTTTAAGAGTCTTTATATTAGCATTTAGCCCCTTTATATGACGGGATAAGTAAAATTTTTAATTTTTCAGAATTGTAAAGTACCCTATGAGGCAAGTAAAAAAAATGGTGTGTTTTTTGGTTGAGAATTATCTGGTACACGCTCGATAATTTGTTTATCTTCATGCTCCTCTAATGTCTCACGATACTGTGAATGCAGTTTAGAATCACATTGAATTCATTTAGAAATATAATTCAAAGTTTTCTTTCTACGTCGAAATTAAGTTCTTCTCATTTTTTTGCCGCAGTAATTAGTGGAAGTAAAGGAATGAAACTATCATTTCCACTACACCCTGGAGGTAGAGAGAATTTATTGTTAATACCGGAGATAAAGTTTTCATTGCATCAAAAAATAATCGATGATTAAATTTAAAATTATCACACATGTACCTAATCTATTGTTTAAGCCAAATATAAAAGGAAATTATTTACTTCATATCTAAGTTCAGTGATAAAATGTATGAAAATAATACAGACGATATTTAAATAATTTAGAATAAGAAATGATTAAATGAGAAGGTTAAAGGAATGACGTCATAATGCTAGAAAAAATGTTATTTTTACCTATTTATTATATGAAAAACTGATAAATTTAATCGCCTGCTCTTAACCGGGGAAAATAGGGCTTGAAATAATAGCATTAAACGCTCGAAAAGGGGGAAGGGGTGGATTTCGAACGTTTTAAAGACGACAGTATTTTTCACTGTGATATGAAGTATATTTATACCAATTTATTTTAGAATCAGGTAGATATTTTAGGAGAAGATAAACGTTATTCTCTTTGAATTTTGATAACCCTAACTGATCAAAGGAGCTACCATATTACAGTCGACATATCTCACGGGTGACTTGTGCGTCATAATGATGTCAGAGAGGAAAATTTATAGTATCAAATTTCCATCTCTGATGATTTCTGACGTCATTATGACGTAGAAGTCACCAGTGACATATGTCGACTGTAATATGATAGCATCCCAAGAATTCAATATGGAAGTCTCTATCTATTCCAATTAGATGGTTAGAGGAATGACGTCATAATGCTAGAAGAAAATGTTGTTTTTACTAATTTATTATGTGACAAACTGATAAATTTAATCACTTGTTCCTAACCGGGGAAAATAGTGCTTCAAATAATGGCATTCAATGCAACAGACGGACAGATAATTTAGACTATTATTATATAGGGGATAGGATTTCCATCGAAATTCATTTAGGTTTGGTTTGGTTTGGTTTGGAATGCTACGCTCTACTTTTTGCAACACGAGGGCTAATGAGACCGGGACCTACAGCTTAAAAGCCGATTTCGAACGGCTACGAGCATCCATGCCGAACTTGGATTCGAACCCACGAACTCCTGTACCGAAGGCCAGCACCCTAACCAATCGACCATTGTTCGGCCTAAATTCATTTAACATAACGATACCTTTACAAAAAAACATAAATTTTCTGTGAATCTTTTAAAATTAACTAAATATCTATGCCAGAAATTAATGGGTTAATACAAATTATAACATTTTAGCGAGCTGTAAATTTCAAATACATGCACTATAACAATTTTTAATCAATAGCTGCAAAAGTTGCAAATACAGAATCTCCAAAGCTTTTAATAGAGAAGTAAATGTCGCTGCTGTGTCATAAAACAATATTTCACAGCGAACAACGAGTATAAACCGTGATTCACTGCAACCGTTAAATTCCGGGAAGGGAACATTACAAAAGTGTCAAATTCATTTTTCACTGCACTTCAAATACAGTAGTTTCGCCAATTACGCATTTCCGTGTCACCGGATAGAGTTGTGAACACTTAGAAATAAAGTGATCGAATAAACGTTACGCGAGAATAGAGGATATTCAACTCTTTCTATATAAACCGGGATTTCAGAAACAGTTTCTAGATTAGCTCTCGACCTTAATATAATTCATTGGTGCTCGAAATTTAATATTCGTAAAACAATAACCTAAGATATAATCAATTTTATGGCGGATTTTAAAAGCTCCGGGACCTTGCTCAGAAAATTAATTCTTTATATTTGCTCAGAAAATTAGTACGACGAGTTGATGCGGCCATGGAATTTCAAAATGAATTTATTTTTAATCAGCCTGCTTGGAAATTTATAGGGAAATGTTATTAAATATATGTTTTCGTAAAAGTTATTAAAATTACAAGGTAAAATATTAATTGTTTTAAAAATTATCGGTTTTAATAGTTCAAATGTAGTTTTGTTGAACTTTCGTTGCGCACATACGAGGGAGGGTTACTCCGAAATTTTTGAGATACGCACTGATGAGAATTTAGAAAATAAAAATAACGGTTTAGTTTTAAAATACAGAGTATTTTAACAGAGCAGACAATTTTTTACTGACTTACTTCAACTTGTTTAACGTAGAATAAATTTTAAACAGAAGAGAAAATGGACTTGAACATTTTTGCGCTTTGATTTTCTACGATTTTAAAGCAAGATGAAATCAAGAATACTTTCAACGGTTGCAATTGACATTTAGTGATGAATATCCAGATCGTGGTACTGTATTCAGATTGCTTAAAGAATTTAGAATAGGTCGCAATTTTCTTCAAGATGAAGAACGCACAAGAAGACCGCCATTGGCAGTAATCCCGGAGAATGTGTCTGCCATAAGAAAAATGTTAATGGATGATAATCACTGTACCTATAAAATTATTGAAAAGAAACTTAACATTGGATCCGTAGCCATACACAAAATTATTAATGAAGAATTACATTTGAAAAAAGTAGTTTGCCGTTGGGTTTCCCATAATCTAACTGAGCACTAAGTAGGGAAGCGTGTCAGAATCAGTAAAAAAAAACTCTTAAATTGTTAAATGATGGTGGAAACCGCATTATTTCTAAAATTGTAACGGGTGATGAAAAGTACATACCGTTTTTGAAGTTCCAACACTCCAATAAAGCAAAGTATGGGTCTTTGAAGATGATGCCACTCCGACAATGGTGAAAAGGCAACGCTCACATAAAAAAGCGATGTATGCCGTTTTCTTCAGAATTACGGGATTAGTCAAAGCCATCATCAAGTTGGAAGGACAGAAGACACTAACAGCAAACTGGTATACCACTAAATGTCTTCCACAAATTCTACGAGAAGTGAATGTTAGGGGACTAATGCTTCACCATGATAATGCATCTTCACATACAACCGGATTAACAGTTGAGTTTCTTAAACAAAAACAAATTAAAGCGATAGAACATCCGCTGTATTCAATTGATCTAGCCATGTGTGACTTTTGGTTATTCTTTAAGCATGAAGACTGTTGCATGGGAAAATGATGATTTACCACTTGAGGACCAGCATGTAAATGATATACGAGCCGACCGTTGTGAAAACCGCTGCCATTTAATTACATCTAGTAGCATTTAAAAATTCAAATAAAACGTCCCGATCTCCAATTAAGTACATTCAATGCTGGTCTTTCCATATCAACCGGAGACCTTCGCGTGGAGGCGATGCTGGGCTGATAAGAGTAGAATTGCTGCGTCGCGTCCACGAGACGTTGCTTGCAGGGTTAACAGAATGAGGTATAAAGACTATAGTGGATATATGTGATTAAGAATTAACATGACAAGACAGTAATTCCAAAAATGGTACTTTCAGACTGAGGAAGATTCAAAACGTAATGATCAAGGATAAGGATCAATAATGATCCAAGATCAATGATAATGATTAGTGACAAATTGTAAGACAATTAAAATGCTTTTCATACACTATGTATAAGAAAATTAAAAATGTGTAAAATTTTTAGAAAGGCAATAAAACATAATTTTTTGACGGATAAATACTTGCTTCCTTTCACAGATATTCTTTCCAGATTTCAAACTATATATTTTTTTAGTTTAATTTGAAAGTAATTCAAAAGTAAACACTACCAACATTTAACTGTACATATGTTTTTTTTTGAGTCATTGAAGTACATTTGATTAGTTTGGTTTGGTTTGGAGAGCTCTGGTCTACTGTTTTGTGACAAGAGGGTAAATTAGACTGGGATCTACTGCTTAAGACCGATTCTGAAAGTCTACGAGAATTCATGGCAGCAACAGGATTCGAACACCCAAACTCTGGTATCGAAGACCAGCATTTTACCATTCGGTCATCGTCTGGTCAACTGCATTTGTACTTTGGGTCATATCAGTCGATGTACTTGCTGAAAAAGTTATTTCCTGAATGTGGCTTGAAAAGTTAAAAATTGCTGATCCAAATTACAAAAATATATGCATAATAGCTAATACTTGAAAAATTGGGCCGAACGATGGCCGATTGGTTAGGGTACTGGCCTTCGGTACCGGAGTTCGTGGGTTCGAATCCTACTGTGGCATGGATGTTCGTAGCCGTTCGGAATCGGCTTTAAGCTGTAGGTCCCGGTCTCATTAGCCCTCGTGTTGCAAAAGTAGACCGTAGCACTCCAAACTAAACTAAACTAAACTAAACCTAACTTGAAAAATTGGTGGAATGTTTACAGGACTGCCATCTACCTTTACTGAAAAGGAAATATTGTTCCAACGAAACACACAAATTCTACACACTATATTTTATTTGTTCCTTTAAAGGGGCGTTAGGGCTGAGAGATATCCGAATGGTCAGTGCGCTGATCTTCGGTACTGGAATTCGTGGGTTCAAATCCTACTGTGGGATGGTTGTTCGCAGTCATTCAGAATCGGCTTTACACAGTAGGTCCCGGTCTCATTAGTCCTCGTGTAGCAAAAACGTAGACTGTAGTGCTCAGTCTTATCATCAGGGTTGAAGCAAAAACGGGCTAGTTATTTTCATATAATGATTGTATTTTCAAACATTATGCTGTGGTGTAGTACATTTCTGTTGTTATTTCAAAGCCACTAATAACCCAAGTTTGCTTTATATCGCCTTTAATTATAGTAAAATGCCACTGATCTATATTACAATATTCATATATAGAACAAAAGACAAGGAAATATGCTAAAAAAATATATAAAAAATTAAAAAGTAATAGAAGCACT
>CM063505.1:45773703-45821203 GCA_032207245.1 Pardosa pseudoannulata
CGGACTTTAGTTCATTTTCTACTGCAGGAATATTTGTATGTTTACAGCTGTTGAATTTGTTTTAAGCGATATGTTCTGGTCTAATTATCTCACGAGAAGAAAAACATTGATAATTGTTTCCTTAACCAATCCATCATCTTTTGCGCAAGATGAAAGTATAATGAATGCAGAAGGAAGAGTATATAGCTTTGTTATTTCTGGCTGAACGGACTTTCTACATCTAAACAGAGACAAAAATAGATTAAAGCTGAGCTTCAAGTGATAAAATATGTACACAAAATAATTTATTTAAAAGAAATAAGAGAGCATTAAAATTAAAATGTCATTTCAATTCTGAAAGGAAAAGAAATTCATTTTGTTTTGAATTTCGAAATGTCAAAGAGAAGTTGAAATTGCTTTTGAACTGTCAACAAATAAATAAACAGATAAGAAATTAAAGAGAAATTCGGGCTTTGTATGCTAGAGAATAAATTGTCTCGATAAAAGTAAACTATTGAATTTAATAAAATATTTTAAAAAAATGCGTTTCATAATAATGAATTATATGGTTGAATCTAGTTTCATTTATTCAAAAGATTATAAATTTGAGTTTATTTTACATCTTCAATTTGTTGTTTTAAAATTGAATCGTCAGGTAAAATAAAAGTTTATTCGTTCCCAGCCTAAAACAAATTTCCTTTATATCTAAATCTTTCATTCACGAAGCTAATTGACTTTCATAATAACTACTTAAAAAAAGAATTCTTATTGATAATCATTAAATAGAAAAGTGTTTACATGCTAAAGATGTTAGTGGGTTAAATTGTGTAAAGTTATTTTAGGATTTTCGTAATTACGATAAATTTGTTGTTTGTACAAAAAATGTTCTTAATATATATATATTTTAAAAGAATAATAGAGTAATGCACCGTTTATACATTTCTTATTTATATGTTGATTTCATTTGTATGACTTTTATGATCGTCCATACGTATTCGCAAACGCTGACAAAGTATTTCGTTTATACGACGCAAAGAACGCAATGCTTTGGTTGTAGGTCGTTTTACTAATTTTTAACGTATATTTCCAGCTGTATTGGATACCACTATTTTCTTGTTAACATAAGAGATAAACTGCTCTATTTCAGGCGTATACATGCTAAAGATATAAGCGGGTTAAATTATGTAACGTTATTTTGAATTTCCGCAATTACGATAAATTTGTTTGTACAAAAAATGTTCTTAAAATATATACATTTTAAAAGAATAATAGAGTAAAGCCCCGTTTATACGTTTCTTATTTATATGTTGATTACATTTGTATGACTTTTATGATCGTCCATACGTATTTGCAAAAGCTGATAAAATATTACCTTTATACGACGCAAATGACGCAATGCTTTGATTATACGTCGTTTTACACATTCTTAACGCACATTTCCGGCTGCATTGGATTCCCTTGTTTTCTTTTTAACATAAGAGGAAAACTGCTCTATTTCAAGTTTATATATGATAAAGATATAAGCGGGTTAAATTATGTAACGTTATTTTAGAATTTCCGCAATTACGTTAATTTGTTCTTTGTAGAAAAAAATATTCTTAAAATATATGCATTTAAAAAATAATAGAGTAAAGCACCATTTATACGTTTTTTATTTATATGTTGATTATATTTATAGGACTTTTATGACCGTCCAGACGTATACGCAAACGCTGATAAAGTCTTACGTTTATATGACCCAAATGACTCTCAATACTTTGGTTATATGTCGTTTTACTCATTCTTAACGCACATTTCCGGCTGTATTGGATTCCCCTGTTTTCTTTTAAACATAAGAAGAAAACGGCTCTATTTCAAGTTTATATATGCTAAAGATATAAGCGGGTTAAATTATGTAACGTTATTTTAGAATTTCCGCAATTACGGTAAATTTGTTGCTTGTACAAAAAATGTTCTTAAAATATATGCATTTTAAAAGAATAAGTAAGACACCGTTTATACGTTTCTCATTTATATGTTGTTTGCATTTATATGACTTTTATGACAGCCCATATGCATTCGTCAACGCTGATAAAGTCTTACATTTATACGACGCAAATGACGCAATCCTTTGGTTGTATGTCATTTTACTCATTTTTAACAAAAATTTCAGGCTGTATTGGAATACCCTATCTTCTTGTTAACATTAAGGGAAAACTGCTCTATTTCAGGGGTATTTGCATTTAACAATTTCTTTAAATAAATTGTACACGTGATAGAGCAAACGATTCTTCAGGGTTTTGCTTGACTAAAATAATTTTCATGAAAAGAAAAGGTTTTATGTCTCTACGCTCTTGACCTTCTATATAATTTGACTTGCGTAAAACCTTCTCAGAGTTGACTTTAATCACCAAACAGAATTTCGTCATGATTCGATTGAGCATGCACAGTGAACATGAACGCATATATAGATACGAAGGATTTTATATAATTAAATTTATATATGCTCAAAAGCCAAAACATTATGACCACCTGTCAATAACGAGTTGACCCATCTTTAGCGTGCAACATAGCTTCAACCAACTATGGGATGGATGGCACAAGTCCTTGGTAGATAGCCGGAGACAGATTGTACCAATTGTTTAAGCAACAGTTATACTAATCCGAGATATTGCGAATTGGTGGTCTTTGAACTCTGAGCTGCCGTTCCAGGACATCCCAAATGTGTTCTATCGGATTGGGATCCGGTGAGTTAGGTGGCCAGGACGTTAACTGGAAATCAGCATCATGGTCCTGGAACCCCTCCAACACAATTTTAGCCTTGTGATACGGGGCGTTGTACTGTTGGAACATTCCATTTCCAGCTGGAAAAACAGACGCCATGTAAGGGTGCAACTGGTGCGCAATGACGTTCAGATACCCTGCAGCATTCATGGTCTGCTATACCACAACCACGGATCCCAGAGATGCCCAAGAAAACTTCCCCCAAAGCATAATACCCCACAACCGGCCTGTGTATGACCTACTGTACATTGAGAGAGCAACTGTTCGCCTGGAAAACGGCGAATCCTGACACGGTCATCGGCGTGATGAATGACAAACCATGATTCATCTGACCAGGCAACTCTCTCCCACTGATCCATGAACCAGTTGCGATGTTCTCGGGCCCAGCGTAGGCGAGTTGGCGATGACGCTTGGTCAGCAAAGGCACACGAGTCGGACGTTTGCTGCGTAACCCCATACCCAACAGTGTCCGCTGAACAGTGTGCTCTGATACTATTCTATTTGGCCCTACATTGTATTGGGTTGTAAGCTGAGCTACTGTCTGTCTCCTTTTTTGCTTCACCAGTCTCTAACGACCTTTTTGTTCGATAGCGTGTACACGTCCGACACCATGTCATCTACTGCTGGTTTCACTGTCATTCATCCACTTTGCTTAAGTACTAACAACTGTAGATCGCGAACAACCCACGAGTCGTGCAGTTTCGCAAATACTTGTTCCGAGCCATTACAATCTGAACTCTATCAAAATCGCTTACATCCGCAGCCTTTCCCCATCACACACAGAAGTGAGTGAAAGAATGATTCTTCAGACTCTCCAGCAGCAGTTAAATACCACTTCCACCTGATCACGTGTCTTCCACGTCATCCAGGCGAGTTCATTGCAAAATGTAGGGGTGGTCAAAATGTTTTGGCTCTTGAATGTAAGTTGTCTTTCAGATATTACGTTTTATACCCACTCTCCTTAATTAAATGTCCATTTGTAGAAAACAGAATTCCCCTCTAATCTGCTACAAAAAATATATGACTGAAAAATGAAGCTTCTTATACACACACTTGTAATTGATGATGTATCGCTAGCCATAAAATAATAGTCTTGCATCGAAGCAAAGGGAAAAATATAATCATCCTACAGACAGAGAAAAATGGAACAGATTGCTAATCTAGCTTAACCTTTAACTGCTATGGAAACAATATATAACAGAGAACTATTACCAATTTGTCATATTAATTAATTTTTAACTAGCTTGCAACCCGGTAAGTGATCTTGATAGCACGCTGACACTGAGAAAGACAAGAATGAAATGTGGTTTAGAACAGTGGTTCTTAAACTTTTTCATTATGAAGCAGAATACAATTAAAAATGTAATGTCTACAATAACCTACGGGAGAGAAAAATCTGAAAGTAAACAAAAAAGAGAGCAAATTGCTAATCTGGCTTAACCTTTAATCACTATGGACATATGGGAGAAAAAACTATCAATAGTTTCTTGTGCTAATTTTTAACCAGCTTGCAACATGGTAAGTGATCTTGATGGCATGCTGATATTATTGAGAAAGACAAGAATGAAATGTGCTTAACAGCAGAAGTTATCAAACTTTTTCATTACGAAGCAGCTGTAAAATTAAAAATTCTTATCCTAAAATAACCTACCGACAGAGAAAAATCTGAAAGTAAACAAAAAATAGAACAGACTGCTAATCTAGCTAACCTTCTACTGCTATGGGCACATTATGAAAGATGATACTATCACTAGTTTGTCGTATAATTAATTTTTAACTAGCTTGCAATCTGGTAAGTGATCTTGATAGCACGCTGACACTGAGAAAGACAAGAATAAAATGTGATTTAGAGCAGTGGTTCTCAAACCTTTTCATTACGAAGCAGAGAAAATTAAAAATTTAATGTTTACAGAACCCACGGGAGAGAAAAATCTGAAACTAAACTAAAAAATAAATATTTGTGAATTAATTATGACTGATAAACTTGTGTTAAATATATTCTATATAAGTTAGCTATATAAAATATATTAGAGATTCATCACAGCTACATTAAAGCCTTCTAGAAAAGTAATTATGATTGGGTTTGTTATTAATAGTTCAATTTATAAAATAAAAAAGTCTGAATAAAAACGTGTATAGGCACCACTATGCCAATTTTTCTTTCAATTAATTACAATATAGTAGCCAAAAGAGCGAAAAACATAATTGCTTTAGTTCGGATGACCTGACACCGGGGGCTCTCCTTTCTATGAGAGTCCCATATAACAGAAGCGTAACGCTATTGTCTATGGAAGTGGCGTGTCTGTGTATAGTCTGTGGGCTGTAGTATTCACACATTGACTGCCATGCGCGTCTACAGTGAAATCTCCTTCAGGCTATGAGTACCACTGTATAAAGTGTATTCTGCTGGGTACTCCCACCAATATTTTAATAATGCAAATCCCTGGTGGTCGCAAGAATAATCTCTCACTCCGTTTGTTTCCATTGTCTCATTTCTGTTTATTTGTGTTCATTACTTATCATCTATTTCTCATCTCCACTTTACACGATCAGTTTGAATCTTTTAAGAGCGGCAGGTCTAAAGTTTTTGGTCATACCAAGCACGAATGACCGCTGCTCTTTCGAATTAAGCAGAAGTTTGCTCGCCTTTTGTTGTTAACGAGCACCGTTAAGGCGAAAGTACGATTTTTCTCGAACATATATGACACAACCCTTTATAGGGGCCGGCCGAACTCATTCATCCGTTTGCAAGTTTCCAACTGTCATTAGTAACACCGTGGTCTTTGGCCGAGACGAGGACAGAACTCGCCACCTTTCGGTTACGAGACTGACGCTCTACCAACTAGGCTACCGAGGCCTCTTTGAAGAGGTGGATTGAATAGTTAATGGATTTCGAATTTGAATAATAATAAATCTTGAACTTTGGGGTTTTAAGAACTATTTTATGCCAATTAATAATCGTGAATTTTAAAAGTAATCAATAATCGTCAGGTAATGGCTTACCTTTTTCTTATCCTTTTGATTTGCTATACTGGATCTATAGAAACCGAAATGATGAATCAAAACAGAAGTCTATTGTCGAACACAACTTTCTTTAATTATGCAACACATCATGATGAATTGACAGTACATAAAATGAATTAAGAATTATGTTACCTGTTAAACACATATTTACTAGATTAATACGAATAAAATACTGAATAGAGAATTAAACACGCATTCAAAACCTTCTTCGAATCCCATCAGACTCGTCTATCACGCCTATGCTTTGGGTTTTCACAATCGGTGAAAAGCTCCATCTAGAGTTCGGTGGCGAAATTAATCTAACAAGTGGATATAACTTAAAATTTGTACCCTAATTCGTTGAAATGTCGAAAAGAATATAGAAAATTTATTTCTTAGTGAGTCAAATAGTTGTGAACTGTAGCGGCATCTATTTGTCATTTTAAACGTCACTTTTGTAACTACTACAAGTTCTAATACTACTTCTGTTTTCATCTCTCCCAGGGATTTCCCGTCGTATGTCGTGTGCTAAAGAAGATCTCTTTGTTGTTTGGTTTAAACTGTTGGAAAGGCTTATCGATAAAAATATCTATACAAATTTTTATTTCGGTTTTAACCGCATTTCCTGCTATGGTTTGGTTTAGTTTGGAGCACTACGGTCTATTTTTTGCAACACGAGGGCTAATGAGATCGGGATCTACGGTTTAAAGCCGATTCCAAACGGCTACGAACATCCATGCCCTTGTGGGATTCGAACCCACGAACTCCGCTTCCGAAGGCTAGCACCCTAACCATTCGGCCACCGTTCGGCCATTTCCTGCTATGCAAATTTATTTTAACTATGAGCCGTGGTATAAATGGAGTTTTCCGGTTAGCTCTTTGGTCCTTTTCTGTAACTCTGATTGTTTGGTGCTACGAAATATGTTGTGGTAAGTCAGTCGAAAGGAAATACTACGTACTATGTTGAAAACTGCCTGCTTTTAATTTAATACCTTGTTTATATTTTTATCGTTCGAGCTGAACGAATAAACGTTTAATCCATGAAATGAACTGTGTTAGGGACTTTCTACGTATCTCCACACCACACGCATAACATGACGCTGGGCATTCTGCATATAAGGTAAAATTTACACCAACATAAACTCTAGTAAACGTTTATTTTTCTAAATCTTGAAGATTATTTAGAGTTTCTATTTTATTGCAACGTCACAACACTCCAAAGAACAAAAAAGTTTTTACGAGACTTGCAATAATTTTCTTAATAGATCATTTTCGTAGTGCTTTTATAGCAAATCAATAGTTTTGTTACTTCCAGTCAAATATCTTTTCGAATTCATACGAACATCTTTCCAAAATGGGTGACGCTGACCGATCAGAAACTTTGCTGTCCCCTTAGTACGGGTGATGCGGCAGTCAACGTGTTAACTTTCATACTTATTTTATTCTGTGCCGTCCATAATACCCCAGATTTAAGATAGGTATCAATATGGAATCAATATAAATGATCTGGACATTACAGGGTTGATAGTTATACAACTATGATATCTAGTTGTGCATCTCCTCTTTTAATTTAGTTTCAACTCTACATAACGAAAATGCTTCAATGTAAAATGTTGAAATTTCGTATTTAGGACATTATAAATTTTAGGTGTGAACCTTCATTTTTTATTATATTAGTAAGACACAATTTAGTTTGACACAATAGGGATAACGTATGTTTGTGGGTAATAACAGGTACGACGAAGTACTAATTCTCCATTAAAACCAAACAGTTCTTTTACCTCAGCGAAAAGATTATTGTTTTGCTTTTAATATATCATATTTCATTCATCGTTTGACGTATGGATTCGTTCTGCTTCGGAGAATCGTCCGACAAATGAATGAGTTCTCAAACACAGCATTTTTTTCCCGAATAACAGCAACAACACAAAAAGAGGCATATAGTGGTACTGCATCCATAAATCAACACCGGGTCCACGCAACAAAACGAGAGAGAAAAAAAAAGAGTAAAATAAGTACAGAAAGGTTTATTAGCGATCGCGGTAAAAACTAAAGAAAGGATCATTTGAAGAACCCGTATCGATAACAAAAGGGCAGAAACGAAGCTCAGCTTTTTTTTTCTTCCTTTTTCTTTCGTTTTTTACGACGTCTGAGATTGCAGCCGGGTATTGGGAAAGATAGATTTGTGACATGTGTAAAAGGGTTGTACAAAATATGATCCAGCATTGTCATTTCTTGGAATAATGAATTTCTTAGAATTCCAGATTAACAACGATGATAAACGCTGTACAGTGTGCCATCCATCCATGCAAAATGCTCATTATCGTAATGACTGCAATTCACAGTTACAAGGAAACTTAAATCTAAAAACTTAAAATTTCAATTTTTAACAATATTTTTAGTATGACCGTAAGTAATGCTGTGGCATAAAATATATAAATCTTTATACATTAATAATTTATCTTTCAATAATCTTTATATAATAATTAATTAATCTTTATATAATAATAATAATAATTATCCCCTATATAATAATAGCCTAAGTTATCTGGCCGAACGATGGCCGAATGGTTAGGGCACTAACCTTCGGATCCGGAGTTCGTGGGTTCGAGTCCCACTGAGGCATGGGTGTTCGTAGCCGTTCGGAATCGGCTTTAAGCAGTAGGTCCCGGACTCATTAGCCCTCGTGTTGCAAAAAAGTAGACCGTAGTGCTCCCAACCAACCTAAGTTATCTGTCCGTCTGTCCTCGAATTTATAAAGCGGTTGGACCTGGAATGGATAGAGGCATCCATATTGGTTTCTTGATTATTAAGGTTAGCAAAATTCAAAACAAATAAAATTTATCTTCTACTAAACTATCAACCCAATTCTAAAATGATTTGGTATAAATATGCTTCATATCACAGCGAAATATACTGTCGTCTTTAAAACGTTCGAAATCCACCCCTTCCCCCCTTTTCGAGCTATTAATGTCATTATTTCAAACCCTACTTTCCACGGTTAAGAGCAGGCTATTAAATTTATCAATTTATCAGTAATAAAATAAGTAAAAGTAATATTTTTTCTAACATTATGAAGTCATTCCTTTAACCATCTCGTATAATCATTTCTTATTTTCAATTATTTAAGTATCGTCTGCATTATTTTCATATGTTTTATCACTGAACTTAGATATTACGTAAATAATCTCCT
Organism: Pardosa pseudoannulata; assembly: GCA_032207245.1. Taxonomy (NCBI): domain Eukaryota; kingdom Metazoa; phylum Arthropoda; class Arachnida; order Araneae; family Lycosidae; genus Pardosa; species Pardosa pseudoannulata. Next base: position 45,782,642 of record CM063505.1, read on the forward strand.
TTTATATCCGCCTTAAATAACAGATTAGATACATATGTAATAATTTTAAATTTAATCATCGATTATATTTTGTTGCAATGTCAATTTGATCACAGGTATTAACAACAAATTCTTTTCATGAAAGTCTAGGAGTCTATTTCACGGACTAATAAATATAAGTTATATATCTTCGAAAATTAAGAAAATTGTTGATTTGTGTGTTTGTTTTTTATGCATAACCACACTGTTTGACTAAATAAATTCAATGTGATTCTAAACTACATTCACAGTATCGGTAGACTTTAGAGGAGTATGAAGATAAACAAATTAATTGAGCGTGACCACATAATTCTAAAAAAAAAAAACAAATCATTTTTTTACCTGCTTCATAGAGTACTTAAATTTTACTGATATCATCATGTGATGGGCTATATGATAGTATAATAATATAAATCTCTAATAAATGATGGCAGCAGGGTATTAGGAAAGATAGAAATGTGACACTTGTAAAGGGATTGCATAAAATATAATTTAGTACATAGAATCACCACTCAAAATCTCGAAATTTAAAGTATTCTATCTTTAACAGTATTTTTAATATGACCTTGTGTACTTCTCCGGCATAACACATATGATTGAAAATACGTAATATATGCTTGAAGGTTAAAAAGTAGGATAGAAGTATGACATCTGAGAAATATTGTACAATATATAGTATAAGACTAACGTTTTAGAAAATATTACAATTGGGAACTATGATAAATGGTAATATGATAACTATGATAATATGTAACTATGATAAATGGTTCTAAATCCAACAATAAAAAAATACTCGGTATTGTAATCAAAATTTCAGGGTTCAAGAAATCCTAATCCTCAAAATTTAATATTTAACCCCTTAACGTGCAGGATCGAGTTAACTCGAGCGAGCTAAGCTGGCTAAAGTGTGCACACTCGAGATAATTAGAGTGGCTTTGTACTTTATGTTGCTATAATTTTTCACACCCGAATGCAATCGAGAATTGAAAATAACAATACGAAAGAAAAAAAACCCCAATCGTTTTATTGATATTTATCATTTACATGGGATTGCAAGCTATAACACTTACTTATTCAAGTATAATATAAATAATATTATATATATATATATATATATACATATATATATATAATATATATATATATATATACATATATATATATATATATATATATATATACATATATATATATATATAATATATATACATATATATATATATATATATATTATATACATATATATATATATATAAATAATATACATATATATAAATATATATATATATATATATATATATAATATATATATATATATATATATATATATATATATATATATATATATATATTTCTACTTATCACTTACGACTTGTTTCTTCCTTGTAAGCCTCTTTCCTACAGGGTATTCAGATTCAGGTTAGCTCATTTTTCAATATATATGTTACTAAAATATAATGTAAAATAAAATATAATTGTTAATTTTTTTCTCTGGCTCTGGCTGTAAAGACATCCTTGATTCGAGGCGTCACTTTATATACTTTATTCTTGAGATCTGAAACATAAGGGCATTATGACGTCATTTCTTTAACCATCTCGTTTAATCATTTCTTTTTTTCAGTTATTTAAGTATCGTCTGCATTATTTTCATACGTTTTATCACTGAACTTAGATATTACGTAAATAATCTCCTTTTATATCTGGCTTCCATCGTGGGAAAGTGCATCAGTTCCCGTAGTAATCAAAATTGAGTGTACAAGGAAATGTAAACTTTTATATCATTTTAAATTAGACCGTAAGTAATAGTGTGGCTTAAAACATAATACACTAAAACATGTAACTAATGATAGCAGCAGGGTAGAAATACCACTTGTGTCAGTGGTTGCACAAAATATGATCCTGCATTGTCGTTTTATGAAATATCCCGATTAACAAATATGAACTATAATGATTAGTATTCAATAAGTGTTAAATACAGCAATTGAAAATACTCAGTATCGTGATGATCAAATTTAAGTGTACAAGGAACCTTAAATCTTGAAATTTATACTTTTAATAAAATTTTAAATTAGACCGTAAGTAGTGCTGTGGCATAAAATATAATACACTAAAACATGTAATTAATGATAGCAGCAGGGTCGATATGCCACTTGTGTTAATGGTTGCACAAAATATGATCCTGCATTGTCGTTTCATGAAATATGATTAACAAATATGAACTAAAATAATCCGTATTCAATGAGTATTAAATACTGCTATTCAAAATATTCAATATCGTGATAATCAAGGGTACAAGGTATCTGAAATCTGAATTTAAACTATTCTGTTTTTAAGGAGACATAGTACATCTTGAGAGTTAAAAGTTCCATTATATCCAACTTTATCGGTTCATTATAAAATAAGAAATTCTGTTTCTTTTAGAATGAGTATATTTACCAGTTTTTAATAACTCCTTAGCTTTAAAAATTGTTTAGTTTTGTCATTTTAAGTAAAATAATGTAAAAAATATGCACCGAATGAAAGAAGTGAAATTTGTTTACCTGCAAGGCAACTTTTGAGGTATATATCTTAGAAACTATTTTTTCTTTCCCATTGAAGATAAAACCCTTTTCTAGTTTGTACATTCAAAGTCTTAAAAGTTATTCGACATTTTAAAATAAAAAACTGGAAAGAGATTAAAAATTAAAAATATTAGCCTTTATCGATCCCTTTTATCGATGCTAATAAATTCTAGTAACGTCATACAATGAAACAAAATGCAAAATCATTCAGATGAGTATCACAAAGTTTATAAACTAATCCAACTATAAATATTGAATCGATTAGCATAAAAGAGCTAGTAATGTCATACGATGCTAAAAAAGAACAAAATGATTAAGATGAATTGCTCCAGAAGTCTGCCTCTTCCTAACTCAAATCGTTTAATCAATTTAAATATTAAAAAAGTCAAATATAAGATGGCGTAGAAATGTCGTTCTGGAAAAGTATACGAAAATAATGAAGACAATATTACCAAAAGTTTCGATATTTTAGTACCCCAAAATACAGTATAGTCAAACTAAATAATTAACAGCCAAAAGTATTGGTTTGGTTTTTAGCACTAAGGTCAACTGTCTAGCTACACGAGGGTTAATAAGACTGGAACCTATTGTTTAAAGCCAGTTCCGAGGCTATTCACATCTATGGCATCAGCGGGATTCAAACACGGGAAATCCGGTATTGAAGAGCAGCACCCCATACATTCGGTAATTGTTCGACGGCGTACCAAGAGACCAAGAGTATAATTGCCATAAGTACAAACAATACTATAAATTAGAAACGTAATTGTATATATCCTACCAAATACCGTTCTTTTATTATTTAAAAAAATTGTATAATTTTTTTAAACAAATGAGGGGCAGTTGCCGTTATAAGCATTTCACCATACAATTCGTTGACTTGTTGCCCTTTTTATTACGGAAGCACCATATAACAGTAGCAACATCGCTCCTTATGAGGATACTGTAGGAATAATGTTACGTTGGTTTACTGTTTGAGAAAGAAGAAATTAATACTCGTTAATAAACACACCTTGACAAATAGGTCTTGATTAAGTGATTTTATCAATCAAACGCCTAAGGAATACAACTGGAATACAACCTATCATTAGTAGATAAGCTGGCCAAATTGTGTACACTCGAGATAATTCGAGCGGCTTTGTACTTTATGGTGCTATAATTTTTCACAGTCGATTGCAATCGAGAATTGAAAATAATGTGAAAGCAAAACAACAACAACAATCGTTTTATTGATATTTATCATTTACATGGGATTGTAAGCTATAACACTTATTCAAGTATAATATATATATATATATATATATATATATATATATATATATATATATTTCTACTTATCACTTACGACTTATCTCTTCCTTGTGAGCCGCTTTCTGACAGCGTATTCAGATTCAGATTAGCTCATTTTTCAATATATATTTTACAAAAATATAATGTAAAATAAAATATAATTGTTAACTATTTTAGTACTAAGCTCTGGCTGTAAAGACATCCTTGACTCGAGGCTTCACTTTATATAATTTATTCTTGAGATATGAAACATAAGAGTTTCATATTTGATACCTAACGCATCAAGGGATGACACACCATACTGTCAATTGGTAGATTGCTTACCAATTGAACAATATACATTTTCGACAATAATAATAATATTCTAAAAATTAGAGATCATACCAATTGTATAAATATCCAATATATTCAAATTTTAATTATTTTTGGTTTAGTTTGGTTTGGAGAGCTACGGTCTACTGTTTTGCACACGAGGGTTAATGAGATCGGGACCTACAGTTTAAAGCCGATTCCGAACGGCTACAAACATCTATGCCATCAGCGGGATTCGAACCCGCGAACTCCGGTTCCGAAGAGCAGCACTCTACCATTTGGCCTTCGTTCGGCTTGATTATTTTTGTATTTTTGTAATTTTTTGGCAAGACAACGTTCTAAATTGTGTTTTTTACACAGTAATACAACTTATCATTAGTAGATATGGAAGACTCCTCTGTACTCGGCATCGGTCTCGCAAAAAAGTGTCGCTTTTTTTGTCTTGTGTCGTTTCAATTAATGTCTATTTCTCAAGCCGCGGATGCCAGCAGCGTTCACCCTCTTCTTTTCTCTGGTGACAACCTTGCCCTCTAAAAAAATCAGACTGCCCCGTGCAGAAAAAACAAGGGTCCACTGCAGAACGAAGGTGTCAAACGGGCCCTTCTATTGGCTAGGAGAAGTACGAAGTTTCTTCCTAGTTTAAACCGGTCCTGCTCTGTATATCTTTGACGAAGAAGAAGTAAAAAAGAAGTAAGTTCTTCGAGAAGGGGTAAAAAACGTTGAACACAAATACATCTAGACCTTGATCGAGAATCTAACACAAGCCTAATGAGTGGGAACAAAATATTCTAACCACAATACAATTTGGGCTGCATCTTTGTTTGAATATTATTAAGTAAATGTTATTAAAGTAAAAAGCAAAACAAAAGTAAATCAGATTGTTTCAACCCTTTACATTACATATGATATACACTAATCTAATAGAAATCTAACACACATATAATTCTTTATACGTATGTATATCGCATGAATTACACAATGGTTTGGTTTGGTTTAGAGCGCTATGGTCTACTGTTTTGCACACGAGGGCTAATGAGACCGGAACCTACAGCTTAAAGCCGATTCCGAACGGCTACGAACAACCATGCCATAGTGGGATTCGAACCCACGAACTCTGGTAACGACGATCAGCGCCCTAACCAATCGGCCAGCGTTCGGCAAATTACACAATGAACTTCATTTTAAACGGAAAAAAATTAGTGTAGAGTCATCACAAATTTAATTATGTTTTTCAGTTAGACATATGAAATTTAAAGCTTTCTATTAAATATACATATAGAAATATATGGAAACAGAGAAATAGTTAATAAAAGAATGGGAAACACTCGTTAATAAGACTACAGCAAATGACATAAAATTTCCGCGAAAGAATTATTCATGAAGTATGTTGAAACATTTTTAGGAAGATTGTTAACAGACGATTTTTGGGTTGCTTACGGGTTCGAAATGTTGCAAATGTTTAACTTTGCTTAAAATTTAACATTTCTAAGTTTATTAACAGCCCTAAATAATGTGAAACGTTTACTAATCAGCGTTATTAAACAAAACGGTTCGGAAGGTACTGTTACAAAATGATGCATAGTAAAATTTTAGACAAAGCAATTTTGAATAATTGTTAAATACTATTATGTGATATTTGTAAATATTATTAACTTTGAAACGGGTGTTTTTTATTGAATTACAAATATACGTAAAAAATATATATTAAAAATAGAAAATGTACCATTTATCATCACTGGAAACAAAGTGTCTGTGAGAGTGCAGTTATGTTTGACATAAGGTTTGAGAAACTGATTTGCTCGCCGCACTCACACGTTGTGGGTTGAATGCCTAAGTTTTTTTCGCGGCTCCAAGAAGCGTGTGGTGTGGTCAGTGAAAACGATTGCACTTAAACTTCCCAAAGTTTTGGAGAGTTGTGATTGGTCTCCAGGAGGCGATTCAGGACCATCCTTGGAGTCCCGGTCCTTCTGGGCAGAGCCGGGAAAGGACGCATTGTGCAAAGGACAATGGAACAACGAACACATCAGCACAGGATAATGGAAAAAAGTATAGGGTTGCCTGAGTAGAAAGAAGGAAGGAAAAGAATGCAGCCTTCTCTCGGACATTGGCAATTTTTTTTTCAGGCGTTGCACGTGGAGTGCTTCTTTTAATTTAAAATTTTTTAAAAATATTTTTTTAGCATATTTCCTTGTCTTTTGTTCAATATTTGAATGTTGTAATATAGATTAGTGGCATTTTACTATAATTAAAGACGATATAAAGTAAACTTGGGTTATAAAATGCTTTGAAATAACAACAGCAATGTACTACACCATAGCAGTGTCAATGAATAATATACTTCAAGCTTCTTTAGAGCATTATCATTAGAAATAAACAATGGAGTAGTTGGGTACGCTATGGTCTAGTTTTGCTACATGAAGGCTAATGAGGCCTGGACCTTCTACTGGAGACGATTCCAAATAGCTTTGTCAGCAGTGGTAATCGAACACACTAATTCCAGTATTAAAAAAACTGTATTATACACATGGCCACAGTTCAATATACAGTTTAGGAAAACTGTATGAAATTTTAAAATTAAGGATTCGTCAAAAAAGACGTGGTGGAAGAAAAGAGACTCGGTTGAATAGCTACTTCTTAGCTACGAAATACTTTTTACTTGTTCGAAGTTAAGGAAGCATTGTAATGAAGGTAGAATTTCGCTCTTCATATTGTCACGTGCGGTCTTAAGGTGCAACACAATAACACACGCACACACACATACACACAGGAAGTAGAATTAATCTACTTTATTAACTCAAAAAGCGAAGTACAATTGCAAGCTCTGAACAACTCTGAACCCGGAACACTCTGTGACTGAGCTTTTAAAGCGCCAGGGAAAGTTCCAGAAATCTGTCTGGGAAGACGATGAAAGTTTTACTGCGAAACGCAGAGAAATGGCGAATATTCCAGAATACTTTTCTAGCAAACTAAAGAAAAGTCCAGAATCTATGTGAACACAAAATAAAGTAGAACATAAATAAAGGAATTAAATATTTACACGGATTTTAAATTCTATCGTCACTACTGAGGTTCGAACTCACGACCATTACGAGACTAGTGTGATGATCATTCCACATAAATACTTCTTTTCAATGCTGCAATATTTCAACGGAGGAGCACATTTTGAGTACAACTGAATCCATTTTGTCTAGCTTCAGCATTATGTCTGAATGTACGTGAAAGGTTTGGTTTAGCTGTGAGAACTATGACAAACTGCTGTCTTGGAACTTAAAGCTAATACTTAAATATATTCTAATACTTAAAGCCGATCCCGAAATACTAAGAAAATTCATGATATCAGTTAGATCCGAATCCACGAAAACCCAGTGCTCTATAAATCTGGCCATTGCTAGAAAACTTTAACACTGAAATTTTAACTATCTATTTTGATTACATTTAAATTCCTTTTGAGTAGCTTGAAAATGACATCTGTACGTAACCTGCATAATTTAAAAATGATTTAGTTTGGAGAACTATGGTCTACTTTTTAGCAACAAAAGGGCTAATTAGAACAGGATTAATTGCTCAATTCCGAAAGGCTACGAATATACATGCCACAGTAGGATTCGAACCCACGAACTCCGGTACAAGATCAGCTCCCTTAACCATTCGGTCATCGTTAGGTCACTGAAAATTGATTAGCCGTAGAATCTGCAAATTTTATATTTTGGACTATTATAGAAGCTAGTTATGCGCCTCTGTTTTAGATTGCAATACTCCTCTTTCTATCTCTGACGGAATAATAAGCGATAGAAAATATGCATTTAATCCATTAATACCCAAGTAATTTCTGATGAATATACATTACTTGGATTAATAGTTTTATTTAATAATAAACAAGTTTACTAAGTAACCCGTGTGAACATACGAGTACATAAAGTGTGAATTAATTTCATATATCCATATTATGATGTATATTTAAGAGACACACTAATTCCAGAAGAAGAAAAACGTAATAAAAAAAAAAACATCAAAAACTAGAATAGCAGAAAATAGTATTTAATAGATAAGACCATACTTGAGGAATGTGAGGTGATACAAATCATGTATTTAATGAAGCTAGAGTAAAAGATCGATTAAAATTCGAAATAAGACGAGTTAGCTTTACGTCTAAATAAATACAGACATTTGATTTCGTAAAGTTTTGGTTTGGTTTGGTTTGGAGCACTACGGTCTACTGTTCTGCACACGAGGGCTAATGAGACCGGGGCCTACTGCTTAAATCCGATTCCGAACGGCTACGAACATCCATGCCATAGTGGGATTCGAACCCACGAACTCCGGTACCGACGATCAGCACCCTAACCAATCGGCCAGCGTTCGGCTTGATTTCGTAAAAAAAAGTTAGTCAAGAGTAACAAATGGTAACTAATTCTACCATACACGAACTGTCAGTCAGAAATGAACTGGTAATGGATAAAGAACTTTCGTTTGTGTTCAAGAAAACAAAAATCAGAGAACTTTGTACAGCTCGCTACACTTTCTGACTCTAAGTCAAACACAATGTATCATTTTCAGAAGAATCGTTTATAGTGGTATAGGCTATATTTTATTTTTGTCCAATTTATTCGAAGGTTATTTTCAAATAACTGGCTGACTGTAGAATACACATATAATATGGAATAATTTTTTTCAATTATGCTGCTATACAATCAAGACACACAGTAGTGGCTCTTAAAAAGAATAACAGATATAAATAGTGAAAAAAGCAAAATATTAGAATAGCTGAAAATAGTATTTTAACTCTAGATTTACGAATGTTGATCATATAGCTATTTTTACTGAAGTGAGCCAATTTGACTCATACAAGAAAATTGAAGTTTTTGCAAACAAAATAGTTCCAAATTAATTTAAATAAAATCTTTATTATCAACAAAATTCATGGAAAACATTTTTTACATATAAAATCTATTTTTGAAACACATTTTCCGCAAACATTTCTATTACATTTAGCACAATGGTTTCTACATCTGTTTCTTTTGCATGATTGTTGAATTTGACAATTCTTCCGTGATGTCAGTAGCATGAATTTCTGGCATTGGAGTGGAAGTGTTCTCGACTTCTTCTCTATATTTGCTTTATACTATACTTTATATACTTTATATTTACTTTATACTATATTTATTTTTATATATATTTATTTTCATATACATTCTACAAGTCAAATTGGCTTACAACAGTGAAAATAAGTATACCTCATTTGATAATGCGAAATGAAGGGGGTCTGCGGGGAAGAGGAATGAAAGTTTACATATATTTTATTACTTAACTAAAAACCAGCGTATGTTTTTGAAAAGTGATATTAAAGTTTTATGTATCTATAGTGATCAAATTTTTAATGAGTCAAATTGGCTCGGTCCGTAAATCTAGTGTTAATTACATAACACTGACGAGATTATAAGCGATAGAAATAATATACTTAATGAAACAAGAATAAAATATTCCAATTTATTTTCAGACAAGTTAGTTTCACACCTAATTGAAATCTATTGTTCGATATCTCAAGAAAATTATGCGAGAGTAATGGATGGTAAATAATTATTCCATACAATAAATATCAGTCTGGAATGAGCTTTTAATGGATAAAGAACTTGCATTTGTGTCGAAGAGAACAGATAAATTAACGGACTTTACACAGTTAAATTTACTAAATTTATTGAACCGAATTCAAACACATTTTTTCATTATGGAAAGAAGTACCTGTTGCGGTATAGACCCTGTTTTTCTTTTGTCCGATTTATTCAAAGTCATTTTCAAATATCTCACTTACTGTAGAGTACAGAGATAAAGTGTGTTAAAAATTTCTTATATAGTGAAACAAACAGACATAGAAATGTTTTATGAGAAGGCGAAATATATCTCAGTACTCTATACAGTCAGTGTAGATCTCAGAGATAAAATGTGGGTAATTTTTTATGATACAATCAAGAGGAATAGTAATAACTGAAGAAAAGAAAAAAAATAAACAAAAGACTTGAATAGGTGGAAGAGAAATCAATTACATACGGCTAGAATGTTGGCATAGAAAGCGTTATAAGGAATGTATTTAAATAAACTAGAATAAAAGAGTGATTCAAATTCATATTCAAGCACGTTATATTCACACCGAAATGAAATCCGACACTCGACTTCGTAACAAAGTAAGTCGATGTTAACGAATAGTAAATTATTCCGTCGTACAAGAACTCTGCATTGTCGTTTTATGAAATATCCCGATTAACAAACATGAACTATAATAATTGGTTTTCGATGAATGTTAAATACAGAAATTCAAAATACTCAGTATCGTGATAAAATCTCGAAATTTAAACTTTTAATAAAATTTTAAATTAGACCGTAAGTAGTGCTGTGGCATAAAATATAATACACTAAAACATGTAAAATACAGTCCAGCATTATCCTTTTTCGAAATACCGCAATTAACAATTATGATAAACAGCATTCATTGCGTATCAAAGCTAACAAATCAAAATGCTATGTAACATACTGTTGTAAAGTACTTACAACCTATACACCAGTGTTCGTTCTTCAAAGGGGAAACGCAGTAAAATATACTCTATAGAATTAAAAGTAAATGCCTTATATTTAAACTAAAACATTTATTATATGATTTACAGATTAATAAATGACTTGATTAATATATGACATGACATTCATTATTTTGTTTTGGTATTCATCAATATTTTTAAAATGGTATTTCTTAATCAAAATACTATGAGACCCTGGTAACAATCATAAATATTAAGTCGGTTTACCTCGAAGCATTCACAAGGAAGAAGGGCGGGGCTCTAAGTAGGCTGCACGTCGGGGCTAGCGAAAAGGTTGTCACTTTGCTGAACGTCGGTACTGGCGTAACGGTCGTCAATTTGTCTGATGCGGGATCGGGCAAATATTGCTGGCCCGGGCTCTCTGGCTTGCACACGGGATCTGGATGCACCCGTCCACTTTGACTTCGGACCTCAACTCCTTTTCCACCACCTTTTTGTCACAACATTACACCCCGGTTCAACGCCCCCTTTTTATCTTTTCCAATCACTTGTTAGTGAAATTTTCCCACATCTGTATAACCTTCGGGTGTGCAGGTGGACTCATTAAAATGCCCCCTTTGGTAAAAATTGACGTTATTGCCAAACCCCTGCCCCAATATCTCATGGCTGTATCCCTGCCTGGGCTTGAACGTTATTACAATTGTGCCACTCCATTAGGTATAACTCCTCCGCAGGGGTCCCTCATTAAAACTCGAAGTTCACAGCTGCGTCTATATTCGTCTTAGAAATTTAGACCACAGCTGTGTGTGAACTTGTTGTCCATCGTGGGATTCTACCGTACAAAAACTGTCAGTCTGGAATTAGCTGTTAATGGATAAAGAACTTGCACTTACCTGAAAAAAAATTGATAAATCAACAAATTTTATACAGCTCACTACATCTGTTGACCCTAATTCAAACACATTCTACCATTTTAAGAATAATTACCTGTAGTAGTATAAACCATGTTTTACTATTGTCCAATATATTTGAAAGTTATTGTGAAATAACTCACTGACTGTACAAAGATAAAGCGTGGGTTAATTTCTTATAACCATATTGTGACACAGAGAAAAGACTCACATTTCAAGAAAAGGAAAAATCTAAAGATAAAAAGTGAAAAAAAAAGAAAAATACTAAATTAGAAAAAAAAAGGTACTTTTATTATATAAGAATGACGAGTTGGTAAGGGACAGATTATCTACTTACTGAAATTGGAATAGTAATTCATACTCATTTTTAGATCAGTTACTTGAAACTTAAACGAAATCCGATACCCGATTACGTAACAAGGTCGGGAGTAACGGATAGTAAATTATTCTGCTTTACAAGAACTGTCAGTGTGGAATTAAATGTTAATGGATAAAGAACTTACATTTAGTTGAGGAAAACTGATAAATCAACAAACTTCATACAGCTTCCTAAATGTATTAAACCAAATTTAAACACATTATGCGATTTGGAGAAGACTTACCTGTTGAAGTATAGATCATGATTTACTTTTGTCCAATTTATTTGAAATTTGTTTTCCAGTGACTCACTGTACAAAGATAAAGTGTGGGTTAATTCCTTATAACCATATTGTGGCAGAGAAAAGACCCATTAATGTTTCTAGAAATTGAAAAATCTAAAGATGAATAGTGAAAAAAAGAGAAAAATTCCAAATTAGCAAAAAATAAGTATTTTTATTATATAAGAATGAGGGGTTGATAAGAGATAGATCATGTATTTAATGAAATTAGAATAGGGATTTATATTCATTTTCAGACACTCTACTTGAAACTTAAACGAAATCCGATACCCGATTTCATAACAAAGTCTGGAGTAACGAATAGTAAATTATTCTGCTTTACAAGAACTGTCAGTCTGGAATTAGCTGTTAATGGATAAAGAACTTACATTTACTTGAGAAAAACTGATAAATCAACAAACTTCATACAGCTCAGTACATCTGCTCAACCAAATTCCAGGACATTCATCCCTTTTAAGAAGAATTACCTGTAGTAGTATAAACAATGTTTTCCGGTTGTCCAATTTATTTCAAAGTTATTTTCAAATGACTCGCTGACTGTACAAAGATAAAGAAAAAAAAAGGTGGGTACTTTTATTATATAAGAATGAGGGGTTGATAAGGGACAGACCATGTATTTACTGAAATTGGAATAGTGATTCATACTAACTTTTAGATCCGTTACTTGAAACTTGAAAGAAATCGGATACTCGATTTCGTAACAAAGTCGGGAGTAATGGATAGTAAATTATTCCTCTGTACAAGCACTGTCGGTCTGAAATTAGCTTTTAACGGATAACATTTAAATACATTCTACGATTTGGAGAAGACTTACCTGTAGAAGTATAGATCATGATTTACTTTTATCCAATTTATTTAAAAGTTGCTTTCAAAAGGCTCACTGACTGTACAAAGATAAAATGTGGGTTAATTTCTTATATTGTGACACAGAAAAAAGACCCATTAATATTTCAAGAAAATGTAAAATCTAAAGATAAATAGTGAAAAAAAAAGAAAAATACTAAATTAACTAGAAAATAAAAGGTAGTTTTATTATATTAGAATGAGGGGTTGATAAGAGATAGATCATGTATTTAAAGAAATTGGAATAGTGATTCATGTTTATTTTCAGACATGTTACTTGAAACTAAAGTGAAACCCGATATTCGATTTCGTAACAAAGTCGGAAGTAACGGATTGTAAATTATTTCACCGTACAAGAACCGTACGTCTGGAATTAGATGTTAATGGATAAAGAACTTACATTTAGTTGAGGAAAACTGATAAATCAACAAACTTCATACACCTCAATACATCTGTCAACCCAAATTCAAACACATTGTAAAAATTTCAAGAAGAATTGCCTGTAGTAGTATAGATCTTGTTTCTGTTTTGTCCAATTTATTAGAAAGTTATTGCCAAGTGACTCACTGACTGTACAGTACAAAGATAAAGTGTGGTTTAATTTCTAATAACCATATTGTGGCACAAAAGAAAAGACTCACTGTCTCAAGGAAATGAAAACTCTGAAGATAAGTAATGAAAAAAATACTAAATTAACAAAAAAGGTATTTTTATTATATAAGAATGACGAGTTAATAAGGTATATATCATGAATTTAATGAACAAAATCTGGAGTGACAGATTGTAAATTATTCCACCTTACAAGAACTGTCAGTCTGGAATTAGCTGTTATTGGATAAAGAACTTACATTTAGTAGAGGAAAACTGATAATTCAAGAAACTTCATACAGCTCCATACCAGTTCACCCAAATTCAAACACATTCTACCATTTTAAGAAGAATTACCTGTAGTCTTATAGACCGTGTTTCACTTAATTTTTTTGAAAGATATTGTCAAATTACTCACTGACTGTACAGTACAAAGATGAAGTGTGGATTAATTGATAAGAATATGGTGACATAATCTAAAGACAATGTTTCAAGAAAAAAAATCTAAAAATAAATAATGAAAAAAGGAAAATTCTAGAACAGAAGAAAGAGGTGTTTTTATTATATAAGACTGACGGGAGAATAAGCAATGAAAATTATGTATTTACTGTAACTAGAATAAAATAGTGATTTATATTCATTTTTAGACACATTACTTTGAAACCTAAACGAAATCAGAAAAGTAAGTCGAGAGTAACTGATTGTAAATAATTCCACCGTTGAAGAAAAGTCAGTCTGGAATTAGCTGTTGGATAAAGAAGTACGTTTGTAAAGAGGAACACAGATAGATCAATGATCTCCCTGCATCTCACTAAATTGATTGACCCAAATTCAAACACATTCTGCTATAAAAATTATTACCGGTAGTGGTATAGGCCGTGTTTTACTTTTGTCCGAATTATTCGAAAGTTATTTTAAAATAACTCGCTGACCATAGAGTATAGAAATAAAGCGTGGGTTAATTTCTTATAACGCTATTGGATTTGGTTTGGTTTGGTTTGTTTGGAGCGCTACGGTCTACATTTTGCAACACTAGGGCTAATGAGACCTGGACCTGCAGCTTAAAGCCGATTCCGAACGGCTACGAACATCCATACCACTGTGGGATTCGTAACCCACTAACTCCGGTACCGAAGGCCAACATCCTAATCAATTGGTCATCGCTTGGCATAACGCTATTGGAATACAAAGAAAGACACAAGAATGTCTCAAAAAATTAATAAAGATAAATAATGAAAAAAAGCAAAACACTAGAATAGCTGAAAGTGGTAATTTTATTATATAAGACTGATGGGTTGATGAGGGATAGAAATCATATATTTAATGAAATTAAAATAAAACAGTGATTCATATTCATTTTCAGACACGTTACTTTGATACCTAAACGAAATCCGATACTTAATTTTGTAACAGTGTTATTAAAGTGTATTGAATAGTTACTTATTCTACCATACAAGAACTGTTATTCTAGAATTAGCTGTTAATGGATAAAGAACTTACATTTAGTTGAAAAACTGACAAATCAACAAACATCATAAAGCTCACTACATCTGTTGACCCAAATTCAAACACATTCTACCATTTAAGAAAAATTACCTGTAGTGGTATACACCGCTTTTCACTTTTGACCAATTTATTAGAAAGTTATTGTCTCAAGACTCACCGATTGTACAGTGCAAATATAAAGTGTGGGTTAATTGCTTATAAGAATATTGTAACACAATCTAAAGACATAATGTTTCAAGAAAAGAAAAAAAATCTAAAAATAACTAATGGAAAAAAGCAAAATTCTAGAATAGCAGAAAGTGGTATTTTTATATTATATAAGACTGACGAGAGGATAAGCAATAGAAATCATATATTTACTGTAACTAGAATAAAATAGTGATTTATATTCATTTTTAGACACTTTACTTTGAAACCTAAACGAGATCAGAAAAGTAAGTCGAGAATAACAGATTGTAAATAATTCCACTGTTCAAGAAAAGACAATCTGGAATTATCTGTCGGATAAAGAAGTACGTTTGTATCGAGGAAAACAGATAGATCAATGATCTCCCTGCATCTCACTAAATTGATTGACCCAAATTCAAACACATTCTGCTATAAAAATTATAAATGGTAGTGGTATAGGCCGTATTTTACTTCTGTCCGATTTAACCGAAGGCTATTTTAAAATAACTCTCTGACCACTGAGTATAGAAATAAAGCATGGCTTAATTTCTTATAACGCTATTGGGTTTGGTTTGGTTTTGAGTGCTAGGTCTACTTTTTGCAACACGAGGGCTAATGAGATCGGGACCTACAGCTTAAAGCCGATTCCGAACAGCTATGAACATCCATGCCACTGTGGGATTCGAACCCAGGAACTCCGGTACCGAAGGAAAGCACACTAACCAATCGGCCATCCCTCGGCATAACGCTATTGGGACACAAAGAAAAGACACAAGAATGTCTCAAAAAATTAATAAAGATAAATAATGATAAAAAGCAAAATACTAGAATAGCAGAAAGTGGCAATTTTATTATATAAGACTGATGGGTTGATAAGGGATAGACATCATGTGTTTAAGGAAACTAAAATAAAACATTGATTGATATACATTTTCAGACACGTTATTGTGAAACCTAAACGAAATCCGATACTTGATTTCGTAACAGTGTTATGAAAGTGTAATGAATAGGTACTAATTCCGCCATACAAGAAATATCATTCTAGAATTAGCTATTAATGGATAAATAAGTTACAGAATTCTAGAAAAACTGATAAATCAACAAATTTCACTAAATTTATTGACTCAAGTGAAAATACATTCTATCATTTTGAGAAAAATTACCTGCCATGTTTTACTCAGGTCCAATTTATTAGACGGTCATTTTTAAACTACTCAGATACAGAGATAAAGTGTGGGTTGATTTCATATATAACCGTATTGTAACAAAAAAATGACACAGTAATATCTTAAGAAAATAAAAAAAAATAATGATAAATAATGATAAATAGTGCAAAAATGCAAAATACTAAAATAGCATAAATTTTAATTTTAGTTATATAATACTGTCTATAAAGGATAAAAAATTCCATATTTAATGAAACTAGAATAAAAGAGATTCAAATTCTATTCAGACAGGTTAGCTTCATACCTAAATGAAATCCGATATTCGATTTTGTAACAGTCTGATTCGAATGTAATGGGTTGTAAGTAATTCCACCATATGAAAACTATTAGTTTCGAGTTATTTGTAAATGGATAAAAAAATTACATTTGTATAAAAAAATAGGTAAATCAATGAACTTTGTACAGCTCAATACATTTATTAACCGGAATTTAAGCCTATTAACCATTTTAACACATTGTGTGCTGGTACATTTCGCAGCGGAATTGTACCGGGAGCGGGCGGTTTGTGCGTAAGTTTAGTTATTCAGTTAAATCTCAATAGATCGAAAATTATTTAATTTTTTAATCAATTCAATATTTTTTCAATATTATATTGAAATATATAAACAAATATATAAATAGACAAATGAACAAATCTATGTATAAATACAAATATATATATATATATATATATATATATATATATATATATATATATAAATATATAAATAAATAAATATGTATACGTGCGTGTATATATATATATATATATATATATATATATATAATATATATAAATAAATAAATATGTATAAATGCGTGTATATATATATATATATATATATATATATATATATATATATATACATATATATATATATATATATATATATATATATATATATATATATATATATATATATATATATACCGGGTGGCCATAATTAAACTGACAGTGCTCACAGTGTTCTGTAGCGCGATCTATTTGCGAGAATGACGCCACATTTTGTAGGAAGATTAAACAAGACGGAGGACGAAAGATTAAGCTAAAAAAAAATTAGTTCTAAAAGTCACCGCTAGGGGAATATTTGTCGCTGTGTAATAGAAAATAGAGTGTTAACAAATGCAAATCAATACGGAAATTACCTTCTGGCACTGTGCCAATGGATGTAACGTGAAATTTGAATAAAGAACTTCTTCTTCTGCTCAGCTTACGTGATATTGCAGATTACGAGACTATCGGTGTTTATGTAGATTTTACGCTTTTTTAAAAATGTTGCCATATTGCACTTGAACTAAATCAGAAAATGTGCATAATAAAAGTTAATTTTATTCCGTATTAATTTACATTTGTTAACACTCTATTTTCTATAACACAGCGCCAAATATTCCCCTAGCGGTGACTTTTGGAACTAATTTGTTTTTTTTGCGGAATCCTTCGTCCCCCGTCTTGTTTAATCTTCCTACAAAATGTGGCGTTATTCTCGCAAATAGATCGCGCCACAGAACACTGTGAGCACTGTCAGTTTAATTATGGCCACCCGGTATATATATATATATATATATATATATATATATATATATATATATATATATATATATATATATATATATATATATATATATATATATAATATCATTTTCGCAAGGATAAATAAAAAGTTAATTTTAAATCTAAATTGATTTTTTAATCAACCTTCCCGTTCTGTGGTTCCGCATCGACTGGTGTAAAAACTAGTTTTTATTTGTCTAAATTTTTCCAGAATCTATGTAGTAAACAAGAACATTCGGCTTCGTTTTCCTGTATATACCGTTATTTTTGTATGCACAAACAAACCATGTTTTTAGACTAACCCGTACTAGTACGTGACCCGCGCTTAAGTATCAATCGTCAGAATGATACAAGTACGTTCGCGCTCAAGTATCAATCGTTAGAAAATAGTACGTGTCCCGAATACAATGTGTTAAGAAGAATCATTATAAGAGGCATAGGTCATGTTTTACTTTTGTCCAATTTATTAGATGGTTATTTTCAAATAACTCATTGAGTGTAGAATTCACAAACAAAGTGTGGGTTAATTTCGTATGACCGTATTGTGATAAATCCGAAAAGGGAAAATCTCAAATAAAGAAAAAGAACAAAATACTATCAGATTAGAAAACTGTATTTTAAGTATATAAGACTAGACGAACAGGTTGTTAAGCTATAGAAATAGTGTATATAATGAAACTAGAATAAAATAGTGATTCAAATTCGCATTCAGATAAGTTAGTTTCACACTTAAATGAAATCAGTCTCTCGATTTAGTAACTGTTATTCGAGCGTAATGGATAGTTACTGATTCCGCCATACAAGAACTGTCAGTCTATAATTAGTTGTTAATGATTAAAGAACTAGATTCAAATAACTGCGTAAATGTAGAATACGTAGATAAAGTGTTGGTAATTTTACTTTAACTATACTGGGATACAATCAAGAGACACAGTAATACCTCAAGTAAAAGAAAAATAATGTTATATAAAGTTAAAAAGGGAAAATAAAAGAATTACAGAAAGTGGTATTTTAATTATATAAGTCTCGACTGGTGGGAAGATGATCAATAAAAATCATTTCGTTCATTTATGCCCGAGTCATTTTTGATGAAGATATAAGGATGAATATCTTAAATGGAAGTTATTGTGGCCTGCACAAAGCAAAACTTTTGTAAGGAATTTGGACCCACGACCTATGTTTTGCAGATTTACACCCTTCATGATATCTGCAAAATCGCTCCCATTGACCCCTTCCACCTGGCTTTCCTTAGGGAAATAGGAGCGGGTTGATAAATTTTTTTCCAATGTGTCGCTTGCTGTTCCTGCAGGGCGGCAGGGCATCTTAAGAGAGGATTTCCCTTTTCAGAAGGGATCAAGTTTCGAGAAGCTGACCCCCCGAATAAGGGATCAAAGATCTGCGGGCAAGACATTTGAGTTCAAGGAGTCGAGATAGAGTCTGCGTCCTGGAGAGATCTCTCTGCAGTGAGAGAATTTTATTTTGGATATGAAAAGCTTAGCCACTTGATCTGGTTAAGACAGGCACCGAGACTCAGAACTATGGTATTTTGTTATACTTTAATTTTTCATCAATCTTGTAAATAAATGTTGTTTGTGGTCCTTAAAGTTTCGGAGGCAATTTAACTCATCCTCAGCTATGGCTTACGAACAGAAAGCATACCTGTCCCAGTAAAGTAGGCGGTCACTTTAACATAGTGCCCCCAGAAAGTGTTACAACTTTTATGACACTTAAACAGCTTTGAATGCTATACTATGTGAACATAATCTGTTCGGCTACTTATCTGGAGCAGGTACGATGGGTTCTTTTCGTGTTGTTAGGATGCGGAAAACAGTCAATACAAACATCAGTGTTAACAGAGCAGAAGAAAGAAGTAATTACAGAATTATATCAAATGAATAGAAAAATTGGCATCACAGAATGCACTTCAGAGCTGGTCCATCAAAAATAAAGAACATGCTCAAGCGGTCGAAAAAAATGGTAAAAACTAAGGGTTGCATTTTAGTCCGTAGAAAAAAATTAACTCCCTAGGAAATTTTTACTCCCTTGTAGATACCGGGGGTTCAAATTGTCATAAAATGTCGATCCAATCGACAAACCGGGAGATATGTTTTTCCTTTCGAGTCCCGCTGAGGTCTCTCTCCTATTGTTTCTTTCACAAACCTAAAATACCCCCTCACCCATTCAAAATGTGATTCACCTGAAACCTGCTATACTCCAACCGCCTCTTCTCGTCTCATTATATTTAAGTTTCACCGTACCATTTGCAACAAATTCTTCTGATGCCCAAATTATCTCCAAAAATTTCAAAATCCGGAGACTTTATGAGTTGAGTAACCAAGGGTTCCCATATTAGATGAACACGTAGTGAAAGGATACGGGTGATTTCCGATAAGCAATAGGAGACGTCGCGCATCGCACATGTTGCAAAAACTGGTCGTGGGTTCAAATTTTATAGTATGTCCTCATTATTAATGATCGGCTATCATTTTTAATATCATTGGATGTTATTTAAAAAAGAAGAAAATTTAGCGATAGCAAATTTATTCGGTATCATATTTAAACATAGTACTGGAAAGTAAAGATATATATAACAAATACAGCTATTTGTCAAGATTTCAGTCAATGATCCTTCCGAAAATGTAAAATTATGTAAGGGAATTCAAATTACCTAAAATGTCGATCCAATTGACAAAATTTAAAAAAAAGCAGATTCATGAAAAATTGGTAGATTATTTATAGTATAGTCATCTAGCTTCGCTTTAAAGAAAACATCGTTCGAGAAAGCATAAAAAATTTACAGAACATTTTTAAGATGTGTATACTAATGAAATTTGCAAAATTGTGTATTTTGATAATGAAAATAGAATAATATAAAAAAAATTCATTCAAATATGTAATCAGATGACTTATTTTTAGACCTAAATAAAATCCGATACTCCATTTCGTGGCAAAATTAGCCGAGAGTAATGGAGAATAACTAATTCCACTATACAAGGGTGTCAGTTTGGAATAAGCTTTTAATGTATAATACGGTGGGAGAACGGATTTCACTGGATGAGAACAGTGGGGTGCAGCAGCGCTTTTGGGAATTTGCATTCCCGATATAGGAATCGACGAAAATGTAAAATTATGTGAGGAGGCTCAAATTATCATAAAATGTCGATCCAATTGACGACTGCATAAATAAAACCAGATTTTTGAAAAATTGGTAGATTTTTTTATAGGGCAGACATCTGGCTTTGATTTAAAGGTTTGGTTTGGAGTGCTACGGTCTACTTTTTTGCAACACGAGGGCTAATGAGACCGGGAACTACAGCTTAAAGCCGATTCCGAACGGCTACGAACATCCATGCCTCAGTAGGATTCGAACCCACGAACTCCGGTTCCGAAGGCCAGCACCCTAACCAATCGGCCATCGTTCGGCTCTTTGATTTAAAGGAATCCTGTTTAAGAAAGGATAAAATTTCCACAAACCTTTTTTAAGATGCTTCTAAAAATACGCCAGGAATTAATTTCCTATGAAACTAGAAAGAAAAAAAATAAAAAAGTGATTCAAAGCTGTAGTTAGACGAATTAATTTCACTCGTAAATGAAATCCGATACTCGATTTCGTAACAAAATTATCCGAGAGTAATGGAGAGTAACTAATTCTGCTGTACAAGGGTTGTCAGTCTGAAATGAGCTTTTAATGGATAATACCGTGAGGGAGCTGATTTGATTGATTGAGACTAGTGGAGTGCAACAACGCCTTTGGGAATTTGTGTTCCCGGTAAGACTGTGTACTTAAACACTTAACAGGTTTTATACACCAGGAAGAAAATCGGTGCATGATGAAAGTGCAATTTTTTACGACTTATAAATTTCTAAATACTTAATAAAATTCTATAAAATTATTTTGTGTTAATGTTTTTCCAATTTATTTGAAGGTCATTTTTAAATAACTCGCTAAGTGTAGAATGAACTGATAAAGTGTGAGTTAATTTCTTATAACCATATTGTGATACAATCAACAGACACAGTAAGGCCTCAAGAAAAAGAAAATAATCATACATAATGGAAAAAGGAAAATACAAGAATTGCAGTTAGTGGTGTTTTAATTATATAAGGCTAGAATGGTCCGATGATAAGTTATAGGAATAATTTTGCCCATTTAAACCTGAGTAATTTTTGAGGAATATGCAGTAGAGCTTCGGTAATTCGAGGTGGAAAAGACCAGACTTAATTCGAATTATTGAAAACTTGGACTATCGAAAATGATTAATTTAATAAAGTATAAGTAGAAATGTAAACAAAAATTTTAAATTTCAAAGTATATTTCAGTAAGAAAATGAACTTACATAATAATATTAAGTTAATTGCTAACAATAAATTAATTACACTTGAAAGTAATTATCACTTGTTTTTAAATACACTACTGTGCAAATCTTAAGCAACAGGTGGGTTTTTTGCCATAACTCTACGAGCAATCATCTGAGAGACATGAAATTCCGAAATGAGGGAGAGTATTATGTACGTAAAGGATGACGAAAGCATCGGCGCTGAAAAAGGAATACAATGCATACGGCATGGAATCAATGAAAAACAAACTTTATTGAACGCATAGTATCGTGACTCATGATTGTCTGTCGAAGAGGAAGAACAACAAGCGGATGAATATAGGATATGCCCTCCCTTAACTGCAATGGTTTCTTCGCACCGTGACATAGTCAGTTGGAGTCACCTCACCTACGTTCTACGTACCTTATGTGGCCTCTAGAGCATCAAGACCCTAGCCTCTGACTCATATTTATTTGGCCATTTGTTAGGTCCTCCTCCTCAATTCCATCCTGCTCTGCTACATTACTCAATCAAGTATACTCGCAACCGTAAATTCTAGATGTGTATCATTATTTTGCCATACTTCCACAACATAAATATTATTTGTGTTTTCGCACCCTGGCATCTGCACAACTAAACTACATTTATAAAGTGGGAAAATACGTTTGGAGTAGAGAAAAAAAATGAGTGGGTGAAATCTGGATGAAAAACTTTTTCTTCAAGTTGAAACAGCCCAATTCCCTAATTCCTCAATACAGACACCATGGAGAGAATACAAAACCCTTTTGTTTTGGAGGGAGGGTTTTGCTAATAGCTTCTGGGTTCGCAGAGAACATGAGACAGGTTAAACAATAAAAAAACAGCTGTAGTATTTTTTCATGTGTTTTCATTGTCATTTTTTCGTAAAGAAATTAATTATTTTTGGTAAATTGGATTTAATTCGGATATTTATGGAAAACTAAAAATAAAGACTTGAATTATAGAGACTGTACTGTATACGGATAAATATCTTAAATCTAAGCTATTATGGATAGCACAGAATAAATCACATTAACATTTAACCTTTGAATAGTACTCTATGAACTCATTAGCAATCGGTTGTTATTTTAAACATCATAGAATGTCATTTATATAAAAAATAAATTGCATAGAGTGAAACATGTATGAAATTTTAATAGTTTTCAATATTATAGAAGATCCTCAATAGATGGGCTCTCCTTAATACTTGGCATGCGGGTATACTTCATCGCCAACTTACGCGTGCAGCGGGCGTTTTCTAGTGAATCGCGCAAAAGTTTAGTTATTCAGAAAAATCGCAGTAAATCGAAAACTACTTTGTTTTAATGAACGAAACATTTTATGAACGAAACGATAATCTGTCAGCTCATATTTCTTCATCACTATCTTTGTCACAACGGCTCATTTTATCAATTTTGTATTTAACAATGAAAAACCAAGCTGCAAATTGACACAACACGACTTGTATGTTCTGGAGCTAGGAATTCGATTGAAGACGAAATAACGCAACAAAAGACCGAGTCACTCGACAATCATAACTCGTGGAAAGAAAAAATGCAAAACGTTGCATAACAACACAAACAACACGCATATAATGTTACACATACATATAATTATACGTATTTAGTAGTTTTGTGGTGGTTAGCATGTATACAGCACAAATATTATAAATACGTATTTTTACGCAATCCGTGGTCCAGTGACAGACTGCAAAAAACGTAAAAATAAGTTGCCCGCACGAAGTGTTAAATATCACAGGATGCCCTTTGTTAAAAAACAAACTCCTTGATAACAAGTATATTTAATATTTATTTGGTAGATAATTTATATAAACATAATACTGTAAAAAAAGTTTTATAATAGGTAAAGCTAATTATAGGATTTCAGTAGAAGTTCCTACCGAAAATGTAAATTTATAAAAAAGGGATATAATATATCCTAAAATAATGATACAAATCCCTGAATTATAAGTAATAGAAGATGTAAAAAGTTTGAAAATTTGTTTATGGGAAGTCCTCTACCTTTACTTCAAAGCAAACCTCATTGGGAAAAAACAAAACTTCTACAAACTATTTTTTAGTTGTTTCTAAAAAGAGATGCTAGGCATTAATAGGCTAATGAAACTAGAATAAAAAGGATTCGCATTCAGACGAGTTAGTTTCACGCGTAAATGGAATCCGATACTCAGTTTCGTAAGAAAATTAACAGAGAGTAATGAATAGTAACCAATTCCGCTATAGAAGAGCTATCAGTCTGGAATGAGCGTTTAATGGGTAATACCTGAGAACTGGTTTCATTGACTGAGAAGAATGAAGCAGTGGCTATGGGAATTTCTATACATAGTATAACATTCGACACATTAGATAGCACTGCCAAATACTTAGGTTTTATACTTCCTAAATGAAATCTGTCTGCTACAACTTATAAATAACTAAATACTTGATAAAATTATACAAGACTATTAATATAGATGGAGTTAATGCTATGTTATATAGGGAATTTACATCTACTCATTAAATAAGTTTTATTTTCTTCTATGTTGTTCTTCATTATGTTAACCTTCCCTCACACAAGTTCATCAGTTTTACATAATCAAACATGTGCGTATTTTAACAACAACTGGTGTTTAACAGTTTTAAGACAGAAATAAGAAACGAAAAAATTAAGAAATAAAAAACAAACCAAATTGTTGCACAATATGAACCAGGGACAAAGCTAAAATATAAAGATGTAAAAAGATATCAATGTTCATCATGTTCTCATGCAAGCTGAGCAGCTTCTTGCACTTCCCGCGAATTTAGGTGGCGCCGTCTCCTCCTTAATATATAACATGGAAGGTTCATTATAATGAGAGATGTAGGAGCGTATATATATATATATATATATATATATATATATATATATATAAATCTGACATGGACTAGTGGTTAAGGCAGGAAAGACACATTTCATTTCATATATAAAAACTTCTTTCTTGTAATCCTTCTGTCGGAATCTATGACATTTAGAAATCCTTTGTTCTCAAAGTCGACAAGCGTGGAGGATGTTATCAGCCCGACTTCCTACTCAGAACAGTCTTTTTTGTCATTGCTACCTAAGCAAAATTCCTATGTCTACTTCCGCATCAGCTCTTTTACTTTATATACTTCCACTCGAGGGTGTGTCTTTTTCCTATTTCGTTGTCGTTAATGAGTTCTATCTATTTTTAATTATAACTCGCTTAATTCTTAACCCCCATTTTTAAACCTGACATGTGTATGTGTATGTATGTATGTATGTATATATATATATATATATATATATATATAATGAAAGACCAGTAGCGTTGAAGTAGCACTTCGCGCTCTTACGACACAGGTCTGAGGTTCGATCCTTGGGTAGAAGGTTGATTCAGCCTTTTATCCGTTCAGTGGGTAGACAAACTGAGGACCAAACATGCTTGGGAACTAAAGACTGTTACTGCCGCGTAAGGTTGACCACCTAACTGGAACATATGCTTCGAAACCCAGGACCCTTGGTCTTGGAAATGGATATTGGCACCGTAGTCCCTGATCACCTAGGGGCTGCTTCGCCGAGGAGTTTAGTTTATATATGTATAAAAATGGTTATAAACCACCGAGTTCATTTGAAAA
Source organism: Pardosa pseudoannulata (assembly GCA_032207245.1). Classification (NCBI taxonomy): domain Eukaryota; kingdom Metazoa; phylum Arthropoda; class Arachnida; order Araneae; family Lycosidae; genus Pardosa; species Pardosa pseudoannulata. The sequence continues at coordinate 45,808,746 of CM063505.1, forward strand.
GTTTCGAGAAATTCTGTTTTTAAGATTTTGCATCATAATTAATTTCTAGAAATTTTGATTAATTCGAGAAAATACTAAATAACTAGGGTTCTTTTATTTTATATACATATACATAAATATGAAATAACTAATTATAATCCTGATAGACCATTTCATTTTGTAAAGAAATAAATGGCTCACACTGGTTGTGAACCCCTCAGATATATAATCTTCTTCATAATTGAAGCAGTATAAAGATAATTATGATTCATATTATTATAAATAAAACAGCAGTTTATATCATACATATATATAAATTTATTTAACGGAGAACAGTATAATTTTGGGAAGCCTCCTCCGCAGAAATACGTCATCAAAAACGGCAATCTCTGCGTAGGAGTTTGAGGAAATAATTTATTTTATCGGTGGTCAAGTGATATGTAGGAATATCTACGGTTTAAGTACTTATTACGTAAGATACCAAAATATACTTCCAACGAATGTTCCGGAGAATAGGCAAAATATTTATGTAGATAGAGGGATGAAATATTATCGGGGTGGAAGAATAAAAATACAATTTGCGAGTCTCGAAACGAAGAATAAAGGTGATTATAGGCAAAATTTAGATAAATATTTCCTTTCCTAGAAAATTGTTTCTTTTTATCACGAAAGATAACAATTCGGGCTTCATAAACATAAACACAAGCAATAAGGTTAATGTATTCGTCCGTAAATGTTATTATTGAATAAACTAATATGATTTAAATATTTTCTGAAGAAGATCGGCGAGGGAATAGATATTAATTTTATGTATAAAACATGCACACATATTTATTTATATAAGTGAACGTATGTTTGTATGTATGTATGAATCCTTGTATGTATGTATCCTTGATCTATCATCTTAAAGCATTGTGTGCGGGTACATTTGACAGGGGAATTGTACTGGGAGCTGGAGTTTTGCGCCTAAATTTAGTTATTTAGTTAAATCTCAATATTAAAATTATTTAATTTTTTAACCAACTTTTCGTATTTTATATTGACATATATAAACAAATATATAAATAGCCAAATAAACAAATGTATATGGCAGGTCTAAAAAAGGGGTAGTTGGAAATTACATGAGTCAAAAGCGATTTTGAAAAAGGGAACTTTTTTATAATAATAAAATAGATGAAAAAGACCCACGCTGATGTAAGCTTTTGGGATCATCCGGTTAGGTGGAAGCATTTTTGTGCTATTTGATGAGCTTGCAAACAGATAAGATCAGTCAACGCGTGGACATGGAGCGGTCAACACTTTTTCCAAGCTTAGCTCTGCCAAGAACAATGAAAATGGCGCAGGTTTTGCTTTTAGAAGAAATGATGATTTCATAAAATTATTATTATCAAGAAGACTGTTTTCCATTCGCCTTAACTATGTATCACGACATGCCATATATATAAATACAAATTTATATATAGTATATAAATATACATATATATATATATATGTATAACATCATTTTCTCAAGGATAAATAAAAAGTTAATTTTAAATCTAAATTGATTTTTTTAATCAACCTTCCCGTTCTGTGGTTCCGCATCGACGGATGTAAAAACTAGTTTTTATTTGTCTAAATTTTTCCAGAATCTATGTTAGTTGGTTGGTTGGTTGGAGTTTAATGGCACTTCCTCCTCCTGGGATAAATTGTGCCAAATCAGAATCTATGTAGTTAACAAGAACATTCGGCTTCGTTTTCCTGTATATACCGTTATTTTTGTACCCACAAACAATATTGTAACAATAACCCGTACTAGTACGTGACCCGTGCTCAAGTATCAATCGTCAGGAAACGTACTAGTATGTGTCCCGCATACAATGTGTTAAGAGGATCCACTCTTAGAAGTCCTACCACTCGTAGAAAGGGCAACCATCTGTCCATGATAAGGCATATGATTTCAAAATGGACACGATGCTAACCAAGTCAGTCACTTTATTTTTCGGTTCGATTTGAAATTTAAAAGTGTAAACCGTGAAATTTGGAACACATTTTATAATTAAATAAAAAGAAGATATATAAATAAATAGTTTTAAACAAAGAACTTAAATCTTTACACAATATTTAAACAACTATTACAAGCCTCTGAATTCTAAATAGACAAAATACCAACCAACTAACCACCACATACATGTGTTGATGATCCCTTGTACTTATGGCCAATGTTTTTTTTTCTAATGCATCTAGCATAACAGACGGATATCTTTACTCCTAACATGGCTGCAAAGCTGTTACTCATTTAACATCACCCTGGAATCTGATGTATCTTTAGGAATGCTACGGATATGAGTAATATTGCTCTCACTGGGTTCTCGTAATTTAGAAGCACGGGACAAGGAAGAAAACCATCAAGTCTGGCCCAACACCACCCGAGGTATCGTTTGAACTTGGAGGACATTGCAATTATGAACCAGATAGGTTCATGATATTTTACCTGCCCCAAACATGATTAATGAACGAGGTGGATCTTTAAACAGCTTGATTCTCGAACTCGCAACCCTACGGATATTAGATCAACGACTTTGTCTACTCAGATACCGCGCTTCATGGGCAATCAAGTTTCTACCTGCAATTTAAAGAAATCCCGAATTGCGAGTGAGGGGTCAATTGAACAGTAGCGACTAGTTTGGTTTGGTTTGGAGCGCTACGGTCTACTTTTTGCAACACGAGGGCTAATGAGACCGGGACCTACTTCTTAAAGCCGATTCCGAACGGCTACGGCCATCCATGCCACTGTGAGATTCGAACCCACGAACTCCGGTTCCGAAGGCCAGCACCCTAACCATTCGGCCATCGTTCGGCCAGTGGCGATTAGAGACTTACCCATTGAACATACTATAGGCGAGAGGTCAATTTAATTTAGATAGATATTACAATTTTAATAGCAGACTATATATTTGTGCTATTTGTGTATAACAGCCACCCTGAAGTAATATTACTGCTGTGGTTGAACAATGACCGAATCAGTATGGCGTTACCACAGTCTGGTGGTTTAAATGTCACTGCTGTTATGAATTTTCATTGTCATTCGGAATTGGCTGTTAGATTTCAGTTTCGTTGTTATTAGCTGTCATGTAGCTATAAAATACACAGTATCGCTCCATTCTAAACCACATCCAAAAATCTCTATCACTCTAGCGGTGATCAGGAGTCAATTGTAAACCAGTATATTACATTAAAGAGCGTGAGTATTGGCCTGATTCATGTCAAATGCCCATCTCTCGTATCTCACCTTCCACCTGCAAATTTGCAGAGATAAGCAAGTTTCCAGTTTGGTTTGATTTGGGGAGCTACGGTCTATTTTTGCAACACGAGGGCTAATGAGACCAGGATCTATTGCTTAAAACTCGGTATGGATGTTCGTAGCTGTTCGGAATTGCGTTAATCAGTAGGTTCCGGTCTCATTAGCCCTCGTGTTGCAAGTCCGTAGTTCTCCAAACCCAAACAAACCCGGAACTTGCTATCTCCACAAATTTGCGGAAAGAAGGGAGGTACGAGAGATGAGTTTGACTTGAATTTGGTCCTATAGGCTTTAAGATTTCAATCTCTTTGTTCTTAGCTCTCGTGTATCAACAAAAGAAATCACTACATTCTGTACAAAACCACCCTAAGAAAATCCATCATTTCAGTGGAGATCGGGAGTCAGTTTCAAATTGATTTATCTCTTTGAAAAGCAAGGTTATAAATATTATCACATTTGGTTGAATCATAGACTGTTGTTGTTTCTCATGTCACTTGGGCAATTCAAACACGATTGAGCCTGCAGGCTCTCGTATTAAGGCCAAGGGGTGCGCCTTTCGTTTTAATGAGCCTCATTAAGGTGAAAGAACGACTTCGCTCTAGTAGGTCATCGTAATTTTGAGACAGGGACCAAGTAGAAGACCGACAGACTTGGCCTGCCATTGCAGAGGTATTATTTGAGAACTTTAGAGGACGACTAAGAACATATTTTTGCCCCAGTCACCTTTAACAAACATGGTGGATATTAGGCCTGCTCGGGTTCCGAACCCGTAAACTTTCAGTTACGAGATAGTTGCTGTAAGCGCACCCTCTTTCTGGTGCGCTATGTTAGCGTGGGACCTGCCCGCCTACTGTACTGGGGCAGGTATGTTCGACCACGGTCGCTGAGATGCATGTAATTAAAATAATTCCTCCAGAAAGCTTGGACTGACAAAACAAATTTATTTATTGACAAAACAAAGATTTACGAAAAATTAAAGGATAAAACAACATAAACATATTTCTGAGTCTCAGCCTGACAACAATCCAAATCATAACTGCATGACCGAGCGTTTCATGTCCGAGAAGGAAACAAAAGGAATAAAGTTCTCCTCTTTTAAAACAGAGGGATGTGTGTCGGTCGCCGGCTGGAATCCAACTCTCCGAGCTGAACTCCAACTGCCCTCTTGCAGATCTCTCCCTTCTTCGGAGGGGGAGTTGGCTGTCTGGAAACTTGAGCCCTACCGAAAAGGGCACATCGTCCTTCTCCGAGGCCCTGCGAAAACAAACAAAGACACCGAAACATCCTTATCAGGTCCCCTTTTGCTGGCCGACTTCTTACTTCTCCAAAGAAACGCCAGGTAGAAGGAGTCAAATGGGGTGATTCTGCTGATATCATCAAAAGCACCCATGAATCGTGGGTGCAAATTCCTTACAGTTGCCTTTGCCGACTGAGCTACCGCGGCTCAATCATAGACTACATAATGGAATAATAGACTAAATTCAAGTTTTCTGAATTTATTTTACTGTAGAAACACACGTGCACAATGTTAATAGAAGAAGATTAATTTCAAATTTTAAAATGGCAGAACTGCAATCAGCTCGACATTTTATTGCTTTGTCTATAACTTTGGTAGAATATATTCGCTAAAACAAAGTGGAATACGGTATCAACTAATGATTACGGCCCTGATTTATCTGTCAAACAATTTGCATAGAAACTTGGTTTCCCATCAGAAAGGCCCGAGGCATCGTTATCTGATCTCAAATCACGCGCATTAATATAGGAGAATGTTGGAAGTTGTTCGGATTCTAAAACAGATTGTCTTTGAATGGAATTCACACTATTTCTCCTTACTCCCTGATGAATTAATGATTCACATTGCAGAGAAATAGGCAGCTGGTTTTCGAATCTAAATATCAATTTAAAATCTGTGCTTCAAAGTATGTGATGTTTCGAATTTCACACATTTATATATTTTAAAATTTAATCTCCTCTTTGGGTTCATTTACTCTCTCGCAATTTGTTAGAATCAGTGGTCAGCTAAAAGGAGATTTCTATTACCTAGAAGGAATATTTAGGAAGAATAAGTAACGTGGAAAAATAATTATTTAAGCAAAGATCTAAAGAATTTCTTTCACACCATTGTAATAACTTTTAATATATAAAATAAAAAATATTAAAGTTTGGTGTAAATGTATTAAATTGACTTATGCGCAGTCAAAGGTTTAGCATTCAGGTAATAAGATGCATATTTAAATTAAAGTCACTCGAAAGGACCATTAATTTACTATTTTTGAATTACCGAGAAGTCTCATTGTTGAAAATTTGTCACAATAATATGGATTTCAGTGGCATATTTATTTAATTTACCAAACGATGGCTGAAGGAGCACGGTGTTACTCTTTGGAACCGAAATTCGTAGGTTAGAATCCCACTTCTGGTAGAAATGTTCGTAGTCGTTCGGGGATAGGTATTAAGCAGTACGGTGTTACTGTTTCTCTCTTTCGGTCCCCATCGGCTTCCCGTCCTGTTTGGTGCAACGAGCTAAATTCCCTCTCTTGTTTTCTTTCATTCGGCCCGCGTGGTTTGTTCCACCCTCATTAATTCCGGCGTCAGGAGGCCCGCTAAGCATCCAGTAAGTATTCCAAATTCCCTCCCCTTAGGAGCGCCCGTCTCTGCGTTCGCTCGTGGAGCGCGGGCCGGGTACTTCGACGGGCCTAGTGCAAGGTGGGGTGGCCCGGGATCAACCTGGAGGGCTTCACTGCCATATGGGCCTGGTTTGGCGCTTGATTGATTGTGTAGCAAAACTGTAGAACGTAGTGGTCCAAACCAAATTTATTTAATTTTGTTATTTAGTAAGAGGATGAGAGAATAGCTACCATATTTTTGATATGGTTATGGAAGTAAATATTAGGTTGGGGAAAAAGAAATCCATTATTTTAGCTTGAAATTAATGACTTTATTTTACATGTTTCGGATTGTCCAATTTAGGTCAAATATGCACCGTTTAGTTGTATAATTTGTTGCATTTTAAAGGTAGCTTCATAATGCCTCTCTCATAGAAGTCTTCGTCCTTATTGGCGAAAAACTCTAGTAATGGATTTTCACATTCTTCTCTTGATCCCAATTTCTTATCACTTAGAAAGTTTTGCAATGCGAGAAAAAGGTGGTAATTACTTGGTACCAGGTTTGGACTATATGGTGGATGCATTAAAACTTCCCAACCAAGCTCCCTGAATTTCTGTCGAGTCACTACAGATGTGTGTGGCCTAGCGTTGTCTTGATGGAACACAACATCTCTTCTGTTGGCCAATTCTGGCCGTTACTGGTCAATAGCTAGCTTCAAACAGTCCAATTGTTGATAGTACAGATCTGAATTTAGTGTTTGGCCATACGGGAGCAACTCATAATAAATGATTATCTACCATTCTCAACAAATACACAGTAAAACCTTCCTGGCCATTAGTCCTGGTTTGGCCACCGTTTGAGCTGCTTCACCGCTCTTTGACTACGATCATTTTCGCTCAGTATTGTCTTATGTGACCCATTTCTTATCCCCAGTCACCATCCGTTTAAGAAATGGTTCAATTTCATTCGTTTGACCAAAGCTTCGCAGACGGAAATCCGATCCATCATGGGTTTTGGTGTTAATTGATGTGGCACCCAAACATCAAGCTTCTTTTTGAATCCAACTTTACGCAAATGATTTAAAACTATTTTATGGTAGATCTTTAGCTCCTCGGCGATACTACGACTACTAACATGCGGTTCAACTTCGATTATTTCTGTGATTTTATCGACATTTTTGACGATGGGCCTGTCTGTGCGAGATGCTTATTTAACAACAAAAATGCCTGAACGGAATCGACGAAACCAAAATTGCACTTAATTAGCTGTTACAGAATCGGCCCCATAAACGCCATTTACAATTTCAGCCGCCTGGCTTGCATTTTCGTCTTTATCAAAGAAAAACTGTAAAATGTACCGATTCTTTTCTTTGGTGACTTCCTTTTTTAACACCCTGTAACTCACAACTGAATGAACCAAACAAAAAACAGTAGAAAAACATTTTTAGTGTGGAATGTCACCTTGACAATAAGCATAAATTTGAAATTGTTTGATTGATACTTTACGAGATATTGATCACTACAGCCCTCTACCGAAAAAAAAAATGGATTTCTTTTTCCCCAACCTAATATATTTTACTCCTAGTTAAAAGTACGCGGATAAATCATAACGAGCAGTAGTAATACTTATTACATGAAAGTGTTACAATCCATGCATAACTATTCAAAGGAATATTTAGAATGAGATACGCAGTTTAGAGCTGTATTTCCTAACCATTAACGCAGAAAGATGGCCTAATAGGTAGCGTGGTGTTTCTTAAAATACACTGCTGGAATAGATGTTCGAATTTGAACAGTAGTTTCCAGTGTCATTAGTTCATGTACTCCTTGTGTAGGCCATAGTGATGCAAACTAAAACCAACTTTTAACTACGGAGAAAATAGAAAAGTACATTTCATAGACAACCATCAACCAAAAGTAAAAAAATAGTACTTTTTTATTAAATATAATTTTATACAAATATAGTTTTAAGTTAAAAAAATATTTATTGCAGCTTATTTTTATATTTGAAACTAGAATGACCATCGGCTGGTAAAGTACCTGTGATAAAACAATGGACAGAAAAATATCCATGTCTGCTCATAGATATTTTAAAGAAATATAACTGCATAGATTTGCAGATTCAATTTTGTTTTGATTAAAGTGATACAAAATTAAGATGAAAGTCCCTTGCTTCATATTTTTCTAGTCATTGAGATTTTAAAGAATTACTGCATACGTCCCCTTAATTTCCCATTTTTCTTGAAAGCAAAATACCATTTTCTATTTTCTAGATAAGTTGGCGAAATTCTGTGAAATATTTTAATTATATAATGTGTAATTTTTTTTAATCGTCGAGAAGGCCTGATACTTTACTAATACTAGAAGAAACAAATTGCTTTTTTAGTCTAAGAATACCCTAAAAAATTTGTCTGTCATCAGAAAAATTTGAAATTTGTGTATATTTGGCATATATTATATGCCAATATTTTCAATTATATATTCTTATAATGATAAGATTTACTGAGTGTTTAAAAAATGACCGGTATATTTGAAATTTCAATAAAAACTAAACGGAGGGTGATAGAAATACACAGTTTACTGCAATATTAAATTTTTAGGCAGACAAATTTTCAAAACTAGTTACAATGTTCCACAACAGATGACGCTACAGTCTGGAAAAATCTAAACTACGATATTTTCCAGATATTCACCATGCGCAGCAATAATATGGCGTACTCTCAGAACGAAGTTATCAGAAACACGTGTAAATGTCTCAGACGGGATGGCTTCACATGCAGAACAGATGTACTGTTCCAGTTATTCAATTGTTTCTGGATAGTAGGGGTACACAGGGGCATACGCAAGGGAGGGCTTTAAGGGTTTAAACACCCCCCTTGAGCTCACACAAAATGGCAAAAAAAAATTTACTAGAAATTGTGCGTACTATTTTTTTTTTTTTTTTTTTTAGAATTATGAACTCCCCTTGAAAATTATGACACCCCCCCCGTTGAAAAAATTCTGCTTACGCCACTGGCGGTATACCTGGTCTTTTAAGATCCCCACAGACAAATATAATAGTTTAGATTTTTCCAGTCTGCAACGCCATCTGTTGTGGAATAATGTAACTAATTTTAAAGTTGTCTGCCTGATAATTTACTATTGTCCTAAGCATATTGGAATAAACTGTGAATTTCTATCATTGTCCGTTTAGTTTTTATTAATTTTTCAAAAACACCGGTAATTTTTGAAACACCCTGTAAATAGTTGGTGTTCAAGAATAATGGAATAGGGAAGAACGACAACAATATACCGCGAATTTCATTCAATATAATAAAGAAGACACTGCGACAGGAAAAACTTTTGAAAGTTAGGTATCCGGGAAATAAATAACTTATTTTCAGTTCTTTAATTTAATGTTGGAAGAAATATTGACAGTCTTTTCCATAACTTTAATTGGATTTTGTACCCATTAATTTTTAAGTGAATGTGGAAAATATATAGAATAAAATTCAAGAGTCAGGAAAGATTTTCAGTTAGCCAATAAATTTTATAAACTATTTCTGCCTTAGAAATTCGAAAGGTAACTGAAAAGAGTCGAATTTTATTCTCATAGCTGTACAATAGTTTCAATGATAGGTTCCTTATTGAATAGAAACATAAAATATATTATCTTAATTTTGGAACAGAAGTGTAGACGAACTCTTATCTAAAGAATTATTTCTAATATTAATGCCAGCTATTAAAAATTGACATCAGTAAAACTTTTTGGTTGAATCACCGGTTGATTAGTTGGTTGACGTTTAGTGGCACAAGTAATTGTAATTAATAAAAGTTTACTGTATTTTTTTCTATCCCAGGAAAATTATTATTAATTAATTATAGCTAATTATAATTATAATTAACATTATATGAAAATATATTATTATATTTATATTTTATATATGAAAATTATAATTAATTATAATTAATTTGGAACTATTTTTTTTTGCAAAAAACTTCAATTTTCTTGGATGAGTCAAATTGGATCATTTCAGTAAAAATAGGTAAATGATCAACATCCGTAAATCTAGTGTTAAAAGCATTATTTCAAATGTTTGAAAAGCATTGATACAACTGCATATGAATACATCGTTATCGTCTAATTTTGTATTGTTCTAGTTAGTGACCAACATTGTTTAGATTTCAAATTTTCCAAATGGAATATTTTCAAAAGATTTCACACCCTATTTCTTCCTGAGAAATTCGAAAGGTTTTTGAAAATAGTCAAATTTTTTATCTCATTACACAATAGTGATAGGTGCCTTATGGAATAGAACCACAGAATATAGTACCGGAAAGTTGGAACAGAAGTGAAGAAGAAAATCTAAAATGGGATTTCTAATTAAATGCATATATTACGCATATTGAAATTTTTATAAATATATAGCTTGCAAATTGCAATCAAAAGGATAAGTGCACAACAAGATGCTATAACAGTCATAAATGCAAAATTTTAACATTTTTTGGCCAATTGTTTAGAGTTAGGACAAATACGAAAGTGATTAAAAACCGCCGAGGATTTGGACAAATAAACAGTTAAATTTTGAGAATCAAAGTTTTACAGTACGCATGCACAGACTCAACGCTAATATTTGTCAAAATTAGTTCAGGCAGGGCTAAAATCAGTATTTTCATTTAAATCTGGAGACTGAAAATTTTTGCGATCACAATACTAACTTAAAAAATTAGAAAACAACTTTCAACTACTGATGCCACTGCAAGCGAAACAATGTATGGATAAATTGATCATTTATAAAAATGAAATAGAACGATACAATTTATTATCTTGGAACAATTACCGCGAATCAAGTCATTTCTATAATTTCAAAAGACAAAAATCTCATTAATCATAATTATTTCGTCCATTCTCAGCGCTGTCAGTCACGTGACGGAAAGCTGTCTGTTGGTTAGAGATTTGTTTTCGAACAATCCTCTATTTTTTTTCTTTTCTACCGACGCCCACAAAGTACCCGCATCTATTGAAAGGTGTTTTCTGTTTCAGAGTCTTTCGAGAAGCCTATATATACAACAAATTGTGCTTACTCTAGAATATCAGGTCTGAATCCTGCAACTAAATCTTAGTTTGTTTTCCTTCACTTTATTTTTTCTTCGGAGACATGGCATCCAGAAGCTTCCAGTTTTTTGCTATTCTTCTTTTGGCCATTATCATGTGCCTCGCAGGTAATTATATTGAAAATATTTGATAGTTGTGCAGAAATGAAATTCTCAAATAGTTAACTCTAGAACTCATAGCTTGGTTACTTTTTTTACAAAGGTACAAATTGAATGCTATATTTTCTTCATCACTTATAAGGAAATTTCCTTATATATATATATATATATATATATATATATATATATATATATATATATATATATATATAATACTCAAACAGTTAACTCTAGAACTCATACCTTGGTTACTTTTTTACAAATGTACAAATTGAATGCTATCTTTTTTTCATCATTTATAAGGAAATTTCCATATATATATATATATATATATATATATATATATATATATATATATATATATATATAAAATACTCAAACAGTTAACCCTAGAACTCATAGCTTGGTTACCTTTTTACAAAGTTACAAATTGAATGCTATCTTTTCTTCAACATTTATAAGGAAATTTTCATATATATATATATATATATATATATATATATATATACATAACGAGTAAGGTTGGATAATACGTAACCCCAATTTTCATCTCCTTCATATTTGATGTAATAGTATTGTAATTTGACTTATTATGATTTAGGTTATAAACTAAGCCTTTTTGGTTACTTCTTAAAAATTGTTTTAAATTACAGAGTAGAGTTGGGTAATATGTAACACTAATTTTCATCTCCTTCATATTTGGTTTGGTTTGGAGCGCTACGGTCTACTGTTTTGAAAGCGAGGGCTAATGAGACCGGGACCTACTGCTTAAAGTCGATTCCGAACGGCTACGAACATCCAAGCCATAGTGGGTTTCGAACCCACGAACTCCGGTACCGACGATCAGCGCCCTAACCAATCGGCCAGCGTTCGGCTTCCTTACTTCTTAAGAATTGTTTTAACTTATAGAGTAGGATTGGGTAAACACCAATTTTCATCTCCTTCATATTGATGTATTTGTATTGCAATTTGACTTATTATGATTTAGGGTATAAATTAAGTCTTTTTGGTTACTTCTTAAAAATTGTTTTAACTTATAGAATAGGGTTAGGTAATATGTAACACTAATTTTCATCTCCTTCATATTTCATGCAATAGTATATAGTAATTTGACTTATTATGATTTAGGGTATAAATTAAGCTTTTTAGTTACTTCTTAAAAATTGTTTTAACTTATAGAGTAGGGTTGGGTAATATGTAACGCCAATTTTCATCTCCTTCATATTTGATGTAATAGTATTGTAATTTGACTTATTATGATTTAGGGTATAAATTAAACCTTTATAGTTACTTCTTAAGAATTCTTTTAACTTATAGAGTAGGGTTGGGTAATATGTAAAACCAATTTTCATCTCCTTCATATTTGATGTAATATTGTAATTTGACTTATTATGATT
>CM063505.1:45826203-45833703 GCA_032207245.1 Pardosa pseudoannulata
TGTGATTGAAAAAAAATTCTAGTTTGCATTTATACATTTTTGGTAAAAATAGAATTTTATGAGGATATTTTAAAAGTAATTTAAACAACCACTTATTAGAAAAAGTACTAATTATAAAAAAATCAGCTATATACAATTTTAATTAAACTTTTAAGAGAAAATAAATTATAAAAAAATTTGCCGTGATTAAAAAAAATTCTAGTTTGCATTTATACATTTTTTTCAAAAAAAAAAGAAAAAGAATTTTATGAGGATATTTTAAAAGTAATTTAAACAATCCCTTATAAGAAAAAGTCGTAATTTTAAAAAAATCAGCTATATACAATTTTAATTAAAAATTTACGAGAAATTAATTTATAAAAATTTTTGAGGTGATTGAAAAATAATTCTAGTTTGCATTTATAAATTTTTGTTAAAAAAAATTATAAGGATATTTTAAAAGTAATTTAGGAAATCCCTTATAAGAAAAATCCTAATTATAAAAAATATACAATTTTAATTAAAAATTCAGGAGAAAATACTTTATAAAAATTTTTGAGGTGATTCAAAAGAATTCTATTATGCATTTATAAATTTTGGGTAAAAAAAGAATTTTATGAGGATATTTTAAAAGTAATTTAAAAAATCCATTATAAGAAAAAGTACCAATTATAAAAAAAATTAGCTATATACAACTTTAATTAAAAATTTTCGGGAAAATAATTCATAAAAATTTTTGAGGTGATTGAAAAAGAATTCTAGTTTGCATTTATAAATTTTTGTTAAAAAAAATTATAAGGATATTTTAAAAGTAATTTAGGAAATCCCTTATAAGAAAAATCCTAATTATAAAAAATATACAATTTTAATTAAAAATTTAAGAGAAAATAATTTATAAAAATTTTTGAGGTGATTGAAAAATAATACTAGCTTGCATTTATACATTTTTGGTTAAAAAAAATTATGAGGATATTTTAAAAGTAATTTAAAAAATCCCTAAGAAAAAGTCTTAATTGTAAAAAAATCAGCTATATACAATTTTAATTAAAAATTTACGAGAAAATAATTCATAAAAATTTTTGATTTGAGTGAAAATAAAATTCTAGTTTGCATTTATACATTTTAAGTAAAAAAATAAATTTATGAGGATATTTTAAAAGTAATTTAGATAATCCCTTATAAGAAAAAGTCCTAATTATAAAAAATCAGCTATATACAATTTTAATTAAAAATTTACGAGAAAATAATTCATAAAAATTTTTGAGGTGATTGAAAAAAAATTCTAGTTTGCATTTATACATTTTTTGTAAAAAAATAGTTTTATGAGGATATTTTAAAAGTAATTTAAAAAATCCCTTATAATTCATAATTATAAAAGTTCTAATTATAAAAAAAATCAGCTATATACAATTTTATTTAAAAATTTACGAGAAAATAATTCATAAAAATTTTTGAGACGATTGAAAAAAATTCTAGTTTGCATTTATACATTTTTTGTGAAAAAAGAATTTTATGAGGATACTTTAAAAGTAATTTAAACAATCCCGTATAAGAGAAGTCCTAATTATAAAAAAATCAGCTATATACAATTTTCATTAAAAATTTACGATAAAATAATTTAAAAAATTTTTTTAGGTGATTGAAAAAAAATACTAGTTTGAATTTATATATTTTTGGTAAAAAAAGAATTTTATGAGGCTATTTTAAAAGTACTTTTTATTCTATAATGAAGGGGGATGAAGTGGAAGTTTACATTATTGCATAGGGCAGCAAAACTTGTTAGAGATGACTCTCGAGATTTTTTGAGGTAATTGAAAAATGAAACATCTTGTTTCGCTTCTCGAGCTATTATAAGAGACAGAAATATCATATTTTAAGTTATATTTCACCCAACTGAATGCCCATTGCCACCTTCAAGCAAAGAAATCTAAACAGAATTCAAATCAACTGTGGTAAAATGATAAAATTTATTAAACAATCTGATACTTTTGCAGTAAAATCTGATATAACTAAAAAGAAAAGAAAAACAAGTTAAGATTGGGATTCTTTTGAGGAGCGTACTTAAGATGATATTAAGGTGTAAACTGATCTTTGAAACTATTTTCCTTAATTTTTCAATTTAACCTCAAGAGCATAAGAAGCGAATTGTTTATATTTGCATGCATTAAATGTATCTAGAAGTTAAAAAATAAGCATTTGGATAAAAAATTTGCTGAAACGTTTTATGATTTTAAAGAAATACGAGTATTTTAAATGTCCCATTTGACGCGTTCCATTATGTATGAAAACATTTAACAATTTTATATGAGATGTAATGTTGGATATCTGCACATCGAAAGTAAAAGATACCCTGTCACAACATTTAAGTTTTACTGAAGAGCATAATAAAGAAATTTTAGAGATTTGTTCGAGGTGGGTTGTTTTAAGCGGAAAGATTTATAAACGTGTTCGAGGTAATAGGGAAGTCATTGTTCATGAAAACATAGGATTTGGTTAGGTTTGGAGTACTACGGTCTACGTTTTTGCTACACGAGGGCTAATGAGACTGGGACCTACAGTTTAAAGCCGATTTCGAACGGCTACGAACATTAATGCAACAATGGGGTTCGAACCCATGAACTCCGGTACCGAAGGCTAACATCGTAACCAATCGGCCATCGTTCGGCCTGTAAGCATAGGAATAGAATCAAAATAAAATGTTTTCTGTTTAAATAGGGCTCTTTATCTCAAATTTATCATTCATCATTGCCAAATTTATCCAATCAGAAAAATAAGTTAATTCCCATAGGTTTAGATGAAGTTGTAATTTAAAACGTAGCCGAAAGAGAAAAAAAAATTAGAAAAGAGAAACACACTTTATTCTATCAGCTCCTATCAAAAGCTTCTGGGGTAAAATATCCGTACGTGATACTTTATAAGTGTGTGACTCAGCCAATCATGGTTCTTGATGATTAGTCATACAGGGGACGTCTGGTAACGTGGAGGAAGTATAAACTAGTTATATAAAGAATCATAAGATGGTCTGATAGAAGCAGAAATTAATTTTGGTGTATTCGAACTTACCAAAGCTGAGGAAAAAACGAAAGGTAGTCACCAAATTTTCCATAAAAAAATAGAAGTGCCCGAAACTTATTAAAATTCAGATAAACTTATAGTTACGTAAAAAATATTAAACGCCAAAAATATTAAAAATTTATTGAGTCAACATGCATATTACAGGACAAAAAAGAAAAACACAATTTGAGGAAAATCAAGCTAAATTTTTAAAGTTATATTTCTTTACAGTAAACAGTTGACACGTTTTTACTCACAACCCCTCTCAATATTGGAAATTTTTATAGGGATTGTTTTAAAATATTCAGAACTGAATTCCTTTTAATATATATTTCTCTGAAAAGTATAATTTTTTATCCATTTATCAGTCGTAATCTTAAAAACTATTATGCCTTCAAAATTCAAACTAAAGATGAAATCTCGATTCCCTATAAGAAGAAAAAATTATATGGATGAGAAAGTAAGTCAGGATGTGACTACTTATAGTGTAAAATATTTGCCGTAAAATAAATATAACTATTTTATTTTAAATATGAGTCAAACATCCAAAACTATTTAACACATTGTGTGTGGGTACACCTCGTAGCGGAATTGTACCGGAAGTGGGCGTTTTGAGCTTAAATTTTGTTATTCAGTTTAATCTCAATAGATCAAAAATTATTTAATTTTTTAAACAACCTTTCGTATTTGATAGTGAAATATATAAACAAATATATAAATAGACAAATAAACAAATAAATATATCTGAATACAAATATATATATATTATATATAAATATACATATAATATCATTTCCGGAAGGATAAATAAAAAATGAATTTTAAATCTAAAATGAATTTTTTAATCAACCTTCCCGTTCTGTGGTTCAGCATAGACTGATTTAAAAACTAGTTTTTATTGGTCTAAAATTTTCCAGAATCTATGTAGTAGACAAGAACATTCGGCTTCGTTTTCCTGTATATACCGTTATTTTTGTATCTACAAACAAACCATGTTGTTACACTAACCCGTACTAGTACGTGTCTCGCGTTCAAGTATCAATAGTCAGAAAACGTACTAGTACGTGACCCGCATACAATGTGTTAATTATTTGCTTTTAATGTTAATTTATTTTACTAGTTGAATTTTAAATGCTGAATTATAACTAGTAAAGTAATCTACATAACTAAGAAAAAATACATTCCGTTGTATGTTGTTACAATCACCCGTCGTAGTATGTGTCTACTAGTAAGTATCTATATGTACTAGTATTGATACTAGTAAGTATCAATCGTCAGAAAACGTACTAGTACTTGTTCCAGATACAATGTGTTAAAACAAACTTCCAGGTAATAAAAAAATCCGTGTTTGAAGCAAATACTTTTTCTTATTAAAAGATTTTTTATTTTATAAAACCGTTAAATGGAATCTTTCTATCGGCAAAAGTGTTTATTTCATAGACAGACGTAAGTCTAAGCTAATCCGGATACCCCGAATCAATAAAAAAAATGAAAAGTAAGAATGAAAGAAAGAATGGTATTGAATAACATACTGAAATGACTGAACGTCTGATAATATTCTCCAGTGACAGCTCTGCAGATCAGGAAATTATAACAGTAAGAGGTCGAATTCATAAAATCATATTCAAAACTGATTGAATCGTGAAATGAATACTGATGTTATAAAAAAAAGAAGACTTTCGATCGAAGATTTATTATCGAGAGATATCTGTATACATTGAGAAACTACAGAGGTAAAAAGTTTCAACTGCGTCTTATAACTTAAGGGTCTGTAGAGTAAACTGGTGAAAATTGATTGAAACTTGAAAGCATTTATCGATTGAAAAATAAAAAGAGTTTAATCAAAGGTTACGTTCCTTCAGCTATGGCAGAAGAGATTTTTTTTTATTTTTGTAAAGATAAAGTTTTAGATTTCACATTTGTTAAGTATGTAATGATTACGCATATGAAATTTGTTATGTTTGCATCTTCAAAATTTCAGATTGGCTACACATACGTTCATATATATATATGCATATACTTATATGACTTATACCCTTTATTAATCTTTGGGATGGCTGTGTTCTAAATAGAGGTTGCACACCTAATCTATGAAACGTTCCCAATATATATATATATATATATATATATATATATATATATATAAATACATATAAACACATATAAAATATAATTTATATATTATACACTCGTATACATATATACATACATATATTATACTTATATGATTTATATACTTTATTAATCTTTGGAATGGCTGTGTTCAAAATAGAGGTTGCACACCTATTCTATGAAACAATCCCCATCTATTAATATATATATATATATATATATATATATATATATATATATATATATATATATATATATATATATATATATATATTTATATACATATATACGCATATAAAATATAATTTATATATTATATACTCGTATACATATATACTTACATATATTATCCTTATATGATTTATATACTTTATTAATCTTTGGAATGGCTGTGTTCAAAATAGAGGTTGCACAGCTATTCTATGACACGTTATGTATATATATATATATATATATATATATATATATATAGATATATATATATTTATATATATATATATATATATATATATATATATATATTTATATATATACACACATATGCATTTATACATAAAATATAATATATACATATACATATATATTTATATATGTATATAAATATGTGTATGCATATATAACTTTATATATGTATATTTATGCATATACACATATGTATTTACATATAAAAATATAATTTATATATTATACACTCATATGCATATATACATACATATATTATACTTATATGATTCATATCCTTTATTAATCTTTGAAATGGCTGTGTTCAAAATAGAGGTTGCACACCTATTCTATGAAACGTTCCCCACCTATATATACATACATATATGTATATATATATATATATATATATATATATATATATATATATATATATATATATATATATTTATATATATTTATATATAATTTATATATAATATGTATTTATATATAAAAAATATAATATATACATATATACATACATATATTTATGCACATATATAAATGTATAACTACACACACACACACATATATATATATATATATAAATATAGATAGATATACATACATACACACACATACACACACATATATGAAAAACAATGGACTTTTGAGCGCCGGTCACAATAAATTATTGCAGCCCCTATTATTTTTACTTGCTCGGGCTTACTCGGTAAGGAGATGCCTAATTAGCTAGACTAATTGAAGTTGTTGCAGTCGTGCTATTATGTTAAGAAAATACTGAGTTTGTAGCGAAATTTAAATTTTATTTATTAGCTCCTAAAAATTACGTCTATACTAGCCAACAGCAGATGAGAGAATGATCATGAAAACACCTGCTGGAACAAGGTTGGATCCCAGAGCGAGAAGGAGACGAAATCTTTCCCAAAGAAAGCAGTTTTGTCCGTGAATTTAACAATAAAAGTAACTTAGATCAAATGGGAAAAACTGTGCCAATTGCCAGTGACAGCTGGATGTGAGGGACAGACGATTTACGTCTATTGGAGAGAAAGCTTTGGGAAATGGGTTGGAAGAATTCCAAGGCTTGAAAGCTCCTTTAATTACGATATTTTGTGGCTTTGTTTCTTTAATTAGGATATTTCTATGAGATATTAAAGTGAAGTAATTTTGATACATTATATATATATATATATATATATATATATATATATATATATATATATATATATATATATATATATATATATATATATATATATATATATATATATATGTCAGGTCTAAACAAAAGGGGAAATTGGAAATTATGTAAGTTAAAATCGATTTTAAAAAGGGAACTCTGTTATAATAATAAAAATAATGAAAAAGATTCACGCTCGCGTAAGCTTTAAGATAATCCGGTCAGGCGGAAGCATTTTTGAGCTTTCTGATGAGCTTGCAAACAGATAAGTTTGAATTGGCGAGTGGACATGGAGAGGTCAACACCTTCACACATAGCTCTGCCACGAACGTTGAATATGGTGCAAGTTGCTTTCCTTAAGAACTATGAGTTAATAAAACTTATTATTATCAAGAAGACTGTTGTCTATTAGCCTTAACTCTGCACCATGACTTGTCATATATATATATATATATATATATATATATATATATATATATATATATATATATATATATATATATATATATATATATATATATATATATATAATATATAATATATAATATATATATATATATATATATATATATATATTAAAAGTTGGTAAGGAATGTTATCTCTTTTGTTGTATTTACTTTTGAGGGGATGCACGCGCACATAAAACATGGAAAATTATAATCAATTGTAGAAAAATAATTTATAATCATATAAGTACATACATATGCATGCAATTAAACTGTATCTAAAAA
>CM063505.1:45838703-45841203 GCA_032207245.1 Pardosa pseudoannulata
AGATATTTAAAAAAAAAATTATTTTCAATGCTTTGTATGCGTCTATGTTAAAAACGTCATTTTCTGCCAAAAATCATATTTTTTTTTTCTCTGTTGTAAAATTTCAACGTTTAGGCTTCTAAATCTGATTTTGTTTTGTCTTTACGGCATTGTAAAGAAAAGTTACAGCTGTTTAAACATCAGTTACAGTTGTCAAAACAAAACGGAAGTAGCGACTTCGGAACCGGAAGTTGTGAATGGAAAGAGCATTTTTTGGACAAAACTTTTTAAATTTTCATGAAGATTAGTTTAAACATTTTTCTAGTGTTTTTAATAATTAGCAACTTGACAATTAGATAATTTTGAAGCAAGAAAGTGTGAGGAAGTATTTTAATTTTTTAATAGTTAAAGTTGCTTTCATAAACTTCAAATGCGTTTTTCTCAGAACGGTATTTTTAATAAAATGTTGAATCTCGAAATGTGATTTCTCAAAAAGTTCTTAAAATATTTTGTTGAAAATTATTATGAATGCTTTAGATAGTATTTACTAGTGAATGATCTAAAAGCTTTAAATTTGGATTATTTTTAATGATGTAACGCTCACAGTTAGATATAAAGGTAATGAAAAATTCGTTAAAAATTCAGTGTGCATGATTTTCAAGGATCAAAATGTTTTACCAAATGTAAATTAAGCAAAGATTTTTCGTGATTTACTAGTCTAGTGTATTAGAAATGTGTTGCGTCAAATAATATTTAAATAATTTATTAAAAAATTAGACTTTTTGAAAAAACCCGATTTTTTTTACTAAATTTTCTTTATTTATTGGAAATTTTATAAAAACGTCTCCAGGAATAAGTGCATTTATCTATGATAATATAAAAAATAAGTCTAAAAATGTAAAAACATGAATTAGTTTCTACTTTTAAAGAAAAAAGTTCCCCGAACGTAGACGGATACCTTAAATGCTCACTAATTTAAAGAGAAAATTTAATAACTTTGATTTGTGTAATCTACTGAAAATCTGTATTTTTTGGATAAGAAAATCGAACAATCAGAGAAATTTTGATTTTGCAAGGAATTTAAAAAGTGAGCATATTTAAAAGGAGATTTCAAAGATAGTACAAAGAAATGGGATGTTACTCCTAAAAACAGGCAGCTATAAATAATTTATACGCTGAGTCAATGCTTTTGTGACCTCTGTATCGCGATGAAAGATCCACGTCAAAAACGGCTTTCAGTAAAAGCTTTTGACTACAAAGTACTCAATGCATTAATGCAGCAAGTTTATAGTTAACATATATTTTTGTTCGGGAAGCGATGAGTCAATGAGTCTTTTGTTGAATTGCAAAGTTGAAAATTGCAGAGTTGAATATTTCTATAGAGTTCTTTCTATGCAGTATTAGTTCCACTACATTATATTTACAAAATGCTTCATGATTTTAAAGGGTAGTTATCAGAAAATAATTCTGTACGCGATTGTTATCAAAATATATTTATATATTAAAATTTAATATGCACTTTTGTTTATTTATTTATTTTTATTTCCAGTCGCAAATGCAACGGCGGACGATAACCGAGTAGAAGATCCCATGGCTGTAAGTATTTCTACAAAATATATTTTTATAAAGATATGACTACCCAAAATGTTTTATTTAAGTAGTTCTGAACTACTGCACTTTCTTGGTGGTTGAACCAAACTGCAGGTATTGGGTTTACTTTTAATGAGTCTAAAGTTTGTGTGATAACATACTTAGTAAGTTATTCTCCTATATGGCGACAAATTAAACAACACTGTTGACTATTGGAAGCAAAAAATATTTTATGCCAAACACATTTCGAGACGGCTGTAGATGCAGTATTTTCTAGAACGTGCTATACGTATTTCGAAAATTATGAAAGGGGCTATCCTTTCTGTCGACCTCATAGAATTCTATGTGCGATACTGAGCACAGTTCAGTGCTATTTACAATGTAAAAGGGATTTTTACTTTTACAAGTATTCAATTTTTAACAATTTTATGCAACTATATAATTTTGTAGAAATCTTGGGAGGAACAAAAAATTATTTTGAGTTTTTTTTTAAATTCTCGTAAATAAAATATCTCAACCAATGTTTTTAGTTGATGGAGAGTTCAGTAGAATTCTACTTCAATCTGATTCAAGTCAACGACAGAGTTTTGGGCTAAAATGACTCTAAAGGCCTTATCACAAATCAACATGTATGTGTTAGTTTATGTTCCCCGATACTAGTAAATAATGTGCAGATTTTGTGTGCACGATTTGTGTTACAACGGAGATTCTTAACCAGTTTTAGTTGAGGTTGACATGGTAAGGTTTTTAATTGGTTAAAAAATTTCTCTATAACATTAGAAATCCGTATATTCTCCAACATAACTCTGCTTCAACGCTACTGTTTCAGCACATATGACAAGGTTTTAACACAGGGATTGGGCAAATTCCGGCATTCCTGAAGGTTTTATCCGGCCCGTGGATAAAATTTTAAGTTCCCGGTCCGAGGCAA
>CM063505.1:45848703-45901203 GCA_032207245.1 Pardosa pseudoannulata
GACTGAATAACCACAGTTCAAAAAAGAAACTTGTGAATATAAGATTTACTGTTGGCTTGAAATGTGTATTAAGCTTTTTGGAATTGCTTTTAATACGTTAAAGCGTCCCGATTATTTCACACGGCTTGCCTGACTAAGCAACATGAATTTCTCATTTTGCGATGAATATTTTGGTGAAATATTAATTACAACAGACAAGTTTATTTGTGAAATCATTAGTAATGCATTAATTTTACTGAAGTCACTGGTGATTTCCTTCGCTCTACGAACGCTTCTAATCCTTCTTCGTACTCATATTAAGCAGTAGGACTTAATCAAATTAACTTATTTTCAGTAAATGACAAATTGTAGTGATTGGAAAAGCACATTACGACCTAGTGTGCCGTAAGAGATGTCATGTTTTATCTGTTAGTAACACATTAGACAAGTTGAGGATAGAATAGGAAACCACGCTTATTCAATATGGTATGCTGGAGAGGGTTATATTGAACCATATTTATAATAAATATTATCTATATTTAATCTATATTTATAATAAATATAGAACCATCTAAATCTTCTGAACAAGAAATTAACTACGGAAAGAATAAAAAGATGTCAATAATATGGGTAACCAAGCCTTCTCACCTAGCGGTTATCCTAAGGGGTTTGATATATACACCTGTATTCTAGTTTCTTAACTTGCATGGTTAAAAGCTCACACGAAAGGGCCACTGTCTCGTTAACTTAACCCTCCGAATGGAACACACCGAGGAAAAAAAAAGGTTTCCAAAAATACGCTAAAGTTTTATTGTGTCGACCAAAGTGTTCTATGATTTTTTACTTCACCCTTTGTCAACTAGATTGGAATACGGGAAATCCACCCTCGTTATTGTCCCTTTACGTCCGGTTATAAATATATATATAAATAGACATTATAGATTGTTAATTTTTAATACATATTGTTGTTAATTTTTAAGTCTCGAAGATCATCCCACAAGAAATAATGGATTCTAAAAGTACAAATAAAAATATTCTTTAAGAGAATGATTAAAATTTTTTTTTACAAAAGTCATCCAAGCTATTTAAGTGGTGCAATTAGAGATACACCTGTTACCGCAAACGAAATACTTCGAAATAGAGATTTACAAAGCCATAAAAAGTTATCAGCGTCTTTGTGCCTCAGGGATTAGGGGTACAGTTCCTAAACAATCGACCAGACCCTCCTACCTCAAAACTCCATGGGGCAGAACACTGGCAGAAATGTACAATACATCCATTTTAGGAACGTTTTTGGAACTCGAAAATTGTACGTGACAACCGCTTTGAAGACATCATCGGTTTGGCGGAATTGTACGTGCGAACCGATTAGAGGGTTAAGGTAGTGGTCTTCGAACTTTAGGTCTTGAACCCTAAATATAACATTTTTTCTGCAGAAATATTGTACCTTTCTCCTAAAATATTAAGTTATATGTGTGTTACATTTTATAAGTCATGTTAGTTTCAAAGAAAGTAAAGAAAATAGATACACAATACCATTTTATTTTTCTAAGTAATAATATAACTTTTTCTACTGGTGTCACAAACATTTAAATTGTTGATAGATATTAGTTGAATAGTACTGCAGAGTTGCAAAAGTTTGTGGTGTGGTTCAGTTGAAAACTAAGTGCATATCAATTTCTTCTAAAACAGAATGAGTACTTATTCATACGCTTTAAATGATAGTAAAAATATTTACAAGCTAATAGTTTCTACAAATACTCCTATATCTGCAACATTACTAACTTAATTTCCTCCGGTAAGAAGCATTTATATTACCATGAAATTATCATATACTGTAAATTTCATGATGTAAAAAAATATAGAAGTTAAGAATGCATTCATAACTAAGTTGAGAAATGAAGACTATTCAGAACGAATTCAACACCCTGGAAGTGATTTAGGATTTATCATGTGTAGTGACCTTTACACAAACAATTGAAATCTAGCTCTAAAGGTTTTTTCAGGTGCAGTTAGTATTCTACATTAAGCTTGTTTAGATATTTTGTTTTAGATGCCACATATATTGACTTCAGTTTTTCACATAAGTATGCTGTTCTTAGGCCTAATAGTAATGGCCAAAGCAGAAATGTTAGAGCGCATACAATCTTAGTTACTGAAACTAAACATTGTTTCATAGAGATCAAGATAATTGCATGTAGTTTAATGATTTAATATCTAACTATAGTCTATGTTGTATTCATTTACACTTTTGAAACTACTCTTGTCATCTCTAGAGATATTTCATGGCACTCCAAGCTTATGAAGAACCATTTAGGATGTATTCTACTATACAGAACTGAAAGATTAAAACCCGAAGAACATATCGGTTTTTAATGCAGTTTGACCGTTAATGGGGGACTACTATGGTTAGACCAATAGTTTTTAACCGCTTTCCTTACAAATATTTTTGAAAAAAATTTCAAAGAACTCTCACATTATTTTTATTTTCTTATAAAATACAAGGAAGCGAAGCAAAACAAAATATGTAGGTTTTAATTTTTAAAAAAAAATTTTTACAGGTTTAAAAGCATTTACTTTTAATATTAGTTTACTATCCCGAGTTATCTCGGGCAAATGGAAAAAAAGTTAAGTATTATTCTTTGTATGATAGTTTTTGAAACAAGGGACAACCCAAAGCGATACTTCACATTCTGTACACTGGTATCTGGTCTCTTTTTTTACTGGATTACCCGTGGGATTTGTTTTACAGGAGCACAGTACACTGCCGAGTTATTTCGGGCAAATGGAATAAAGTTAAGTATTTCTTTGTATGATAGTTTTTGAAACAAGGGACAACACAAAGTGATACCTCACATTCTGTACACTGGTATCTGGTCTCTTTTCTTACTGGATTACCTGTGGGATTTGTTTCAGGGGAGTGCAGTACACTGCCTTGTTCAATTTATTTTCAGTAGCAGGAATAACATCTGTAAAATTCCTTAAGGTTAACCTGAGTGGTAAAAGACTAGTGCTGGGTGTTCCTCCTGTAGCAGAAAACTGGTCACGATAATTTTCTGAAATTATTTTTTTGAATCAGTAGAAAACAAATGACCAGGCCAGCCCAAAGAGCTGGGAAACCAACAAAATTTAGCAAATTGCCAATCAGACTAGGGTCTACGAACACGATGGGCTAAATGAGGGTGCTGACCTACATCTTAAAGCCGATTCCGAACGGTTACGAACATCCATGCCACAGTGGGATTTGAACCCCCGAACTCCGGTACCGAAGGCCTGCACCCTAACCAATCGGCCATCGTTCGGCCCCAAAGAGCCGAGAAACCAACAAAACATAGCAAACTGCCAATCAGAGATGAATATTTCCTTTCATTTCCTCCAGGCCGAGTAAAATTGTAATAAAAGAAATTATCCTGACAAATTCTGTTTCGCCCGAGTTTTCTCTAGATAATAATTAACTGCAACCCAAGATAACTCGGGATAATCAAGCAAGCGGTTAAAGGAAAAATTGATTTAATATAAAATACATTCTAATTATTTTTACACGGAAGACGAACTCACTTAACTCGGACTTAATGAAATAATTTTGACAAAGCCAAATAAAAGCCTTATCTCAGATTAACATGTATTCGTCGTTACATCACTACTCTTTTATTAATTATTAACTATTTTATTAATTTATTTTATAAGAAGGAGCAGATTTCTTGTACTACAGTGAAAAATTAAACCTATTTATTTTAGTTCATGTTAACTTGTGAAAAGGAAAATTTCACTATCAAATGAGACATACGCGTATTCTTCAAAGGGTAAAAGAATCCTAAATCGAATCTACTGCTACACGTACATGTTGACGTGTGATAAGGACTTAAGTTCTATAATTTTAAGAGTACTGTTCCATAAGAGCTTGTCGCTCATAACTTCGTCAATAGATAACTCGTAGATGCCGGCTTAATTGCACGTGTTCTTCAAACATTAGAGAAGAATGCTTTATGGTTATATTCTTTATTCGATTTGTTTTGCTGTCTTTAACCCTTTGACTGTTTCATTTTTTTTTCCAGAATTCGGTCAAAAAATGTCACATTTTTTTATTGCATTTTTTGTTCATTTTAGAATTTTATTTAAAGATGTGTTATTAAAATTAACATTTCTAATATTTTTAAGCATTTAATAGAACTTTTTTCTTTCTATGAAAGCCTCATAGAACTGAAGTTTACCTTTAGTCTCATCGATATGCAAGTTAAATTTTGAAATTCCAGTGAAAGTAAATCTAGGAGGCGGATTCGAAGGATTATCACAATTAATTTAAAAAAATTGTCTTGCTTGACTAATTCCATCTGTACTACTATCAGAGTCACTACTATCCAGGTCATCTAGTAAACTTTCGCTACTATCATTTACAGATAATTCAGTTTCTGATTCCGAGTTACAGTTCGAATTACAAGAAATTAGTTCCATACGCTCTGAATTATATATTATTATAAAGTAAAAAATATATTATTCAACTCTTACATCAATAAAATTATCAGGCGGTAGTAAACTATAACCAGAAAGCTATACACTGATATATAACAATTCATCTTCTGATACAAAACATGCGAAAAAACCCGCGCTTTTGAACCAATCAGAGTAGAAAATACAATAAACTGCAAACTATCATTTACTGGCCATCTATACGAATAATTTGTTACTAAAATTGGAAAAAATACGGCCGAAACAGTGCAAGCGAAATAGAAATCAGATTGCCTTTACGCGTATGGACGAATCAGTAAAGGCCCGAAAGCTGTGCCCGTATGGCGTAAGGCAAAACAGGGAAGGGGTTAAATCAACAATTCTAAAAAGAAAGCCGCGTATACGAGCCGTTTTAAGGCAGGGTTTCTGTGCAACCATGCAAAAGGACCAAAAATGTCTCGAGTAACTGCCACCCGGTACATGAGAAAGTCGGAGTCGTTTGTCAAGAAGTGGGTAGCACGTTATAAAGGGGTACAAAATGTTGACGACCTACGGGGTAAATGCCGCTCAACGTAAAAATCGAATGATAAAGGGATTCTTGTATAATCGATAATAATGGGGACTGGATAACTTATTAGGTGAAACGCATTTATATGTATACTACACGTAGTGGCATACGATTCATATGTGCAGGGTGTGCACTGCACACCCTAGCAAAATAATGAGACAATTTTCTGCACCTATGTCTACCTATCTTTATATGGTATATAATAAATATTATTTATAACATATTCAAATATTATGTTGATTTGCTTGCTTGTATTCTCGCAGTGCGTGCGGTACTAGGTATTGCACCACGTAGGGCGTTCAAAAGTAAACAAACATAAGAAATTTTTATGTGTACGCACTGCGCACTAATAGAAAATCACGCTTTATATGTATGGGCTACTGGAGAAGTACAGCATACTACAGCACTGAGGCATATTTTTCCTGCACTTGGCATTCAGAATAATCCGAAGGTACGGTTTATTAAGCGTTGTATTAGAGCGGGGACTTACGTGCTGAAGCGATTTTGGTTTTTTAACTGATTAACTGGCCATACGATTTTGTAGACCGTTAATATTAAAATTTATATATTGTAAGATTTTGTTTTCATGGAAATATAACAGAAGTATTTCACCAATATAAAGGGAAATGTTTTAGTGTGATAAAGTAATTTCGGTGATGTATTATATTTATAGAAATAATTCGCTAAAAACAATTTTGTTTTGTTAGACACAAAAAAAAAAAACAATTCTAACAGAACAGTCCAAATTTTACCATTCATTGTGTTTTACAGACAGTATATTAGTTATATCTGTAACACCATATCCCTGATTTTGTTTTTAAAAATTGTGAAGATATTTTCCGCAGAATATATGATTTCCAAATGTTAAAAACAATTAATAAATATAATTTAATCCACTGACCGAACGAGAAACAGTTCGTTCTATTTCGCCAGCGTGCAGTGAAATCCTCTGCACTTCTGCTAGACTTTCCGTTTGTTGGCACTAATGAGCATCCTGATGAGGCACCGCAGTGGCGGGCGCCGTGTGGTGCTACGTTTGTTGAAAATATAAGTTTTTCGTTGAAATAGAAGCTTTTCGTTATTTTATTAGTAATACGGATAGACGTATGGATTTTGTGTACAAATGAATAGTTAACGTTGAAGAAGTGTTTAATGTACATTTTTATGGTTTTATTATTATTGTTGTTGTTGTTGCTCTCTGCAAACCCTGCATGAACACCTACCGCACGCCACTGATTACACGGTACAAATGTATTTTTAACTAATTCGTTTGTATTTTCAGGCAAATAGATGACACGCTCTTATGGAACAGACTGTATATAAATGTTATTTCTCATGAAAAAAAATTTAATATGCATGCTATTCCCACTTAAACCGTAATTAACTCCAAAAATGTATATCTGCTCATTTATTGACTTAAAATTATATTAATCTTCAAGAGCAAAAAAAAAAAAAATAAACGATTACATTTTTTATAAAAGTCAAGTCAATCAAAATTAATATATCGGCGTATAGTTAAATTTAGATTTAAAAGTCATTACAGGAAACGTGATTATAAAAGAAAATAATCCCGGTTTTTTTAGGTCTTACAAATAAAAAAAAAGAATCTTGACTGAAACTATTCCTCCCGAACTTATGAAATTCTTAAATGGAAAGAAATTTAATTAAAAATACTTCGAACGTTGTTTTCATAAACCGAGTATTTTTTTTTTAAGTTCGAATTGTTTACCAACCTCAAAAATGTTTTGCATATTTTGATAACAAGTATCCCCAGCTGTGCGGTAAACTGAAGTCGATATTAAATGGTAAATTCCTGTAAGAAAAAAAAGTGTGTCCTGGATATAATGAAGTTTTTTTTTTAACTTTTTATTTTATCCTAGGAGGATTGCCGGAGACAACTTAATTCCTGCTTGGATCAAGTTGAAGATAGAGTTCCAGGAGTGAGTATTAATGTGCTGTTCTGTGTTAAGCGAATATTTTAAAATTTAAATTAACTTTGAAACATCATATCGCATTCCTTTTCTGTAAGAAGTCTTCTTTAATACCAAAGTTGACTGAAATTCAGATACGTTGATTCTATTTACTGAATTAGAATATATGCAATTGAAAACCACATTTTTTTAAATGAGGAAATATGTGCTAAATGTAATTAAAGACTGTAGTGAAAGACATTGTGCTTCCATACATATATTCATTAGATGACACATATTGCTATTATTTAATGGAAATTATGACTTTAAGGTATCTATCTACGTTAAAAACGTCATTTTTTTTTGCCAAAAATCATATTTTTTTTTATTTCTTTATTGTAAAATTTCAACTTTTAGGCTTCTAAATCTATGTTTGTTTAGTCTCTACGGAATTTTAAAGAAAAGTTAGAGCTGTTTAAACATCAGTGACAGCTGTCAAAATAAAACGGAAGTAGCGACTTCGGAACCGGAAGTTGTGAATTTAAAGCCTTTTAAAGAGCATTTTTTGGACAAAACTTTTAAAACTTTCATGAAGATTAGTGTAAATATTTTTCTAGTATTTTTAATAATTAGCAACTTGGTAATTAGAAAGTTTTGAAGCAAGAAAGTGTGGGGAATTTTTAACATGTATTTTAATTTTTTAATAGTTAAAGTTGTTTTCATAAACTTGAAATGCGTTTTTCTCAGAACGGTATTTTTAATAAAATGTTGAAACTCGAAATGCGATTTCTCAAAAAGTTCTTAAAATATTTTGTTGAAAATTATTATGATTGCTTTTGATAGTATTTACCAGTGAATGACCTAAAAGCTCTAAATTTGGATTATTGTTAATGATGTTACACTTATAGTTCGATATAAAGGTAATGAAAATTCGTTAAAAATTCAATGTGTATGGTTTAACCGATATATATATATATATATATATATATATATATATATATATATATTATATATATATATATATATATATATATATATATATATATATATATATATAAAGAGAGAGAGAAGGAGAGAGGGGGAGAGACAAATAGATAAATAGACAGACACAGAAATATATATATATATATATGTGTGTGTGTGTAATCTCTCTCTCTCTCTCTCTCTCTCTCTCTATATATATATATATATATATATATATATATATATATATATATATATATAGAGAGAGAGAGAGAGAGAGAGAGAGAGAGATTTCTGGATTTTACAAAAGAGTATACATGGTTTGAAGCTTAAATGTATACAACAGGCATTTTACCTTTACCCAATCACTCCACAGGTAATGTAAAGTAATATAACAATATAAATGCTATAAATTTTCACTCTGAAAATAGTTTTCAAGTCACAAACTCAGGTTCCTTCGAAAAAAGAATAAAAGTTTTAAATTACAAGCACTACACTAACTTAAGAGATTAAGTAAATATTGAGTTTCTACGCAGGACCCATGAGCAAACTAGTTTCAGATGACTGGGTATCGGTCATATTTATTTTAGTTAGACGTTAACGTGCCGCAGAAAAAACTTTAACCTGACGGCTTGTACTTAAATATCTCTGTAAATAAACCTTATCTCGTGATGGAAAAAAACATTATCTACATGCACAATAATTTTTTAAACTGTGAAAAAAATTAATTTTAAATTTTTTCGGAAAATATTTTAGTGTAGTATTTTTTTAAACGGAAATTACATTTGATAGACAGACATAAATAAAAACTAGAGAATTCAGAAGGAACGTAGAAAAAATTGATGATTTAAAATATCAGTTGATTAATAAGAAAATTTCTAGAGCTGTAAAGAATGGATAAATATAATATAATAAATAACTGAACAATGTTGGAAATTTTACCTTTTTTTATTGAGGTACTGGATGATAGGTCATTCTGTCTAGAAAACCCTTCAAGGAAAATGATAGGTGAAGAAAATCTTTTCTTATGATGCCTAAAGGAGTCAAAATTTTTCTTTCAACCATCTCTTTATAGTATAAAGCTACCTCAATGAAGTAATTTGACCTACTGAGCATGGTGACACACCGAGAGGAGACATGTCCTGAAAACTAGTGACATGTTACATGTCAGAACAACCTGACATAAACAACGACAGCTAGAAAAAAATAGAAAATCTGAAAAGGGAATGAAAATATTTAATGCTACTAATAAATTAACGTTATTACAAAAATCAGCAATTTTCGCTATAAGCGAAATTACATAAAACAATCTGGTTTTTAACTTCCCTGTCAGTTTTAATTATTTAAACTATCTAGAGCTTATCCAGGTTGAATTTTGTGCATAGAAAATTTACTACCATATAATAAAACAACATGTTTTGATTTCAAAGGAATTTACGGTATTTGATGGAATGAATAAAGTTACGATTTTGACTGAAGGAAGTGACGCTGTAAGGTAGTACTTAATCAAACAAAATTAAATTATTTATGATATAAATTCATCGACCTGTGTTACTTACAGAAGAAGATGATAACCATAATTTCAATCAAATGGTGATTCAGTCAAGATATTTATCATAAAATGATTACTATAGTCAAAGTTAATTCATCCTCTAAAATAATTATTTGATACATTTATAAATAAACCCACTTAAAAAGACTCAAACTATAATATATTTAGATCTATTCATGAAATAATAACCCACGCGAATAATATGAATTTAATTGCATTACCTATGTTTTTACAGGTTCCTATATTTTCAGATCTATTCATGAAATAATAGCCTATGCTAATAATATGAATTTAATTGCATAACCAACCTATGTTTTTCCAGGCTCCTATAAATTTAGATCTATTCATGAAATAATAACCCATGCGAATAATATGAATTTAATTGCATAACCTACATATGTTTTTCGAGGTTCCTATAAATTTAGATCTATTCATGAAATAATAACCCATGAGAATAATATGAATTTAATTAATTACATAACCTACCTATGTTTTTTCCAGGTGCTTGTATATTTAAATATATTCCTAAAATAATAACCCATGCGAATAATATGAATTTAATTGCATAACCTATCTATGTTTTTCCAGGTTCCTATATACTTAGATCTATTCATGAAATAATAACCTATGCGAATATTATGAATTTAATTGCATTACCTACCTATATTTTTCCAGGTTCCTCAAAGTGGTTGGATATTTTTAGAATCCTTTTGGACAGTGGTCAGTACTAAAATGAATATTTGCATGTTGATGCACATCATCACTTTGCACTCATACAACTTTAATTTCATCATTCATTTTCGTCTTCGTAAAATTAAAAAAAAAATTATTTTCACTTAAAGCGTTAGATAACGCAATATGCATCATCATAGCTAAAAGTTTATATTTTATCTATATAAACAGATGTAATAAAACTCCCAAAACACTATAAATTTAGATAATAAAAGGGTATTTAAAATAGCAGTGAAATTACATAAATTATTTAATTTTAATCGATCTGCTTGAAAATTGAATAATATAATATTTACAGTTTTGTATTTTATTCATATAAAGAAGTGTATTAAAACCCTCAAAATACTGTAAACCGATAATAAAGCCGATATTTAAAGTGACAGTAGATTAACAAATGTAACTTATTATGCTTGTAATTGATTTGCTTGAAAATTTGATAAAAGTATAATACTTACATTACAATGTATAATATTTATATTACAATGGTAAAAACTACAGAGGTAAAATATTAGTTATTTAAAAATTTATTAAAAGGTAGCTTTTATAAAATGTTCCATGCACATCTCTTTTATGCATAATACAGAAATTTCTATTTTGAAGATATATTTTAGACTTTAGAATAATGTTAGTTATTTTTTTCATAGGTATTCATGAAAGATATTTAAAGGCAGAAGTAATAATAGAGACTATATGTCATTTTTATTGTTATATTTAATTCTTAAATGTTTTAAACTTAGAGTTTTAGATTCGAATCATATTGATTTTAACTGAATTTTATTTCATAGGTCTTAAGTAAATGTACTAAAGTTTGTTCAGATTTTTGTGTTTGCTGACGATATTGACATAGTCACACGCACTCCCGAGTCACTTAGAGAGGTTTTTACATCTCTAGAGACTGCAGCCAGCAAAATGCATCTAGCAATCAATCAAAATAAAACTAAGTACATGCCCTGTGGTATTAATAGCAGCCTCTACTTTGAAATTGTGAATCACAAATTTGAAACTGTTAGCAAGTTTATTATTTAGGTTTGGTTTGGTTTGGAGTGCTACATTCTACTTTTTTGCAACACGAGGGCTAATGGAACCGGGACCTACAGCTTAAAGCAGATTCCGAATGGCTACGACCATCCATGCCATAGTGGGATTCGAACTCACGAACTCCGTTACCGAAGGCCAGCACCCTAACCAATCGGCCATCTTTAGGCTTAAATATTTAGGATCAGAAGTTAATACTCTCAATGATTTATTGCCGGAGATCCTTAGTAGAGTGACAGACGCTAACCGTTGTTTTTTCGGACTCAAAGAATATTCGAAGTCTAATTCACTAGCAGAAAAACGAAGATCCAAATTTACAAAAGCTTAATCAGACCCATTCTTACTTATTATGCTGAGACCTGGACAATGACAAAAAAAAGTAAAAAATATCATTTCTGCTTTTGAAAGAAAAATTTTGAGAAGTATTTTTGGTGGCATGAAACATAATAATATCTGGAGAATAACTAACTCTGAACGCTATAAATCTTTTAAAGATCTAGACACAGTACAATATATAAGGATTCAGAAAATTAAACGAGCAGGACACCTGTGCAGAATGGATAAAGAACATGTAACAAAAAAGATGTTCTCGACTAGATCATTTGTCACCCTTAAAAGAGTGAGACCTAAAATTAGGTGGCTCGACTGCTTGAAATCGGGCTTAAGACTTTTAAAAATTACTAAGTGGATGTCCATGGCCAGGAACAGAAGAGCCTGGAATTCGATTCTGAGGAAGGCAAAGCCCTTCCTGGGCTGTCTGGCCATTGAAGAAGAACAAGAAGTAAATGTACTATAAATTCTACAAAAATTACGGGTTAAAAATATATTTGGAGTTCTTCAAAGAATTCAAGAAGTACAAAAAATTTTGTTTCGCAAAAATGTTTTGTAAATATATAAACGAAATAATTGATTTCTATGATACGAAAATTATTATATTTATAGACATTAAAAGCTGTTTTAGGTTTTAATTTTTAGATACATTTCAAAGTTCGGTGAGATAGAAATATGAAGTTTTTTGTCAAATTTTGCCTAACTGAAGTTTTAAATGAAAAAAAATTGC
Organism: Pardosa pseudoannulata; assembly: GCA_032207245.1. NCBI lineage: Eukaryota > Metazoa > Arthropoda > Arachnida > Araneae > Lycosidae > Pardosa > Pardosa pseudoannulata. The sequence goes on from CM063505.1 coordinate 45,860,949, forward strand.
TGAACAGGAAAATTATTAAAAACTGGTAAAGATGTTACAAAAATAGCAAAAAAAAAAAATATAATACAGAATTCTGTGGAAATCGTGTGATCTGTGACGTTGGGATTTTATTTTACCTGTTGTTAATCGTTAATATTCTGAGCAGTAACAGAATTCCTAATTTTTAAGATTAGAATCATTAAAAGATTTTATCCTTAGAAAATAATTAAAAGAACTTTAAAAAATTCTTATTTTTCTGGAGTAATGTATTCTTGGAACTTTGGTGTTTCAGATGAAGATTTTCAAAAAATAAAGTTGTTTAGAATAAAATCATTTAACTAAATTTTTAATGCGACTTTTATATTAATAATTTTCATTTCAGAAAATAATTTATTTTGAATGCAATTTGGACACTGCCCTAAATTAAAGTATTCACATTACAAAATTTCGCAATTAGAATGATCGTTAGAAAATTTAAAGTTTAAAATCTTATTAAATATAAATCTTAGTTCTAAATACAGGAAGAACTTAAAAAGCATCATTAATGTTCAATCATAAAACTTTATTTCGTAGAGAAATCATTAGTCACGTATGGTGTTCTAATTTCAGAACATGGGCAAATAAACATTTGATAACTTTTGACCTAAAGGTCTATAAATTTTCTTCCTCCCTAACCGCATATTGTTCATCATTACTTAAATAATGTTACCTTTGCGTAAATACACAGTCTACCAATAAGTTTTTGGACACCAATGCAAATGACAATATCTGCAGTCCTGAGGTAAGTAACTGCCTCCACCGGTATATAACGTGTAGGAAACTGCATCAGTATTAGTCACATGCAAGATGCCGCGCAGTTCGGAGCTCTCTGATTTCGAGAAAGGTATAATTATCGGGTATCACAAATGTGACTGATCTTTAAGGGACATATCTAGCGATCTGAAGTATCCCAAATCGACTGTGACCTAAGTAATTAAGAAGTTGAAGGTGAGCGGCGATTGTTGGAATGTGCCCCGAGTCGGCAGACCAACGAAACTGGGACATAGAGACCGACGAGTGCTGTCCAGAGAAATTCGGAAGAACCACACCCAACCAATGGCCTTTATCCGCAAGGAGTTTCAACAGGCATCCGGGAGTATTCTTTCAATGAAAATCATCCGTAAGAAAGCACATCTGCTTGGTTTTCATGGTAATACTGCTGCCCATAAGCCTTTGATCACAAAGTCCAACCAAGCTGCTCGGTTAATGTGGTGCAAAGCACATCGAAATTGGACCGTAGATCAGTGGAAACAGGTTCTTTGGAGAGACGAATCAAGGTTGACCTAAATCCTATCGAGAACCTCTGAGACGAGTTGGATAATTGAATTAAGGGGTGCACTACCCGTCCAAAATTGGTGAAGGAACTTGTATGTCTACTCCAAACCGAGTGGAAGACAATACCACTAGTTGTAATACAAAGACTTGTGGAAAGTATGCCCCGGAGGGTTCAAGGTGTAATTGCCTCTTGTGGAGGCACTACCAACTCTTGGTTTTGAATAAATTTAGTTTTTCTTTTCTATTACATGTGTCCAAATATTGGTATAAAAATTTATTAAAATTTTATGTTTTTTTGAAATCATTTTTAAAGTGGTATGATTCTCTACCCATTCAGCCATTTTGCGGCTAGTTTTTCCCTCGGGTGTAACTTTAGCACTGTGTTAAGGTCAAACCTCATCAACTCGAAACATTATTAAAAAAATTTCTATTTTTCCCCTACTCGAAGAACGTACTATCTGAACCTCTATTAACCCGGTATTAACGCTTTTTGATTTTCTATCTCTCCCTGTTTTAGTTATAGTGTCATTTAACCCTTTCTTGGGCTGTGGGAAGATTACTTCCCACCTAGACGATCTTACAAAATACACGTGTGGGAAGCTTAGAACCCATTTTAATATATTGGTCTTGTTATTGAAACAACGGGAAGACTGATTCCCGCTTCGGTTTTGAGCTGTCATCAATTGTTCGATCGAATGAATAAAAGTAGCAGTTCTGTTTTGAAAGTTTGGAAAAGTGGGGTGAGAAATAAATGGCCCACGAAAGGGTTAAAAGTATGAAAGTAAATTTTAAGATATAGTGGTATACGTAATATTACGTCAAAAACAAGGCTCATGAAATACTAAGGATTGCTCTCACCAAAGTCGTTTAAACGCTAACCATGATTAATTTCTGTTTAAACGGAGAATTGCGCCCCACCATTGGTCCGTGCTATGGGTTAGTCGCAGTTAACCATTGTGTAATTTTGGTAGCACCCAAATCACTTAAAATAGCGTCAAAGACAGACAACTTGTTAACCCATTAATGTCCGAGTCATTTCTGTTGCATAGCTTAAAACATAAGTTATTATAGCCTGTACAGAGAAAAATAAATATGAAATTGAAACCCCTTCCTTGATTATTACCCGTTTAATCAGCTATCTTTTTAAACATCGTAGGGTGTAATGTATGAAATAAAAACCCTCTTCGGGATAACAGATTTCTTTGTTATCACGTGTAAACACTGTACTGTAATAAATAGAGAAATAGCCTCCTAGTGGCTAAAGACAAAAACAATCAATCAGCTTTCAGCTATCGGAGATGTAGCATTGCCATTATTTGCCTTGTTAATTATATTATGGTTTAATTGTTTGGTATCTAACTGTTTGTTTTGCGGTTCAGTAGATTCGAAATATAATATTATTTAGGCTAGCCAACGTTGGCCATTGTTTTAATCTCTTTGTCACAAATTGGTGCCCAATGTTGGGAAATTAACAAGACAAATAATGACGATGTTACACCTCCAATAAGGCAATTTATCGCTAAGTCACGAACTACTATAACACCCTTCCCATTCATTTTAAGGTTTACAACAGCCAATAGACAAACAATATACTGCCCTTCCGTTTGAATCTAAAGCCAGAATTGTCATAATTTGAGATTTTGCGCGATTTTGCCCTACTGCGTGAAATCGCCTTATAGCTGGAGGCTGACTGACTGTTTTTGTCTTTAGACGCTAGAGAGTTATTGTTCTATTTATTACAGTACTTTACAGTAGAGTCTTATAGTAGATAAATTTATCTGTCTCGATTTCAGTCGATATTCCTATCGGAAATGTAACTTTATGTGTGAGGTTTGAAATATACTAAAATGTTGATCAAAATGGCAAAATTATAAACTATAGCAGATTCTCAAAAAATTGGTAGATTGTTTTAAGGATTGCCGCTTAGTTTCGTTAAAAATGGAACCTAGTTTTAAGAACACATAAAAATTTTACAAACTACTCGTGAATTGTTCCTAAAAACGGTCGTTAGGCATGAATAGGTTAAAATAATCTAGAAAACATAACACTATTGTAAGAGCATGACTTAGACACTAAAAGAAAGTAATTCTACTAGGTTATACCTTATATGAAATTCCACAGGTTCGAAGAAGAAATTCATACATTTTGTTGATACCGTGAAACCATACACAAATATAAGCTAACTTTTGAAAAGTGTTTTCACTTCAATCGAGACATAATTCTTGTTTAGTCCAAACTTAGATAAAATTCCTTTAACACTAGATTTACAGATCGAGCCAATTTGACTCATTAAAAATTTGATCACTATATATATATATATATATATATATATATATATATATATATATATATATATATATATATATATATATATATATAAAACTTTAATATCACTTTTCAAACACATATGTTGGTTTTTAGTTAAGTAATAAAATATATGTAAACATATATTTCTCTTCCCCGCAGACCCCTTCATTTCGTATTATCAAAAGGGGTATACCTATTTTCACGGTTATGAGCCAGTTTAACTCATAGAATGCATATGAAAATAAATAAACATAGTAATAAATATAGTACAAAGTAAATATAAAGAAGTCGAGAACACTTCCATTCCAAGTGACAGAAATTCATGCTACTGACGCACGGAAGAATTATCGAGTTCAACAATCATGCAAAAGAAACAGACGTAGAAACTATTGTGCTAAAATGTAATAGAAATGTTCGCGGAAAAATGTGTTTCAAAAACATATTTTATATGTAAAATATGTTTTCCATGAATTTTTTGATAATAAACATTTTATTTAAATTAATTTTTAACTATTTTCTTTGCAAAAAAACTTCAATTTTCTTGTATGAGTCAAATTGACTCACTTCAGTAAAAATAGGTATAGATCAACATTCGTAAATCTAGAGTTAAATTATGATTTTTATACATTCGTTTTCTTAAACCTAGAATGCATGAATATTCGGTTTCTCTGATTAACATCTCTGAAGTCTGAGTCGGGAGCTATACTCACCCACTTTAATCAGAAAATTAGTCATAAAATTTAAGTATGAGTCTTGTATGAGTCAAATTGACTCACTTCAGTAAAAATAGGTATATGATCAACATCCGTAAATCTAGTGTTAAACAATTTTCTGGGCACATAAGAAAAATATTTCAATGCATTTTCAATATCTATAAAATAAAAAAATTTGTAATATAAATTTCTTTTACTTTTTTTCTGAAAATGTCGAAATAATTTTCCATTTTATTATAAGGAAAGTTTAATTGGAAAAATCTTTTTTTTTGTTGATAATCTGGATAGAAGAAATGTGAATTTAACGGTGTAAAACTACTCGGAAAAGTAGGTGCAGAAAATTAGGAAACGCTCATTAAACTAATTGTAATAACTTGAATCACAATGACATGTTTTAAACAAGATTTTAATGAAAATAATTGGTTATTATTTATTCTTCTTGCTTACAGAACTGTTTTTTTATTTTATTTTAGGTTTTTGACATTGATACTTGCTGCGATGAGTACAAACAGGTAATTATATTACAGTTGTGACATTAGAAATTAAAAATAATATCTTATATCTATTACTCAGTAGATGAAAGGTAAGGTATTTTAATAAAATGGTTTTATTTTTAGACTAATCATAGACAAGAAAATACTTTAAGCACCTTCCTAAAAGGTTTTAATTTAAAATTGCTGAAGTTTAAATATTTTATCTGTAAATAAAATTAGACTGCACTTGAAACTTCCTGAAATTTTTAATTCTGGGTCAAAAATAAAAAAAATGAACTTTATGTTAAATTTTGAACCGTACAAAAAATTAAAACAATTTTCAAATAACGTATATTTGAAACTATTTAAAACTATGCAGAAATCTATATAACTTTGATACTATTCTTTAATTGATCAAAACGGATCCAATAAAATCATTCTGAAAAACAAATTTTGTTTGGCATAAAGATTAGCTTTTGCTGTAAAAAAATCTTTCTTAATTGGATAGCCTCTTTTACAAATTTAATTCAGTCGTTTTTTCAACCCGCTTTATTTCTAAATGAAACATTTTCATGCTATTGTTCCTTTGATAAAACGTAGGCAGAAAATTTTAGGCCATCATTTCGTCAACGATTTTTAACCGTTTAACGTAGAGAATTTTATGGCATCGTAACTCCAACTTCTATCTAGCCGCATAGGTTAATTTCTGTCATTGTTTGGGTAATGTTTCATTATCATTATATATAAAATTCTTCTGTGTATTTGTAATAGAACTTCTAAACGGCTGGACTGATTTTGATGAAATTTGTGTATTTAATTAAGTTGATTCGAGAATGGTTTAGTTCACAATCTGATTCAATATAAAATGATTTTTTTATTAAAAATCCAGAATTGCGCATTTATGGAAATTGTTATAATGCTTTAAACCCTTCACTAACAACGTATCTGCCGCACAGTGGTGAACGCTACGGGCTTCGGCACGACAAGTCCCAGGATCGAATTCCCGTACAGGAGATGAGGGGATTTTAATTAATCTAATTACATTTGTTTTGATTAAACGCGTTGTGGTGCAAAATGTTTCTAAAATAATTTATTTTCTTTCTTTTCCATAAAAACATTCTACTTTATAATTTATTTGAAAACATTTTACAATTTTTGGATTTACAGCGTTAAAACAAGACGTCTGTCGGGTAGTCTTGTCTTACTGTAAAACTTTCAGATAATGAAATTTACGAGTTTTTGGATTCCAAGTACACTGAACAGGTATTTACATCTATTTGTTTATGATTGAATATTGTACTGTCACGGGAAATGTATCTATGAGCAAAATTACAAATCTCTAGCTAGACAAGAAGGTAGTTAAAAAAGTAATTACAGAATTTCAAATGACACACAAGTGATGATAAATAAAAGCGATTAAGAACAACAGGATGAAGATTCAAGATAAGGTATAAATTAATAGCAAGTGCCTATTTCACATCGATGTTCTTGCTTTTTTTCAGGTCAGAGATAAATCTAAACAATTGTTTATAGATAAACTTACTATTAACACTTGGCATGCTGGTATACTTCACCGCCAACTTACGTGTGCAGCGGGCGTTTTTTCGTGAATCGCCCGAAAGTTTAATTATTCAGAAAAATCGCAGTAAATAGAAAACTACTTTGTTTTTATGAACGAAACTTTTTTTTATTTTACTATCTTTGTCATTACTATCTTTGTCACAACGGCTCATTTTATCAATGTTGTATTCAACAATAAAAAACCAAGCTTCAAATTGACAAAACATGACTTGTACGTTCTGGAGCTAGGAATTCGATTGAAGAAGAAGTAATGCAACAAAAGACCGAGTAACTCGACAATCATAACTTGTGGAAAGAAAAAATGCAAAGCGTTGCATAACAACACAAACAACACGCATATAATGTCACACATACATGTAATTATACTTATTTAGTATATTTGTGGTGGTTAGCGGGTATCCACCACAAATCTACCAAATACGTATTTTTAAGTGACCCGCGCTCCAGTGACAGACTGCAAAAATCGTAAAAATACGCTGTCCGCAAGCGAAGTGTTAATTTAAAACTAATTTTCTTTTGTGTTGGATTCTAGCTGACTTTGCTTTTCTATTTTTTTTTGCAATATTTTAAATCATTTTGTAATGTATGTCTTTATTTCAGTGCATGTACAAAATTGGAAGAAATCGACCATGAAGCTTCATATTTTGACTCAGAAAAGTTATCACATATTGTTTTCTTGTTGCTACCCAGAAAAATTGTTGCATTTACCATTTGTGTTTCTTGTTTGACTTCACTGAATAAAAGTTTGTAAAAAAATATATATATTGTCCATTCATTACCTGCTGAGATTAATTACACATACATACGTGGCTGAGTGTGAAATGCTATGAACGTTTTTCCATCTGAGATACATATAGACAAAATGGACTGCTAAAAATAGATTTCGGATAGGTTACACAATTAGGGTGGATACATGTGCTAAATGTTAGAGTAAGATATATTAAGACACATATAAACGTCACAATCTTACAGTGCGAGTTAAACCAGGTTTGAGGTCCATATAGACCAAATGTACTGCTTAAAAGCGATTTTGTGCAGTTACACACTTAGGATGGTTACACATGCTAAACGTGAGACTTAGATATACTGCAAAAATAACTTTACAAGTTACAGGATATAGAAGTCAAAGACAAAATAATGGTTTTAACAGAGTAACTTGTAATGCAAAATTAATCACTTTAATCCCTGAAAGAAAGAGATCAATACATAATTGGGACCATCAATGTATAGTGACCAATAGGAAATTCAATATACTCGCAGTGATTTTAGAAAAAGCTAGAGAGTTGAGGTTGTTTTCATGTCAAATCTATGAGCAAACAAAGCGCTGTCTAATTTAATGGTTAATTGAACTGTTAATCACAGGTTATCAACATCTGAGCTTGTATATTTTATTACTGACTTTTTCTAATATACTCACATAATATTAAAAATACATTAAAGTCTATTAGACAAAAAATGCAATAAGTCTCAACTTGTATTTCGGTATAAATTAATTTTAGTTTTATACAGGCTTTTAGGAGCAGATTAAAGCTAAATTATACATATTACAACTAAGGTATCATAATAAGTAATCATACAACTAATCAAACAAAAAACAATGAAATATAGATCCAATATTTATGTAGCGTATTTCATACATAATATTTTAAATTCGCCGTTTAATAAGTTTTCGAAAAAAATTCAAAATAAATAAATACATGGTAGAAAATGTATTGCACAAACTATATTTAGTATGATTTGCTTAATTTTGACCACTAATAGTGGCTTCGAGACTTTTAAAATATTCATTAAATACTTAAAAATAGAATGTTTTACTATTAGATTTATTATTTGCGCTGCACATATTATTAGTATTTGAACTCCGCATACTAAATCAATAAAAAAGCCAAGTAAATATCTACATATATTAAATTTTAATATTTATTTAAAATATTCCGTGGACCGCAAAATAACTTAACAGACCAGATACCAGGTTATTGACCTCTGAGTTCGAATACCTATATGCTTCCTTCTATTTTAAAAATTTTCACAAAGTGAAAAACATATTAACTTCATGAAAAACAAATAAAAAGGAATTTGATGTATCCGAAAAATATATTATTTAATTCGGATCAGATTAAAAATTATATGCAAGCAAAGGAACAGTACATTTTATTTTGAAATTAACATTGCAATAGTATAAATAGATTAGTATTTCTGCATTTTCGAATAAGTCCGGGAACTGTCATTTTTATGCTTATATGTTGTTTCGCTTCTTATATTATTTTTACAAAATAATGAATAATAAATATAATGAATAATAGTACACATGATATCTTGAACATTATAATGAAAACAGAATCAAAGCAAGGGTTAAGGTATCCGTCTACGTTGAAAATGTCATTTTTTGTCAAAAATCATAATTTTTTTCACTATTGGAAAATTTTAACTTTTAGGCTGTCTTTGTTTTGTCTCTACGGTATTTTAAAGAAAACTTACATCTGTTTAAACACAAGTGACAGCTGTCAAAACAAAATGGAAGTACGACTTCCGAATCTGAAGTTGTGAATTTAAAGCCTTTTAAAGAGTATTTTTTTGGACAAAACTTTTTAAATTTTCATGAAGATTATTTTAAACATTTTTCTAATATTTTTAATAATTAGAAACTTGGCAAGTTTTGAAGAAAAAAAGTGTAGGGAATTTTAAACATGTATTTTAAATTTTTAATATTTAAAGTTGCTTTCATAAACTTCAAATACGTTTTTCTCCGAACGGTATTTTTAATAAAATGTTGAAATTAAAATATGATTTCTCAAAAAAGTTTATAAAATATTTTGTTGAAAATTATTCTGAATGCTTTTGATAGTATTTACTAGTAAATGACCTAAAAGCTTTAAATTTGGATAATTTTTATTCCGATTCCAAACGCCTATGAACATTCATACAAGCAATGGGATACAAATCCACAAAACCAGTGCTTTGCCCTGTCGGTCATCGTTTAGCATTTTGCCCCAAGGTTTAAAAAATTTGTATTATACACGAGTAAACACATCATATAATTTTTTGTTTACAGAACATTGAAACTAATATTAATTTTTAACAGTTAAAAGGTATCAGACCCCTTTGCAGGATATTTCAGAAAAAAATATAAAAAATTTATGATATTACCAGCATAAAAAAATAACACGTAAGGATAAGCATTAAAGCTATACCTCTACCCAAACTAACATTTAAGAGCTAAGACACTCTTTCTTTTAGCAGTAAATCAAAAAGTTAATGGGATGTTCTCATGCTTCAAGTAATATGCTCGTTAAAATTATTTTACGGTTTTTTTGTCGTTAAACATGATTAATTAAATAATCCATATGTTACTGAGATTTTGTTCACACTAAAAATAGGATTTCTTTCATCTTTTTGTTTATACTTACAAGCTGCGGGCACGTAAAGTTTTTCACTGTAACAAACGAACAAAGAAAGAACTCCTTTCCAATTTTTTATATTTTTCGTGGACAGCTACTTATTGACATCTTGAGTTGATGACAGATGTCTAAGTTTGGGTATCTTTTAAATATACAAAATAAAATTTAAATTAAAAAACTATAAAATGCTTAAAAATCTTATTAACTTATTTATATTTATATAGATAAATTTTTTTAGATAACTTGCTCAAGCACCAACCGTTGACTAAATATTCATAATTTTTATATCAAGCAAGCACACACATACATAAATCTATCTGTCTACCTAGCGGAAGTGAGGGAAATGAAAGACAAATGAAAGGAGGTTTGGTTTGGTTTAGAGTGCTACGGTCTACTTTTTGCAACACGAGGGCTAATAAGACCGGGACCTACAGCTTAAAGCCGATTCCGAACTTCTACGAACATCCATGCTATAGTGGGATTCAAACCCACGAACTCCGGTACCGAAGACCAGCACCCTAACCAATCGGCCATCGTTCGGCTAAATGAAAGGAAAAGGCACTGATTCTCCATTCACCAGAGGGATCTAGAAAGTAGAAAATGAATTATATATGTTGGCATATGTCCATCTAGAATTTGTTCTAATTTATAAAAAATAAACTGAATACTATTTATTCACTACTTCATTATAGCTCTATTTCTCTTTTTGCCAACAGGCGATTGTAATGTTATCTGACAGTGGCATTCCTTAAAGTAGCCATCTGCTATTCTTTTGCAAGCATAAGTAGAGAATGTGTTTCGGTACAAATCGGCAAGTTTTATTCGAGTAATAATTAGGTCCGTCTCAGAGTAAACATGTCCAAAATGGGCAAGAAACAGATCACATGTAATCAAATTCAAGATTCGCTAAGAAGAAATCCAGTAAAACAAAAAGAAAATACCTTTATACTAAGCTTCGTTAGAAATACGAAACTATTAAATTGATAAACAAGCGTCGGTATATAACTTAGGTAGTTATTTACAAACCTCTAATTCTAGACGTTCCGAAATGAACAAGAAACGGACCGCATGTGATCAAGTTCGGGATGCACTAAAAGGAAAGCCTGTGAAACACAAGGATATTTCTATACTAAGCTTCATTGGAATTACAAAACTATTAAATTGATAAACAAGCGTCGGTAAATGACTTAGGTAGTTATAAACAAACCTCTAATTCTAGACTTTCCGAAATAAACAAGAAACAGACTGCATGTGATCAAGTTCGAGATGCACTAAGAGCAAAGCCAGTGAAACACAAGGAAAATATTTGTATATTAAGCTTCATTGGAAATACAAAACTATTAAATTGGCAAACAAGCGTCGGTAAATGACTTAGGTAGTTATTTACAAACCTCTAATTTAAGACGTTCCGAAATAAACAAGAAACAGACCGCTTGTGATCAAGTTCGAGATGCACTAAGAGCAAAGCCAGTGAAACACAAGGAAAATATTTGTATATTAAGCTTCGTTGGAAATACAAAACTATTAAATTGATAAACAAGCGTCGGTAAATGACTTAGGTAGTTATAAACAAACCTCTAATTCTAGACTTTCCGAAATAAACAAGAAACAGACTGCATGTGATCAAGTTCGAGATGCACTAAGAGCAAAGCCAGTGAAACACAAGGAAAATATTTGTATACTAAGCTTCATTGGAATTACAAAACTATTAAATTGATAAACAAGCGTCGGTAAATGACTTAGGTAGTTATTTACAAACCTCTAATTTAAGACGTTCCGAAATAAACAAGAAACAGACCGCTTGTGATCAAGTTCGAGATGCACTAAGAGCAAAGCCAGTGAAACACAAGGAAAATATTTGTATATTAAGCTTCGTTGGAAATACAAAACTATTAAATTGACAAACAAGCGTCGGTAAATGACTTAGGTAGTTATAAACAAACCTCTAATTCTAGACTTTCCGAAATAAACAAGAAACATACCGCATGTGATCAAGTCCGAGATGCACTAAGTGCAAAGCCAGTGAAACTTAAGGAAAATATTTGTATACTAAGCTTCATTGGAAATACAAAACTATTAAATTGACAAACAAGCGTCGGTAAATGACTTAGGTAGTTATAAACAAACCTCTAATTTTTAGAAGTTCAGAAATGAGGAAAACAGAGGCCTCATGTGATCAAGTTCGAGATGCACTAAGAGTAAAGCCAATGAAACGCAAGGAAAATATTTGTATACTAAGCTTCGTAAAAATACAAAACTAGTGAAATACCAAACACGCGTAGATAAATGAATTAGTTAACTACGTAGGCGTTCTCATGAGTTCCTTTAAAGTGTTAGCGTAAAGGTTAATAATTTTTGTTTTAGGTGAAGTTCAATTATTAGATCTTGAGAAATAGACATTATTTAGATAGTCTTTAATTTATCCGAGGACATATACCTGTGTAGGAGTGTGCGTCAGAGAGAAATACTAATTAAACTTTTAATATATTTATTTCACATGATTAAATATGAAAATGAAATTGATCTTCATTAATATATATAAAATTCGGTGAGGAGGGGTATAACGTGATGGAGAAAACAATGGCTATTTTAATGTGTAGTATTTTTTTTTCTTGTCATTAACGTGTTCAACATTGGAGTCTTGTGTACTTATGTAAGGATCAAATGTAGATATGTATATACTAGTTTACTAACATACAAAAACATTCGTTTAGGTTTATGTATGCAAAGATTTTTAAAATGGAAATATAACACGGACTTTTTATATAAAGTAAAACAAAACTAGTGGCTGCTAAAATAGAATTTTTTAAAGTAATCATGGACTGCAGAGTAAAACAAAAATGAAATTTGAACAGCTTTTAATATTATAATAATTCCTCATTAACAGATGATGAATTCAGGTTCATATGCCAGAGTGTCACATGACTAGACGCATGCTTCATTCTTGAAGCTTACCATCCACAATAAGGTATCTCCGAGCACCGTTAACCATTACATTTTATGTTTGTTTCCAAAAATTGGCACTGGAGATTTTTAACACGATTTCAATGGTCATTCGAAATGCAATGATCAACAAATCAGAAAATATTATAAACGAGGTTTCCAGAATTACAGGAAAGGTAAATGGAATTGTTCCTTTTATCACTGTAGACAACAGAGTGCTGGTTATGTAGGGATGTTTCGCGAAAGGATAAAATAGACATCATTCCACAATTTTAACCCTTTGACAGTTTCATTTTTTTCCAGAATTTGGTAAAAATATGTCGCATTTTTTTTCATTTTTTTGTTCATTTTACATTTTTAAGTAAAGATATGTTATTAAAATTAACATTTCTAATATTTTTATGCATGTATTACAACTTTTTTTCTTTCTATGAAAGCATCATAGAACTGAAGTTTACCTTTAATCTCATCGATATCCAAGTTAATTTTTGGAATTCCAGTGAAAGCAAATCTAGGAGGCGGATCTGAAGGATTACCAAATTAATTTAAAAAAATTGTCTTGCTTGACTGATTTCAACTGTACTACTATCAGAGCCACTACTATCCAGGTCATCTAGTAAACTTTCGCTACTACCATTTACAGATAATTCAGTTCCTGATTCCGAGTCACAGTTCGAATCACAAGAAATTTGCTCCATACGCTCTGAATTATCCATTATTTAAAAGTAAAAATATATTATTCAACTCTTACATCAATAAAATTATCAGGCTGTTAGTAAAATATGATCAGAAAGCTATACACTAAAAGATAACAATTTGTCTTCTCATACAAAACATGCAAAAAAAAAACTCGCGCTTTTGAACCAATCGGAGTAGAAAATACAATAAACTGCAAACTATCATTTACTGGACATCTATACGAATAATTTGCTACTAAAATTGGAAAAAATACGGCCGAAACAGTACAAGCGAAATAGAAATCAGATTGCCCGTACTCCGAACGGGCAAATCAGTAAAGGCCCGAAAGCTGTAAAACAGGGAAGGGGTTAAATAGTGGTAGTTTAATATCGCCCCTTGCGATTTCTGAGTGCTTCCTCTCAGTTCAAAGAATATCTGGGAGATCGTCATTTCTAAAGCTACAAAGCATGTGTAAATCTATGGAGGCAGTTTGTAACGACTAAAGAAAAACGGACTTTCACGCGTGTTTTAAATATGGACTTATGTTTGAGACAAATGCATTGCATCTCAAGGCAGTTAATTTAAAAAAGACCACATAGGTAATGCTGATTAAAGGTAACATAATGTTTGTAGAAATATAGTCTTGTTATTTTTTGAACAGCCTTTGTGTAAGCTGAAAGTAAACTTAATAATCACTGAGTTTGTAGTCAAAACTAACTCTTTTAAATTCTTTAAAATCTAAAGAATTAAAAGAATTATAGATCGTTTTCGGCATAATAAGTATTTTCACAAATTTCCTTTTAAAAGTTTCTCTATACCAGGAGTAGTATTTATGTAAATTACATATTTTAAGAATCATGCAAATATTCTCAACTTTCTTAAGCTTCTTTTTTCCCTTTAATAACTTCATCACTGATCGTATTAGGGAAATGTTGACTTATATAAAACTTATTGAAAGTATCATATTTAATAATAAAAAAACAGTTTCATCTTTTTCTCCAGCTTTTATTGCATTTTTCAAACAAGTCCATTGAAAGTATTTAGTTACTTTTCTTGTACATAATCAATAAACCAATTTACTGCTGAGGATTATTAATTTTTTCATCCCCAAAGCTGCTTATTTTTCCTTATTCCAGTAGAAAAACAAACAGATCCTCTAAGTCCAGAACAGTATTGAAGCAAAAACATTTTAGATGAAAATAAAAACTGATGAATTTTTACCTCCAATAATGACTATTAATCGTTTATTGTTCTCTGCTATTTAATATCCTGTTTTGGAGTTTCAAAATATTTTCATGCCATGGATAAAAAAAAATCCATTACGTGTAATCATATTATTCATGAGCAAGTCAATTAATTCACAGCTTACGGAATAAAAGAAAACAGCTTTCGATGATACATTTTTTTCCTCGTTTATCATTTTTCATAGCTTCTGTTTTTTTATGCAAATGTAGATAATTAAACTGATAATAAGAAGCGTTAGAAGCACCAAACCACAGATTAATTTCCATCCTCCGTAAAAGCAAACAACTATTTGCTTATTTACGTTGCAGCAGACCCCAACGAATATAACAGTATAATAAAGTAGAGGTTAATTTAATTTTAGGAATTAATTCATAGCGACATTTTGCTTCATTTTCTGGCCTCTATTAACTTTGGTAACGCTGTTTATAGAACTTGGTTGTGTCTCGGATTGGTTTAGACATGTTATATTTATCTCGAAAAACATTTTTGGTAGTTATACAACTGTTGTTTGATATAAATAACTATCATAAGATGAACAGTTAGAAGCTGTTCGTTTAGTTTATGGAAACACCGGGAGCAGTATTGTTAGAAACATTTCACCAAAGCTACACAAATTTATAAATATATGTTAAATTTTTAACCTTGTTTAGTTATTTTTAAGTGAGTGCAAAGAGGGAAATTAGTTGAAAGAAATGTAATAACTGTAATAAGAGTACATATAGATGAAATTGTTGTACATATAGATAAAATTGTTGTTCTTAACCCTCTGACTGCTCATCCCGCGATTTATACGGGCATTCAAATGTAGCAAAATTTGCACATCCCGCGATTTTCACGGGCATGTGTTTTTCTTCATTCTTTAAGAAGCACATTTCGCCTTTTCACCGTTTAACCAGTGGAATAAATTATATACAGTATTGCATATTAAATTAAGTAATAAATAGAATTATATGACTAGAACTATAGATATATTTAGTTATGGAATGATAGATAGTATTGTTAGAAACATTTCACCAAAGCTACACAAATTTATATAAATAATATTTTAAATTTTATACTTGTTTAAATTATTAAATTTAATGACTAGACTATAGGTAAATTAAGAAAGAAATGTAATAACGTATAATGCAACAAAAAAAATAAGAATTTTTAAATAGAGAAATTTTTTACAATTGAGCATAATTAAGATAAAAATAAAAATTCTTATTACTGTCCGATTTCTTTTGGTAGGTAAAAGTAAGATTTAAGAACTATATGTCTTCTCAGCGGCTCCATAAGTTTTGAGATCATAAATTGTTGCAGTCAAATAAGTTTTTAGCACTGCTGCGTTTCTCTCAGTATCAAAAGAAGTTTTTCTTTCAACTCGGATTTTGTAAAGAGCAATAGGCTAACACACAACTTAGATTACTATTAAAGTGAGTGCTGAGTTCAACATGAATCTCAATATTCAAATTCCAAATAATGACCAAATAATTGCGCTGCTCTTTGGTATCACGTGGGTTCGAATCCTGCTTCTGACAGAAGTGTTCTTAGCCGTTAGGGTTCAGTTTCAAACAGTAGGTCCCGGTCTCATTAACTCTCATGTAGCAAAAGAGTATGCCGCAGAGCTAATCATCAACTAGCCAATTAGTAATCCTGACAGTAGAAAAGAATTTCAATATTTTACACGGGAATTCCAGAAACATTTGCAACAAATATTAATATTTTTTACCTAACGCAGCTGACAATACAGGATTTATATGCCTTTATGCCAATATTTCATTATTTTACACGGGATTTCCAGAAACATTTGTAACAAATATTAATACTTTTTATTTAACGCAGCTGACAATACAGGTTTTATATGCTTTTATGCCAATATTTCAATATTTTACACGGGAATTCCAGAAACCTTTGTAACAAATATTAATATTTTTAACCTAACGCAGCTGACAATACAGGGTTGATATGCCTTTATGCCAATATTTCAATATTTTACACGGGAATTCCAGAAACATTTGTAACAAATATTAATATTTTTTACCTAACGCAGCTGACAATGCAGGGTTTATATGCCTTTATGCCAATATTTCAATATTTTACACGGGAATTCCAGAGACATTTGTAACAAATATTAATATTTTTTACCTAACGCAGCTGACAATACAGGGTTTCTATGCCTTTATGCCAATGTTTCAATATTTTACATGGGAATTCCAGAAACATTTGTTAACAAATATTAATATTTTTTACCTAATACAGCTGACAATGCAGGGTTTATATGCCTTTATGCCAATACAAGGATGCATACAAGGATGCGAAGCTTCTATCCATTTAGAACCACCCGGGGATCACGTGTAGCTCAAGGTATGCTACGGACGTGAGTAACATTACCCCCGCTGGATCCTCTAAATTTAGAAGCAGGGATCAAGCAGAAAACCTCCAGTCTTACCCTGCCACCCCCAGAGGTATCGTTTGACAACTTGAAGGACATTATGACCACGAACACATTTTACGTGCTCCGGATCTTAGGCCGGCTCGAACCCCGAACCCGCAACCTTTCAGTCACGTGATCGCTGGCTTTGCCGACTGAGCTACCGAGGATGATAAGTATTAATATAAATGACATTTATGTTGTTGATTTGTGAAGCATTTAAATATTTATTATATTAAATGAATAATCTATATATACAAAAAGTATTTTTTACATCGCTTTTACTCAGCGAGAAATTCTATAAAAATGCATTAAAACTTAAAAACTTTGAGTTTTTAGTTACACCGCTAGATGGCGATACTAGTTTAAAATCTCTGTAACTGGAATTCCAAGGCCGTTGAAGCCGAACGATGGCCGAATGGTAGAGCACTGCTCTTCGGATCCGGAGTTCGCGAGTTCGAGTCCCGCTGATGGCATGGATGTTTGTAGCCGTTCGGAATCGGCTTTAAACTGTAGGTCCCGGTCTCATTAGCCTTTGTGTGCAAAACAGTAGACCGTAGTGCTCAAAACAAAACCAAACTAAACCAAGGCCGTTAAATAATTTTTTTGCATTTACCAACCTGATTTTAGTTCTTTTTCTCCAATTTATTTTTTATGACTGAATATTATATTGTCACTGGAATTGAACCCCTATGTAAATTTTCATATCTCTAGCTAGTCAGGAAGGCAGTTTAAAATAATTTCAAGATACCAACTTATTATACACAAGTGAAGTTCAGTAAAAGTGATTAAAAATACCCTACATCCGTTAGAAAGAATGGGTACTTGTGAATTTAAATTTATACTTCAGAAAAAAAATATTTTACGACATTCTTCCGAACTTGCTTTTGACACCTCGTAGTTTCCTTTTGCGTAATTGGTATGGTGTTACGAAATAATAAAACCCAGATAGGTCATTAAAAATATGGAATTTTAACGACTTTTTCCGTCAGTTTTCTTTAGAGACGGGTACCTGCATATAGTTTAAAATATGCAGGAATGGGTGGTTCAGGTCTTACATGTCGTTCTTTTCTATAATAGCTACTAAATTTCACCACTAGATAATTAACAGAACTGGGTTTTATTAATGGTTACATAACGCACTTTTGAGTGGTTATTTTGTTGTATAATATTGAAAATTAAAAATTGCTTGCCGAAAAAATTAGAATATACTTATGACTAATGATAAGGGTAAGAGTAATGAATTCGCTGTCATACACTGGAATGCAAAATTCAAAGTGTAGAAATGGTTTAAGTTGATATTTTAAAGTAAAAAAATACCAAATGTTTAAAAGAGATATTAAATGTACGTTGAAACCCATTACATCAATTAGACTAACGAAATGGTACTAAAATATTTTTTTAATTAAAGAATCCCAAATGAAATATATTTTCCCTGTCTATTACATTTCAGGAAATATAACATTCAAATTTTCACATTATCTTCTTTACTATGTCTTTAAATGCAGTTAATAACCCGAAAAAGCACAAATCGAAATGCACGTTATTTAGGTAGTAAAAATGTGTTACTTTTTTTATTTAATCTAAGAGATGACAATAAAACTGACAAAAAATCGTCAATGAGAGCCTGTTTTAGTTTCACATTATTTATAAGAAATGAAAGAACAATAACTATTAATGAAAATGCCATTTTTAAGGTCACTTGTATGAAGAAAATTTTGATTTTGTTTAGGCTTCCATCTAATTAAAAGAACAGCCTTTAAAGATCTATTAGCCCATTAATGCATGCCAAAAATTGGCTTGTAAAATTTTTATGTTTCATAGAGGGGGTTTTGCTGTTTAGAGTAGGTAGAGGATAATTTTATAAACAATCTACAAAATTTTCAAATGATTTCTATTATTTATAAGTTTTACATTTGAATAGATACTTTATGTTTTTTCTATCAGAGCACATATATTTACTTTTTCGGCAACAACATAGACTGAAATAAGGAAAATTGCTTTATCTATTATCAAAATACTTATTTCACCATGTAATAACAAATACATTTTTTTCCGAGAAGTTTTTACTTTTTCATATATGTCAATCTATGATGCTTTAAACTTCAGCTGATCACTAACATGACGTGCTGTAATATTTAAAGTCATATAAAGTTATTTGTTTTATTCTTATATTAACTTAGTTATGATATATGTATTGATATGTATTTGGCAGAAAGAACTCGGTCATTAAAGCGTTAAGCCAAATTAAAAAATCAGCGACTTTACTGAATTAAAAAAATCAGTGGACTTTCCTGAAGAGTGTTATTTAAAAAATATGAGATCAGAAAGCATCAAACTATCGCGAGAACATTGAATCAACTTCTAGATTGGTACAAAAATATAAGTTATAATATGCCCCTCTTACATACATTTATCGGAATCTAGAATCTAGATTTCTCATCTAGATTTCTTCACTGATAATTCCAGAAGACTCGTTAGTAATGAAAAATGGTGAATATTTTCATCAAGACATCTCTATCTACGGAAAAGAAATACCAAGGACAATAAAGTAAAAATGTTTACTGATTATTCCAGATACCAAATATCAAAGAAAATTGACAGAGCTAACATTTTAGTTAAGTTGAATAAAACAATATGCGTCTCAAAAGTAATGAAACAATTACTCTGAGAATTTGTGACAAATCACCAAGGAAAATAAGTGGATCAAAAATGTTTATTATAATGTTAGTGACGTATTCCAACAGTTCGGAACCTACTTCTAATTTTGAGGGCAATTACCAATGGCATAATAGTGAACCACTAGGAGCATAGTTCCATAAGCTGAAGATGTAGCAATTTATTGAGGTATGATGTGCCGGGTTTAGCATTAAACTCCGTAAAAGTGATAACAAATCCCTGAAAACGTTAAAAAAAAGTCTCATAAAAGATGACGTTTTATCACAATCTTTAATCTAAGAGGCACACTGTGTTTAAGAACGGATGACAGAACACTGAAGACGATCTAGAGTAACAAAACATATGAAAACATCGAAAGAGTGAGAAATGTTCCGAACATCTACCGCTGATTAAGTTTTACGTTCAGTTGTGAAATATTCAATAATTAGTTCACAATTTTACTTAGAAGTACTTTATTGCTTGAAAAAAAGGGTAAACCGCGTCCGGCCACAGATCAGTATCGTAAGACTATGAATAGGGGATTTTATGAATCCTGTTATTTAAAGCATATATGTTTTTTATTACAGTTTGTGTTTTTGATTTTTAATTTTTACAAGAACGAATTTTAGTAAAGGTGGTATAGAATGGATTATGGCTTTTGAAAAATGGTTAATACATATTAAAATTAATTTGTATCGTTGCTTAAATTATATTTTCTATAAATAATTTTTGTTTTTTTAATTTTTTTAAAAGTATTATTTTTTTTGTTTTTTTTTTTTTTTTTGTTTGTATAATGTTTTTTTTTGATATTGTTTTAATGTTTTATTTTTTTTTATATGTAATGTTTTTTTTTGGTTTATTAGTTGTATTATTTATTGTGTAAAATAATGTTTTGAATTTTAGGTTTGATATTTGATTTATGATTTAATTTTTAATTTTTGTTTTGTGAAATATTTTATGGAATAAAAAGGTATGATTGGTGAGATATTTTTGTTTTTGTATGGGTTGGATAGGGCTAGTGTTTATGATTAAGTGGTTTTATTTTATGTTTAATGGTTAGTTGTTTTTTTTTTTGAGTTTTTTTGAAAATGTTTTGCAAATGTAAGTTTTTGGAATAAAATTTTTTTGGAAAATTTTTTTAATGTTTTTGTAATGAAATTATTTTGTTGTATCTGTTTTTTTTAAAAAATAATTTAATATTTTTTGATATATTTTAAGAAAATAAAAATTTTGTTGTGTATTTAATTTAAAATTTTTTAAAATAAAAAATAATGTTTTATATTTAGAAATTAGTAAAAATTTAATTGCATGATTATGTAGATGGTATTTAATATTTGGTAATTTAATAATGTGTTAGTGAAGAATTAAAAAGATTTTTTTAGTTTTTGTAAGTTTCAGCTATAAACACTTGCAATTTATCAGGAACTGTTACTAGAAGAACTGAAGTAATTGCGGAGAATTTGGAGGCAGAATTAGCAAATGATATGGAAAATTGTATTTTCTTTTAGCTACAGATGGATGAATCGACAGACGTGACAAATATATCACAATTAGCAATTTGCGTGAAGATGGTATTTTCTGATTTTACAACAAAAGAAGAATTCCTTAAAGTTCTGCCATTAAAGGGAAGCACCAGAGGAGAAGATATCTTTTCTACTTTTAAAAAGTATATAACAGATGTAAAATTACCTGTACAAAAGTTATCGTCAATTACAACAGACGGGGCACCAGCGATGACTGGTAAGAAAAAAGGATTTATTGCCTTATGTAGACAGGATTCCTTATTCCCTAAATTTATTTCTTATCATTGCCTCATACATCAGGAAATGTTATGCGCAAAAACAATCGGTTTTCAACACGTATTTACGATAGTA
Organism: Pardosa pseudoannulata; assembly: GCA_032207245.1. NCBI lineage: Eukaryota > Metazoa > Arthropoda > Arachnida > Araneae > Lycosidae > Pardosa > Pardosa pseudoannulata. Next base: position 45,882,525 of record CM063505.1, read on the forward strand.
ACAAAAATTATTAATTCCATAAGATCGGGAGCTATGCAACACAGATTGTTTAAATTACTTTTAGAAGATGAGGACGTTCAGTTCACAGATCTTCTTTTACATACTGAAGTGAGGTGGCTGAGCAGAGGTAAAATACTTGAGCGGTTTATCATGCTTTTCCACAAATAAAGGAATTTATTGCATCAAGAGGCGAATTTTACGAGCAATTAGAAAATAAGGATTGGCTAATCGACCTCGGATTTCTGACAGATATAACGGCAAAGTTGAATGAATTAAATTTAAAAATACAAGGGAAAAATCAGCATATCGCTGACATGATTAGTGCAGTAAATGCATTCAAATGCAAGTTAGTGTTGTTGAAATCCCATCTATTGAAAAAATCATTATCACATTTCCCAAATATAAAATATACTGTTGAGAGTTTAAATTTGAATAATGAAAATTTTACTGCTACATCATATTTAGAAATTATAGATAAGCTAATAGAAGAGTTTTCTTCTAGATTTGAAGATTTTGCAGCATTAGAACCCATTCTAAGATTTTTCATAAATCCATTCAATGTTACTGAAGATGATGTCCTTGAAATAGTTTCAGTGTATTTCGAGCTTCATAATATCGAAGACCTAGAATTAGAAATAATAAACTTGCAAAGTGATATTATTTTAAAAGCGCATAGTAATGATAAAATGTTTTGGAACTTAGTCGATGAAAATAAGTATCCTATTTTAAGGAAATGTGCGCTAAAAATTTATTCATATTGTGCAACAACATACAATTGCGAGTCTTTGTTCTCAAATATGAAATATTTGAAATCAAAATACCGAACAAAGCTTAATGACTCACATTTAGATAATTGTTTAAGGACCGGGAACTCTAAATATATCCCCAATTATAAGAAATTAGCTGAAAATATGGACACCCAAGTTTCACACTGAATTATATGTATCATTATGTATGACACCAACAAAATAAAGTTATAAAAAATCTGTTTTTTTTAATGCCTATTTATACCTGTTGATTATCTGTAAAATATGCGCCCTCGGTGATTTTCAAATTTAGTATTGCGCCCTTAAGGACAAACAGGTTGCCGACCCCTGCACTAGCATATAGCTCGTCATATGACGGTAATATCAGTAAAATTTTTAACTTACCAGAATTGTAAAGTACCCTATGAGGCAAGTAAAAAAATGGTTTGTTTTTTGTTGAGAATATCTGGTACACATCATAATTTGTTTGTCTTAATTCTAAGTTTCGCGATACTGTAACGCATTTAGAATCAATTTGCATTCATTTAAGGAAATCGTTTAAACTTAGTTAACGAAATTACCTGAGCTCTTCCCAATTTTTTTTTACTACAGTAATTAATGGAAATAAAGAATGAAATATCATTTCCATTACACCCTGATGTAGATAGAATTAGTTGTTAATACCGGTAATAATTTTCATTGCAACACAGAAATAGGTGATTAAATTTAAATTATCCATATGTACCTAATCTATTATTTAAGCAAATATAAAAGAAAATTATTTACATCATACTAAATTCAGTGACAAAAACGTATGAAAAATATTGCAGATAATTTAATAATTAAATGAGAAATGATAAATTAAATGGTTAAAGGAATGACGTTATAATGCTGGAAAAAATGTTACTTTTACCTATTTATTAAGAGACAAACTGATAAATTAATTGCCTGCTCAACATTGAAAATACTTGGAATAATGCCCTTAAAGGCTAGTAAAAGTGGATTTGAACGTTGCTAACCCTAACTCATAAGAATGCCTCTATTTTCCATCAAACCGCTTATAAATTCGAGGACTGACCCAGATAATTAGGTATTATTTATATAGATTGGAATAACTGATTTTGGACTTCATGGAATTGAAATACGTTTCTTCTCTTTGAACTCAAGTTGGAATTCTAAAATATGCGTTAAACTGAGTTAGGGTGTCACAGACAAGGAGTTAATTCTTGTACTTTTTTTCATTAACTTAGGGACAGACCTTGTATGAATGCGTGCAGAAAGATATACTCATTTCTTTCTCAAATATAGTTGGCACAAAATAACTAGATGGGAAGGAGGAAAATTACTTATGTTAAATATTAGTATAAAATTTTCTATTAGAATCATGTACATTACTTAAAACAGTTTAATTATGTTCCCTAGCGTAATGAAAGAAAAAATTTCACTTTGAATAAACATGAATCTTGAATTTTGGTTTTAAGTCAATGAATTAATTGAAACGTTCAGCAGTAATGATAATCAACAATTGAATAAGGTAATTGCTTACTTTCTTTTTATCCTTCTGATTTGCTATGATGAAGGATCTGTAGAAACATAAATTATGGATGAAAACAGAAGTCTATTGTCGAACATAAATTTCTTTTAACCATGCAACACATCACGCTGAATTCAGAGCACACAAAATGAATCCAGAATTGTGTTAGGTTTTAAGTATGTGTTTTACAGATGAATATGAATACTATTCAGATTAAATAAATAGAATCAAACATACACCATAGCGACATTTTGCTTCATTTTCTGGCCTCTATTAACTATGGTAACGCTGTTTATAGAACTTGGTTGTGTCTCGGATTGGTCTAGACATGTATATTTATCTAGAAACACATCTTTGGTAGTTATACAACTGTTGTTTGGTATAAATAACTATAAGATGAACACTGTTCGTATAGTTATGGGAACACAGGGAGGAGTATTGTTAGAAACATTGCACCAAAGTTACATAACTTTATAAATATATGTTAAATTCTTAACCTTAGGTTAGTTATTTTTAAGTGAATGCAAAGAGGGAAATTAGTTGAAAGGAATGTAATAATTGTAATAAGAGTACATAGAGATGAAATTGTTGTTCCACCACGTGCCCATAACACAATAGGAAAGCTGGTGTAGATGCAGTATTTCTTTAAATGGTTATCATACATATTTTTTGCTACACTGCACTAAAGTTATGTTATTTGAATGCGTGATATGAACTTCTAATCTCCTATATAATAATAGCTTAAGTTATCTGTCCTCAAATTTATGAAGCGGTTGGACCTGGAATGGATAGAAGCAAAATTCAAAACGAGTAAAGTTTATCTCCTAAACGATCCGATTCTAAAATAAATTGGTATAAATAGGCTTCATATCACAGCAAAAAATGCTTTTTCTTTAAAACGTTCGAATTCACCCCCCCTCAGATTTTATATATTTTCCCGGTTAAGCAGGCGATTAAATTTATCACATGATAAATAGGTAAAAATAACATTGTTTCCTACCATTATGACGTCCTTCCTTTAACCATCTCATGTAATCATTTCTTATTTTAAATTATATAAATATCACCTGCATTATTTTCCTACATGTTATCAGTGGACTTAGATATTACGTAAATAACTGTCTTTTATATTTGGCTTAAATAATAGATGTGGTAGCCTGGATGACATCGAACACCAGATTTGATGCGCGCTTAGAGCAAACGAACTTTTACTTCTATGGCATGGCAACAACCCTCCCGAGTGGAACGCCGAGATTGACAGACTTAAGCTGGACGGTACCGAGTGCAGACGGCACTACCGACTGATCGCCAAGACGGGCGCTTATGTTATGCCAGACGGGCACCGATGTCAACTCTCATTTTAATTGTCCCTAGACACCATATAATTTGTACATAAGTTGTAAATAGTTTTCATTAAATAAGTTAGTGTTTGTTAATCTTTGGAGCATCTTTTCACCGTGGGAATAAACCTCCCACATAAATTAGGTACAAATATGATCATTTTAAATTTAATCATAGATTATTTTTTGTTGCATTAAAAATTTTTCACCTTTATTAATAACAAATTCTATCTACCTCCAGGGTGTAGTTGAAATAATAGTTTCATTCCTTTATTTCCATTAATGACTGTGGCAAAAAAATTGGGAAGAACTTAACGATAATCTCGACGAAGCTGAGAAAACTTAGAATTATCTTTCTAAATGAATTTGACGTGATTCTAAACTGCATTCACAGTATTGGGAGAATTTAGAAGAGTACTAAGATAAACAAATTATTGAGCGTCTACCAAATAATTATCAGTCAAAACACAAACTATTTATTACCTGCCTCATAGAATACTGTACAATTCTGGAAAATTAAGAAAATTTACTGATGTCGTCATATGAAGGGCTATATGCTAGTTCTTTAAATAAATGGATTGTTACACGATTGCTAAAATATAACCTTTTAATAACATAAAAAAATTATACAAGTTTAACTGAAAAATGAGTAAAGCTCAAGTACTGGCCAGTTGGCAGCAACCGGTAGCGGTTTATTATTTGTTATATATATAATTTTCGTTACATAGGGTACAAAGTGGTTTGGTTTGGAGTACTACGATCTACTTTTTGCACACAAGGGCTAATGAGACCGGGACCTACAGCTTAAAGCCGATTCCGAACGGCTACGGACATCCATGCCACCGTGGGATTCGAACCCACGAACTCCGGTACAGAAGGCCAGCACCCTAACCAATCGGCCATCGTTCGGCAGGGTACAAAGTGGAATAAAAAATGGAGATACACAGCAGATGCCATGTCTTATAAGTTCTAAGTTAATTGTCAAGTGTCAATTCAAGAGTATTGTTTATGTATATTTATTTTAGCAAGTTATGTATTAAATTAGCTTTACGGTATTGATATAATATTAACGATAAGTCTAAGTTAACCAACCCCGAAATTAGTAGAATTATTACTAGGAATTAGTATTATTTCCGGGGTAGACTCTGCCCCAAGTCAGCACCGAATACCAAACTAACAGCCATTTTTCCCTGGCCTTGAAAATTAGAAACAGAAAAACAACCACAACAAAAGCCGTTGCAGGGTGATGCCATCTGTTGAAATACAAACAATTAAAACAGAAACCATAGACAATAAAGGAAAAAAACTATTTTGAATTATTTAAAAATTGAAATTAAAATAGTAAATCTTTTATGAAGACTGAACACCCAAGTTAGAAGTTATACCTTCTAACAAAGTCACACTGTAACAACCAATTCGGATTATTCAAAAGTGCTAATAAAATAGGTATACGAGATAAAAAAAAAAAGACAACTGAATTTTTTAAAAAAAATAAATAAGTTAAGAGGGAAAGAATTGCTTATTGAATAACTTACCTTGCAACTATAAAACAGACACATCATTTCCGAATTGACAATTTAATTTCATGTTTGTCAAAGTCTGAAGAAAATACAGTATTGAAGTTTTAGAAAACCCACGAACAACGGCTATATAATAGATTTAGACAGGTTGTTTGAATTTTAAACAAAGGAATTCAAATGGAGTTGCTTCTCTGAAATCTAAAGCCACTTCTAAGTACTGCCACCTTTCGAATGCAAATGAAGATATCACGCACGCGACACCAGAACTTAAAGCGTTTGACATTCAGAGGAAATCTTTGAGAAATCACCGATGTTAACGGTGTATGTCACAATCTGCAACAGGAATACGGAAGATGAATGGATTCTACTACATAAATATTTTCAGGATTATCACACTTTAGCCACTGATTTTGAAACGGTAAGTGGAGCTATGGAGAAAGTGGAATTTATTTTCTAAACAATATCATTCATATATTTCGAAGACAGTAGGGGATTTAGGTAATGAGGGATAAAGCTCTACATCTTAAAGGGTGAGATATTAGGATATTATGATTTTTCATTCATTCGGAGAAAGCAGACATATTTTCAGAAAAAAATTTGAAAAATATAAAAAAATGTTAAAATTTGATGAGTTTTGCATTTTTATATAACCATAATTATGATGTATTATACACTTTACAAGCGTTAGTGTCTGAGTAAAATTAGAAAAAAAAATTCATTCTATATTTAGATAATTTAACATCTAACGGTAACAGAATATTGGAAATCTAATTTAAACAAATTATTAATTGAGCTTGAAAATATCTTAACTGTAAAAAGGAAGTAGAAGACTTTAGTGCTTTTTCATCATAATCGATTCTTAATATAGAGTATCACTATAATGACAATATTTATGTAGTTTTTGACTATTTTTATAGTAGATAAGCAGAGTTATAAAATTGTTCAACAAACCTCGCATGTTGATTATCATTGCGACTACTAGCCTATTGTAAGTGTTATTTATACGTATTATATTTTACACCATCATTAACCCCTTGATTCAAAGATTTTTGAAAAAGGCCAGACAAAAAAAAATCAATTTTTAATGTAAAAAACACAATTTAGGACGTTGAATTTAGAAAAAAAAAATATAACTTATACTTGAATAAGTAAGTGTTATAGCTATCAATCCCGTGTAAATGATAAATATCAATAAAACGATTTTTTTTGCTTTCAAATTGTTATTTTCAATTCCCGATTGCATTCGAGTGTGAAAAATTGTAGCAACGTAAACTACAACGCCGCTCGAATTATCTCGAGTTTGCACAGTTTGGCAAAATTCATATTATTCAAAAGTGGTAATAAAACAGGTATACGAAATAGAAAAAGGCAACTGAATTATTTTTAAAAAGCAAATAAGTTAAGAGGGAAAGAATTGCTTATTAAATAACTTACCATGCAACTATAAAACGGATATATCATTTCCAAATTGAGAATTTAATTTCATGTTTGTCAAAATCTAAAGAAAATACAGTATTAAAGGTTTAGAAAACCCCCGAACAACGGCCATATAATAGATTTAGACAGGTTGTTTGAATTTTAAACAAAGAAGTTCACATGGAGCTGCTTCTCTGAAATCTAAAGCCACTTCTAAGTACTGCTACTTTCGAATGCAAATGAAGATATCACACACGCGACGCCAGAACTAAAAGTGTTTGACATTCAGATGAAATCTTCGAGAAAACACCGACGTTAACGGTGTATGTCACAATCTGTAACAGGAGTACGGAAGATGAATGGATTCTGCTACGTAAATATTTTCAGGATTATCACACTTTAGCACTGATTTTGGAACGGTAAGTGGAGCTATGGAGAAAGTGAGATTTATTTTGTAAACAATATCACTCATATATTTCGAAGACAGTAGGGGGTTTAGGAAATGAGGGAAAAAGCTCTATATTTTAAAGGGTGAGATGCTATGATATTGCGATTTTTCATTCATTCGGAGAAAGCAGAAATATATTTTCAAAACTAAAATTCGAAAAATATAAAAAATGTTAAAAACTGATGCAATTTTGTATTTTTATAGAACGTTAATTATGATGTATTATACACTTTCCAAGCGTTAGTGTCTGAGTAAAATTAAAAAAAAAATTCATTCTATATTTAGATAATTTATCATCTCACGGTAACAGAATATTAGAAATCTAATATAAACAAATTATTAATTGAGCTTGAAAATATCTTAACTGTAAAAAGGAAGTAGAAGCCTATAGTGCTTTTTCATCATAATCGATTCTTAATATAGAGTATCACTCCAATGACAATATTTATGTAGTTTTTGACTATTTTTATAGTAGATAAGCATAGACATAAAATTGTTCAACAAACCTCGCATATTGATTATCATTGCGACTACTAGCCTATTGTAAGTGTTATTTATACGTGTCATATTTTACCCATCATTAACCGCTTAATGCACAGTTTTTTTTAAAGGCCGGCCAAAATAAATCAATTTTTTAATGTAAAAAACACAATTTAGAACGTTGAATTTAGAAAAAAAATATAATTTATACTTGAATAAGTAAGTGTTATAGCTAACAGTCCCGTGTAAATGATAAATATCAATAAAACGATTGCTTGTTTTTTTGCTTTTCCATTGTTATTTTCAAATCTCGATTGCATTCGAGTGTGAAAAATTATAGCAACGTAAAGTACAAAGCCGCTCGAATTATCTCGAGTGTGCACAGTTTGGCAAAATTCATATTATTCAAAAGTGGTAATAAAACAGGTATACGAAATAGAAAAAGGCAACTGAATTATTTTTAAAAAACAAATAAGTTAAGAGGGAAAGAATTGCTTATTAAATAACTTACCATGCAACTATAAAACGGATATATCATTTCCAAATTGAGAATTTAATTTCATGTTTGTCAAAATCTAAAGAAAATACAGTATTAAAGGTTTAGAAAACCCCCGAACAACGGCCATATAATAGATTTAGACAGGTTGTTTGAATTTTAAACAAAGATGTTCAAATGGAGCTGCTTCTCTGAAATCTAAAGCCACTTCTAAGTACTGCTACCTTTCGAATGCAAATGAAGATATCACACACGCGACGCCAGAACTAAAAGCGTTTGACATTCAAATGAAATCTTCGAGAAAACACCGACGTTAACAGTGTATGTCACAATCTGTAACAGGAGTACGGAAGATGAATGGATTCTGCTACGTAAATATTTTCAGGATTATCACACTTTAGCACTGATTTTGGAACGGTAAGTGGAGCTATGGAGAAAGTGAGATTTATTTTGTAAACAATATCACTCATATATTTCGAAGACAGTAGGGGGTTTAGGAAATGAGGAATAAAGCTCTACATCTTAAAGGGTGAGATATTAGGATATTATGATTTTTCATTCATTCGGAGAAAGCAGACATATTTTCAGAAACTAAAATTCGAAAAATATAAAAAATGTTAAAAACTGATGCAATTTTGTATTTTTATAGAACGTTAATTATGATGTATTATACACTTTCCAAGCGTTAGTGTCTGAGTAAAATTAAAAAAAAATGCATTCTATATTTAGATAATTTATCATCTCACGGTAACAGAATATTAGAAATCTAATATAAACAAATTATTAATTGAGCTTGAAAATATCTTAACTGTAAAAAGGAAGTAGAAGCCTATAGTGCTTTTTCATCATAATCGATTCTTAATATAGAGTATCACTATAATGACAATATTTATGTAGTTTTTGACTATTTTTATAGTAGATAAGCATAGACATAAAATTGTTCAACAAACCTCGCATGTTGATCATCATTGCGACTACTAGCCTATTGTAAGTGTTATTTATACGTGTCATATTTTACACCATCATTAACCCCTTAATGCACAGATTTTTTTAAAAAAAGCCGGACAAAAAAATCAATTTTTTAATGTAAAAACACAAATTAGAACGTTGAATTTAGAAAAAAATATAATTTTTACTTGAATAAGTAAGTGTTATAGCTAACAATCCCGTGTAAATGATAAATATCAATAAAACTATTGTTTTTTTTTGTTTTTTGTTTCCCATTGTTATTTTCAATTCTCGATTGCATTCGAGTGTGAAAAATTATAGCAACGAAAGTACAATGCCGCTCGAATTATCTGGAGTGTGCACAGCTTGGCAAAATTCAGGTTATTCAAAAGTCGTAATAAAATAGGTATACGAAACAGAAAAAGACAACTGAATTATTTTTGAAAAGCAAATAAGTTAAGAGGGAAATAATTGCTCACTAAATAATTGACCAAGAAACTATAAAACGGATACATCATTTCCAAATTGAGATTTTAATTTCATGTTTGCCAAAATCTAAAGATGAGATAGTGTTAAAGGTTTAGAAAACCCATGAACAACGGCCGTATAATAGATTTAGACAGGTTGTGTGAATTTTAAACAAAGAAGTTCAAATGGAGCTGCTTCTCTGAAATATAAAGCCACTTCTAAGTACTGCTACCTTTCGAATGCAAATGAAGATATCACGCACGCGACGCCAGAACTGAAATCGTTTGACATTCAGATGAAATCTTCGAGAAATCACCGACGTTAACGGTGTATGTCACAATCTGCAACAGGAATACGGAAGATGAATGGATTCTGCTACATAAATATTTTCAGGATTATCACACTTTAGCCACTGATTTTGAAACGGTAAGTGGAGTTATGGAGAAAGTAGGAGTTATTTTCTAAACAATATCACTCATATATTTCGAAGACAGTAGGGGATTTAGGTAATGAGGGATAAAGCTCTATATCTTAAAGGATGAGATATTATGATATTATGATTTTTCATTCATTCGGATGAAGCAGAAATGTATTTTCAGAAATGAAATTCGAAAAATATAAAAAATGTTAAAAACTGACAAGTTTTGCATTTTTACAGAACGTTAATTATGACGCTTTATACGTTTAAGAAGCGTTAGTGTCTGAGTACAATTAGAAAAAATAGAAAAGAAATTTCATTCATTATTTAGATAATTTAATCATCTAACGGTAACAGCATATTAGAATATAATTCAAACAAATTATTAATTTCTCTTGATAATATCTTAACTGTAAAAAGGAAATAGAAGCCTATAGTGTTTTTTTATATAAGAATCTATTGTTAAACTAGAGTATTACTCCAATGACAATAAGGCGATTTTCCGCAGCAATGCACATCTCAGCTTATGGCGATTTTGCCTTTAATTTCCAACGGAAAGGTAATTTATTGTTTGGCTATTGGCTCTCATAAACATGAAAATGAATGGAAGGGCATTAAAGCCGTTCATGACGTTGCATGAAATCGCTCTATATTTATATAATTTTTCACTATTTTTATAGTAGATACATATAGTTATAAAACTGTTCAACAAACATTGCATTTTAATTATCATAGTTTATTACCAATAGATAACACGAGTAATAAATATGCACATGTCCCATGTTTTCCTTGAACCGCTCTGGAATGTTGTGGTTTCACAACTTTCCCTACGGTATAATGCAACCGTGTAGAAAATTTTGGTTCTGATGTGATAAGATATGTATATTTGTATAAGGTATGTGTATTTGTAGACAAATATTTAAGGAAATTTTATTTTTGTATCGTACCTTTGGTTCAGTAATTAAGGCTCTCAAATTAAAATTTTATTTATGTCAAAATTTAAATATGATTTTAGATTATATCACATACTAGCAATGTAAAAAAATATGGATAAAACCTCATTTTAATTTTATGAAGACCAATAATACATTTTATTTAAGTTTGATGTTCTTCATATTCTTAAAAAATGTTAACTTAATAAAATGGCTCTATATTTAGCGATTAATTTCTTGTACTACACTAACATGGTAGTAACATTTTTGCCACAATTATTTACAGAGAACTGAGATGCTAATCAAGAAATAAATTATTAATCATGGGACATCAGATAAACTCTTTTTTAATAACGTGAGGACACTTGCCTATGTAGCATTCTACCATACAACGCCATGGCTTTTTATTATGATTTTTATTATAGTAACACCATATAAACGGCAAATATTACTCCACCAGGTATCAGAACCAAGCATAGTGGGTTCTGGTAATTTAGAAGCAGGGACCAAGTAGAAGACCCACAGGTATAATCTGCCTCCTGGTGGCAGAGTATAATCTGCCACCTCCGGAGGTATCATTTGAACTTGGAGAACATTGCGACTACTAATCTATTTTACATGTTCTATTATACGCCGTTATTATTGAACCAGGCGGATCTTTGGCGGATAATGCAGCTTGAGCCTCAGTCCCACAACACTCCGGTTTTTAGATCGACTCTATTAGCAACTATCTTTAAAAATTCGTTATCAAAAAGTGTACACCCTCTGTAACTCGAATCAAAAATAGATTATATTAAATACCTTAGTTTGAAAAGTACTGTTTCTCTTTAAGGTTAAAGATGTTAGAAACCAAATTTTCGTACATTCATAGCATTCATCAGATTTTTAGTTTATATCAGGGGTGGCCAAACTTTTAGAATTCGTGGTCTACTCCAGATTTAAAAAATCGAAGGCGGTCTACCCATGGCAGAGCTAAATTAACGTAACATACATGTTTATACATTTATCTTCGGTAACAAGAAAAAATGGTAAATTATCTAATTTTTCTAAAAAAAACTTAATATTTACAAAATAAAAATTTACTGACGGAAATAATCAAAGTTATTCATATATCAAAAATTGACAATCCTATTCACATCGATTAGTTGAAATTTGGCACTGTATATCTGCGACAAGTTTATCATATAAGGCAATTTCACAGAGTAGGGCAAATTCTCAAATTATGACAATTCTGACTTTAGTTTCAAACGGAAGGGCAGTTTATTGTTTGTCTATTGGCTGTTGTAAACATGAAAATGAATGGGAAGGGCATTATGGTAGTTCTTGACGTTGCGACAAATTGCCTTATTGTGGCTGGTACAAGCTTATTGCAATGCATAAACAGGAAATTAAATGTTCATCTGTTAAACGAGACCGATGTTTGGTTTTTATCGCGTTCATGGTTGAAAAAGCAGATTCGAAAAGATATGTCGATCCAAAGTCATAAATTAAATTGTTAATATCCGAAGTCACGTCGACTACCTAATATGTCTTTGCGGTCGACCGCGTCGACGCCTTGGCCACCCCTGGTTTATATCAAATTTAAAATGAAACAATAAATTCTTGATACTATTAAAATTTAAATGGTTGTCCTTTCCAATTACCGTACACCAGCACTTAGATATATTTTTGTGAGATAGAAACAATACTTTTCTAACACATGTTAAATCCGATGCTTCAGCTACTGTCAAAATTTGTACACAATGTTAATTTTGTGTAATTTGGAAGATTTATAAGCATGAATTCTATATGATGAAGATAATTATGTATGATAATATAACTAATTCGGATAAGACGCAAATGGTAATTCGTCTTTGAAATTTCGCGGAAACGGGGGTTTATTGAAAGACAGAAATATAGGGATATGATTAATGACTACAGTTAAATAACACTTCAACTAGGGATTTATACATATCACGCAAATACAAAAGATAAAACTGAGTTATTTAATATTTTCTGACACTCCGTAATAAAGTATATATTGGTTTTAGTCTGGTAAACTACAGGTTGAGTATTGCCAAGTATATATAAAATAGGAAAAAAAAAATAGCTCGATAAATTATCAAACGCTAGCATTCATATTTTATCTTAATTTGTACAGAAATTTATTCATAGTTGAAAATAGGTAACGCAAAATACTATATTCTATCTTCTATATACTGCAAGTTATTTCAGTCTACAACTTCTCTAAAATAAACAAATCAGTATTAATAATTGCTATTTACAATATAATGTACATAAAGATAAATTAATATACGTAATATATTTTATACACATAACTATGTTATCCTTTGCAAAATAATAGCTTAAGTTATTTGTTCGTCTGTCCTCGAATTTATGTAGCGGTTGTACCTGGAATAGATAGAAGCTTCCACATTGGATTCTTGATGAGTTAGGGTTCGCAACGTTCGAAATCCACCCCTTCCTCTTTTTCTAGCATTTAATGTCATTATTTGAAGCCCTATTTTCCCCGGTTAAGAGCAGGCGATTAAATTTATTAATTTGTCACATAATAAATAGGTAAAAATAATATGTTTTTCTAGCATTATGACATTATTTCTTTAATCAGCTCATTTAAACATTTCTTATTTAAATATCGTCTGTATTATTTTCATACGTATTATCACTGAACTTAGATATTACGTAAATAATTTTCTTTTATATTTGGCTTAAAAAATAGATTAGGTACTCTGTGATAATTTTAAGTTTAATCACCGATTACTTTTTGTTGCAATGAAAGTTTTATAGCCGGTATTAACAACAAATTCTATCTACCACCAGGGTGCAGTAGAAATGATAGTTTCATTCCTTTGCTTCCATGTATTACTGTGGCAAAAAAATTCGGAAGAACTTAACGATAATTTGAACTTAGCTAAGAAAACTTCTAAACTATTTTTTTAAATGAACTCAACGTGATTTTAAACTGCATTCACAGTATCTGGAGACTTCAGAGAAGTATTAAGATAAACAAATTAATGATCGTGTACCAGATAATTTTCAACCAAAAAACAAACTATTTTTTACCTGCCTCATAGAGTACTTTACAGTTCTGGAAAATTAAAAATTTTACTGATCCCGCCATATGACCGGCTATGTGCTGGTTTCTTATTAATAATTAACACTTTACGATGATCCTATGTACATATTTAGGACTTTACATATGCGGATACATAAATATAAATGTACCAGTTAGGACGGGTTAGTAGGACATAATTTACACAATTTGGGAAGAAAAAAAATTCTCATGTCCAAATACATCACGTGGCCTCTTTCAAAGCGTATTTACCTAGATATTTTATAGAAGCTTGGATATTATTGTATACTTTGTTAACTAAAAGTATACGGTACGATCACAGATGCCCGAGTTATATAACATTCTGAAACATTGGAAAAATATTTCCAGGGTTCGCTAACTTGACGAATATGCTAAAGAAAAGTAGTAAATTGATATGGGATTTAAACGACAGACTGTAAAATATTTCACTATACATTAATATTGTAACGAATTTGTTAGTGAACTTTGTATTTAACATGGGACTGTATGGGTATCTCGCCAAATTGACGAGATATCGGCTTGTTGGCAACAGTTTTGGCAGCTTATCTTTATCGCCAAATTCGTTGCCAAATATCGCTAAATGTCGCCAAATGTTGCAAAATGTGGCAATATTTGACAACTTTCGGTTCCGGTTTGTGGTCTAATCTGGAATGTTCGAGCAGTTTCGTCGGGCTTATGTAATGCAGGCTTAGCCCCAAACGGAGTCCTCCTAAGGGGGAACCTGCCTTAAGATGCACAAATTGTACTGCCCCTCGAGAACCAACCAAATTCTTCCTAGCACTTAGCTGGATCCCTCGGACTATCGGTTCTAAATTTACTATGCTTTTTGTATGCTTCTATCTTCTTTTAATGTTTTAATCTTAATATTAAAAAAATGTCTTTTTCTTAGATAAACATTATCTTATCTCAGTATGTTCGTTTATCTACCTTGAGTATTGTTAAATTGTTTACCTAACCTTGTACTTAATGTCAACTTAAACTTATGTATTATTCTCGCTTTCACTGAACTCGTGAACCTTAGCTTATTATAAACTAATTGTTACTTTTTATATCTCCTAACTTAACTTCGATTCTTATCCTCAATATCGTGTTGCAATATATCATATCTCATTCCATGCATCTACAGTAATCTGACTTAGAGGGCTTGGCCCAGGGAAGTCAGGTACGAGAGCTCCTGAGCGATGTCCTGAGCGAAACGGAGTCAGGTCGTTAAGTAGATTTCTCAGAGTACAGAGAACGCACGGTGTGCTGTGTTTACCGGTGCTTTCGTTTTGTTTTATGCTGAAAGAGGTACGTGAGCCCACGGTATACTGCTGGAGTTGTTTAGCGATGATTTTGTAAGCTTGGTGCATAATACCGTAACCTTGATACCTTTCTGACACTGTATTTTCCAACTGACTGTCAATAAATAATTGTTTTTGTGCTGTCTCACTTAAAGTCCATTCAATCCTTTAACCCAGCTGTGAAGTTAGTAACAATATTTATACTTGTATACATACAATTGCAACGATATTTTAATGGGATTGAATGAAAAAAAAGAGAAACGAAAGATTTATTTTCCTTTCAGAGTATTAGTAGCGGATCTTAAAGAATTACTTTTCCAAACATTGTATGAGTTTTAAGATGTATTGATAAATAATAACAGTAGAATTGTTTCTATCTCTTTTCATATAACTCTGCTGATCTTTGGTTACTACACTTATGGGATTTTGTGAAACTTTAAAATGGTAAATGGAAGTTAATTATTTGCAAATACTATCTATACATTAAACAACTAGAAACATTAGGCTATCTTTTTCCTTAGAGAAAGAAAAATGTAATTCTTCGAAACATCACGCCACTTTCTCTTGAAGAAACAGTATTTTTCTTCCTATTAGTATCATCTGTTATTCGCAGACAAAATAACATTACGTGACTAGAGACTAGATGGAAAGCGGTTGAAACTGTGTATTTATGTCACGATCAGTCTGTACAATGAATTAGTGTCAGCACATGTTTGGGGATTCTTCTAGATTCTTGAGAAACGTGTAATCTGGAATGGTGCATTAAGCGTATGGATTATTAATCGTCGAAATGATTTATCTTTAAAGAAGTTCTGATTATTTAGTGTGCAATATGGATCATTACATTTTTTTTTCCTGGCAGATTCGACATTAGAACAGGGTACCCCGCCAACTTGGCTATAAAGCGCTATGCATGGCAGAATAATTTTTTTCTCTTGATTTTGTCGTGATAAAGAAATTCCGTGTCTATATTTTGAATCATATTATTTTGGCATCTAATTCTCCTTGGGCAATTCTTTTGTTACGTATTAAATTAGCCAAATTCTTATTGGTTATTAATTTAGTAAAATTATATTTATTGGCTTCGATGAAACAACGACAGTTTTACCCAAAATCCAAACCGGTTAAACTCGCAATCTAAATTTTCGTTTGGATTTTGTTTCTTCCTGGTTTGAATTCCTATTCTCTAATAGTTCACTGTGGCTTAAGGATTTTAATAATTTGGAGTAATTGTGTTTGTAAGCTGTTGAATTAACTGCTTTTATGGGCAGTTAATTTCATAAATGTCCCATTTGCAAGTGGTTTTGGTTAGAAATGAATATATAATTGTATTATACTGGCACGCTCCTCACCCATAAAGTCCCTAAAAATAACAAGGGGTACCATTTTCTCATGGATACCGTGTTTGTATTATCATTAAAAGTAGCAATCATCATTATGACCTTATTTTAATACAGTAATAATGTCCTTTCTTGAAGTTAAATCGTTTACCGTTTGAAAAATTACTCTTTTTCTTTATTTCTGTACCTCGCTTGGTAGACAAAACAAAAAGTGAAATTAATTAATGTATTTGTGTTTTGTAAACATCGCCTTTAATTTCACCAAATTAGCCAAGGGTATCTTATTCTGAAGTAACACTTTTTTGGCAAACTTCAATACTGAGAAAGGAAAAAATCTCTTGTGAGTTTATCTTTGTAAGGACATATAAAAAATATTAGACCGAAATATGGCTTTAAAAATTTAAAAGCACAGCAACTCCAGTTGGAGTATTTCTGATGCAGGTTTTACCAATATGATAAGGCATTGGTGTAACAATATTACTTAATTGTTAAGCTGACACTACTTAATTCCTTAACAAACAAATAAATTGGATGCATAAAGTCCTATTTAATTTACTTCTACTTGACAGTTACGGAGAAAATGAGGTTTTATTTTGAAATTTGAGTTGTTATAAAACATTTATAATACTCAATATTGTCAGTTTAAATATTTGATTCTATCAGTCTCAAATATTGCTTAGTATGACATTTGCCGTAGAAGATCACTGCATTACTGAATTCTGTTTTCAATGTTTTTTTTATTTATTTACTGATTTGTAAATGCAACATTATTACTGGTATTGTTGAGGAGATGGGGGTAGGTGGGCATTTTGAACATTTAAACATACCAGAAGTGTTCACGAGTTAAGAAAATGAGTAATTTTATTATACCCTTTACGGCATTTGATAAAAAAAACATGTCTTGAGTTAAATTTGTCAAAGTCTACAGTTGCTAGTGAAATAAATAACAATCCCATCTCGTCACTTTACTTCAAGAGATTAAAGCCAATTGGGAAGAGTGTGCAAATGTGTATTATATTTATGTTTACTAAGATCTAGTTAAGTGTATTTAGTTGATTTACTTTTTCTTGTAAAAAGTGAACACTTCTGACCACTGAAATGGAGGAAAGTCGATGTCATCTTGCAAGAATTAGTCTCTATTACTTTAAGAACAAAATATAAAGTCAATAAATGGATTGATAGTGAACTGGACCTGAAGCATAGAGAGTGGTTTTAGTAGTGATCAGGTTATTCAGATAGCATTTTTTAATTAAAAAAAATCATTAATTTTTCTTAACATTAAATAAAGTATATAGATTTTCATTGCTATAAAAATTGAAAAATTACTTGGAAAAATAATATCATATGTCAAGCGAGTAAGTACCAGACATATCATTGGCAACCAGCCTCTTCACTAATATCGGAGTTATAAGAAAGTAAAAAGAATGTATTTCACTATTCAGTAAGTGAAAATCGATGTATAAGACGATATGAAAAGAACGCCAAACTAATACGAAAGAATTTGATATCTTATTACCTAGAACACGAGCTTCAAAATACTGATTTCTACCGTGTACGAAATGAAGTAGAAAGCAAAATGAATAATTTTCAGATTCGTACAGGCTTCACCATACTTAGAAAGGAAAGACGCAATGCAAGTCTGTCCAAAACAGAAATACATCAGTTTTAGATCAATGTCCGGTTATAATCACATACCCGAATCAAATTACAGCATTTGGGAAAGCGAGTTGATTTGTTTAAGTACAGTTACACTTTAAGATATGTATTTGATACTGTTAGTATTTTAAGATACGAGAGTTAACTTAGACAGAGGCATACTATTTAAAGCCAAGATTAAATGATTACAAACAAACATGGAAGTACCTAGATTGAAACCTCAGGATGGAACCGAAAAGCAATTTTATACCTATTAGACCTATGCCCAATTCAGAATAAGACAGGTCTATTTCGGAAATAAAAGCCCTTTAAGGAATTTGTGAATCGCATTATTGTTCGCAATACATATTGAGTGGGATTATGTTTTATTAAAAAACATACAGTTGTGTACTAATTTACGGTAATTTTATTACCATCTTTACTGAGTTTTGATACATGTAGTATTATATTCTTGGTAATATTTTAACCTCCGGGAAAAACATCGTTATAACATATACGGTCTTGAACTCAGGGCATTCTAATCTATACATATTTGCTGCGAAAACTGAGTATTTGTATTA
>CM063505.1:45906203-45918703 GCA_032207245.1 Pardosa pseudoannulata
GCATCTCTTTTAAAGTTTATGGAAGGAGCTCCTAAAATATTATTTGTTTATCAATAATATAATACAGATTAATATAAATTTTGAAATAAATACAACTACAAATTGGAAAGCCAAATTACCCAGATCGCGTGAAGACTAGGAGCGAAGAAGCAAGTTCAGTATAAAACATATTTCAACCATTTTCAAACAGTTTATATTAGGTTGGGGAAAAGGAAATCCATTATTTTTCGATCGTTGTCAAAGCACGGTAAAGCAGTTAAAACGGTGGCCAAACCAGGACAAACGGCAAGGAAGATTGTACTGTGTATTTGGTGGGACTGGAAGGGAATCATTTATTATAAGTTGTTTCCTTATTGCCAAACACAAAATTCAGATCTCTATTGTCAACAACTGGACCGTTTGAAGCTAGCAAATGGCAGAAACGGCCAGAATTGGCCAACAGAGAGGTGTTAAGTTCTATCAGGACAACGCCTGCCCACACACGTTTGTAGTGACTCTCCAGAAACTCAGCTTGGTTGGGAAGTTTTATTGCATCTACGATATAGTCGGGACCAGGCACCAAGCGATTACCACCTTTTTATCTCATTGCAAAACTTCCTGAGTGATAAGAATTTGGGATCAAGAGAAGATTGTGAAAATTGATTACTACAGTTTTTAAGACAATAAGAACCAAGACTAGTTTGAGAGAGGCATTATGAAGCTACCTTTAAAATGGCAACAAATTATGCAACAAAACGGTGTACTATTGACCCAAATCAGACAATCCGAAACATGTTAAATAAAGTCATTAATTTCACGCAAAAATAATGGATTTCTTTTCCCCAACCTAATATTTACAATTCAATAAAAGTTCACTTTAACAATTTAACTACCTTTAAAAATTTTCAAAATCACATTAACATACAATTGCGCCTTTATTTTATACTTTTCAAATACAGCTTATTAAATATATGTAAAATTCAATAACAGAGATGTGACTAATTTTTATTTCTAATTAATTAATAGGCTAGATATATATCCCCGCTTGACTAATTTGATAACAGAAGTACGTAAGTAACAGAAAACGACAATAAAAAATGCTTTCCCAGCATCGTTACGGAGATAAATCAGGATATTTTTGATCTTTCATTTCCGTTCGCCATCGGAAGTTCCTTAAACTCTATTTTGCGTTGAGCGGAAACTTAGAGAAATCCCCCACGGCAGTCATTCCCATAGCTGTAACTGTAATCGCAGAGAGTTGGAAGATTTTGTTATCTCAGAATGTAATGAGGGGGAATGCTCGGAAGTTATTTTATATTTGTTTAAATAAGAGTTTTCGAGCTATGTATTTTTAAAACACCGCGTTTCTCGGAGGTGAAATCGATGATATATTACACCCTTGGTATTAAGGAGTTGAGAAATATTACGAAAGTTTCCACCGAAGAAACTTCGGAGCAGAATATTATGAGATTTCTCCTCAACCGTGACGCAACAGGAAATCTACGTCAAAGAATCTTACACTAATTTGCTCTCCCCGTAATGTTTTTTTTTATCGGCAATTTGTCGTTCATATTTGAGTGGAAAAGTATACTTATAAAGGAATACATTATATATTTACCAGATCTATGCATAGGTTATAACTGACGCTGCCAAGTCATTTAGGTAGGCAAGATAGGTAGTGCCTACCTCTGAAACAATCGTTCCCAATATCTATCACAGCTTTAACATAAATATTAAAACGCCCCTCTTTCATAATAATATCAACTATTAAAATAGCATTGCATATTATCTATATCTATATTATCTGCCCAGATATCTATTAAGGTTTGGTTTGGTTTTGTTAGACCCCAATAGTTAAATCTTATCTCTTGCAGTATTTCTTTCGAAACTTCTTTTCGGAACATTCATAGTTTAGTTTCCATACCGTGTTTGTTTAGCTTAGACATGTGGGTAGCTTGCTCATCAAAGAAAATTACACTAATTTCCTTTGCCTGTAATGTTTTTTATCGGTAATTTGTCGTTCATATTTTGAGTGGAAAAGTATACTTATAAAGAAATACATTATATATTTACCAGATCTATACATAGGTTATAATTTTTTATTAGACAACATTTTCTGGATCACTTAACATAATATTTAAAACCTCTTTTTTAATTTTTTTTTGCATATTATATTATATTATCTTAAATATTTGTTTAATTTTTTATCCTATTTATTATCTTATTCATATTTTTTAATATTTGTTTATTGCCATTTATCTATATTAATTTTTTTAATGTTTTTATGTTTTTTTTACTATTATTTTTACATTATATATTTACCAGATCTATTCATATGTTATAACTAAAGGGACCAAGTCGTTTAGGTAGGCAAGTTAGGCATTGCTTACCTCTAAAACAATAGTTCCCAACATTTTCTGGATCACCGCCCCCTTAACATAAATATTCAAATGCCTCTATTTCATAATACTTAGATATCAAATATTAAAATAGTGTTGAATATTATCTACATTTATATTCTGCCTAGATATCGATTAAGATTTAGTTTGGTTTTGTTAGACCCCACGGTTAAATCTTATCTCTTGCAGTATTTCTTTCGAAACTTCATTCTCGTACATTCTTAGTTTAGTTTCCATACTGTATTTGTTTAGCTTAGCCATGTGGGTCGGTTGCTCGTCAAAGAATATTACACTAATTTGCTCTGCCAGTAATGTTTTTTATCGGTAATTTGTCGTTCATATTTTCAAGATAAGCAGGGCCTACCTCTAAATCATTAGTTCAAAACATTTTCTGGATCACCGCCCCATTAACATAAATACTTCAAACGCCCCTCTTTCATAATATTTAAATATTAAATATTAAATAGTGTAAATATGTATGTTGCATATTATCTATATTATTGCCTAGATATCGATTAAGGTTTTGTTTGGTTTTGTTAGATCTCATGGATAAATCTTATCTCTCGAAGTATTTCTTTCGAAACTTCATTCTCGTACATTCTTAGTTTAGTTTAAATACCATGCTTGTTTGCTTACCGTATGGGTGGTTTGCTCATTTTTCTATCGTGAAGATAGTTTAACTTTTAGG
This sequence comes from Pardosa pseudoannulata, assembly GCA_032207245.1. Classification (NCBI taxonomy): domain Eukaryota; kingdom Metazoa; phylum Arthropoda; class Arachnida; order Araneae; family Lycosidae; genus Pardosa; species Pardosa pseudoannulata. Next base: position 45,909,270 of record CM063505.1, read on the forward strand.
TATCGCTATGCTGATAATTTTTATCTCTTTTGGCTGATTCGTTATTTTAAGTTGGTTTAAGGTTTGTAGGCGGTTAATAAGCTAATAGTTTCATTTTCTTATATTTATGTTTGATAAGCTTTAATATTTTAGTTTATGCCTTACATGTTCGTAACAAATAAATTAAGTTATATACAACCGTAGATATTTTTGATGTCGTCTTGAGCCATTCTAGTTTTATCATTATTAACATTTTTCATTGCATTTGAGTTAACACTCTGCTAATATATTAGAGTTGCTATCTACATTTAGTAACAGGTTTGGTTGGTCACGTTATGGTTAACTATTTTGCTCACGAGAGCTAATTAGATTGGGACTTAATGCTTAAAGCCGATTCCAAACGGCTACGAACCTCCATTCCAGCAGCGGGATTGGAACCCGTGAACTCCGGTACCGAAGAGCAGTGCTCTACCATTTAGACATCGTTAGACATATATCTATTAAGAATTACAAAATAAAAATCAATTAACATATTGTGTGCGGGGCATGTACTAGTACGTTTTGTGGCGATTGATACTTGAGACGGGTCACGGACTAGTACGGGTTAGTGTAACAACATGGTTTGTTTGTGGGTACAAAAATAACGGTATATACAGGAAAACGAAGCCGAATGTTCTTGTCTTCTACATAGATTCTGGAAAAATTTAGACAAATAAAAACTAGTTTTTACATTATTAGTTTTATGATTGCTCTTTTCATTTTTTTATAATGTAAAAATGTTTATATATAACATAATTCGAAAAAATTAAAACTATATACTACTATTTCTATTTGATTTTTCATATTTACGATACTATTATAAATTTATCCACTAAAAATATATTTTTGTTTACAAAAATCTTATGGTTGTTATTTATATATTTGTTTATATATTTCAATATAAAATACGAAAAGTTGGTTAAAAAATTAAATAATTTTCGATCTATTGAGATTTAACTGAATAACTAAATTTACGCGCGAAACGCCTGCTCCCGGTACAATTCCGCTGCGAAATGTACCCGCACATAATGTGTTAAAACCTATAAATACAGTAAAAAAATTACTAATTTAAAACTTAATAAGCATAAAATTAATAAGCAATAAAAAATAGTGAGATAGTTCAGGCTTACCGAGTTTTATCAATTTTTTAATGTCGGATTACAATGTTGTTTACATCATTCGGAAATCTCGTTCGGTGATTTCGTTCTCTCAGACAGTCAATTAACCCCTTCCGGTAGGATTTAATAATGAAAAACTGTGTATGAAATAACCATTTAATTTTTATTTAAAAAACTTGTTTCATTTTACAATTCTTACATATTCTTAATTAAAATCCACTTTTTACATAGTGTTAAATAATATCAGAAACAGTAAAATTAAGAAAATATCAAAGCAAAACATTAATAAGGTATACAGATAATAGTCTTCAAGCTAGTGGTACTTTTCAAAACAAAGTGCAAAGGAATTCTTAATTGTTTACACCGCCAAGTAGTCTCACTTTTAATTTGATTCTTGTAACACACACGGCATTTCTTAGTAGGTTTTCTTTTATTCTGACTCATTAATTTGGCAATGACTTGTACCAAGAAATTCTAAGTAAACAATATGCAATAGTGACTTGTGATTTTCACAAGTGATAAAAGTGTTGCCAAATTCAGTACACTAGAAATTTTAAACTAAATTAATTATCATATTTAACAGTAACTTTAATCGCATGACGAGTGTAGCTCGTCATTGTGCGGTATGGAATGAAAAACTAATGACGAGCTAGACTCGTCATTTTACCGGAAGGGGATAACTTCTGGAATTACCCCATGTTTAACCAAATATGGCGAAGGAAATGTAATTAAAATTTCTGAAATTTCACTCAGGGGTTGACAAGCAGCGATTAGCTGCGAAATTCATGAAATTAATATTTGGAAAAGTATCGCTCTTATTATGGTAGCTAAAATATTTTTCAATTGAAATATTGATTATTTTTTACATATATGATTTGTTTGTTTAATAGATATTATATCTACTGGACGCCACTGTGGTGAAGTCCGGTACTAGTTGTAGAGGAAAGGACTGTCAGGTGTTCATGTAGGTTGGAGTCGGGACAATAAGTAAGGGAATCACCCCAGGTAGAGGAGGGTAGATAACAAAACAGACGCCGATTTGAGTTCCAGCCTTTTTTATTATTATTATTCGATCTCATTTAATTTCTCATCTTATACAAATATCTGAGGTCACTTCTACCTTGATTCTATAGTGGCTAACGGAGATTATTTTGCTGATAGAATGGCGTTCATTCATCCAAGATAACTCCTGGAATGTCGTAGTATTGAGGCCAAAAATCGAGATGGGCTCCACACAGAAAATTTGTACCAAGAAAAAACACGTCTGCTGAGTTCTTAAAATTTTTCTTTTTTTACTCTAAAAATTACGAAAAAATTCAGACTGCGCTCATGCTGAAAGCGCCCAAAACACAGCCAGTAAGGGGGTTACCAGGCGCCAAGTAAACCCCGCGCTCTCAGGAAGACGTAGGCCTTCTTTGGCTCTGACGAATGATGAGTGCTACGGTCTAGTAACACGACATGAGAGAGAAGAAAACGGCTCAACATCCATCAGTGGGATTCGAACCCACGAAGGTTAGCACCCTAACCAATCGGCCATCGCGGTGACGAATGATAATGCGACAAGGGCGAAAACGATCTAGATGGTATGCAAAATTCGATGCGACAATGGCAATATTCATCCTATCATTCCCAAAGTAGGGAAGTACCTGAAAGCTCTATCGTCATCTTCAAATAAAATGCAAGTAGCAAAGTACCAAATAAATATAACTATTGATAAGTCCAGAATCAGCTTAATGATGATCACACATACTGGAATTTGAAACTTGCAATTATAAATCCTGTAATATTAAAATCGTTGGTCAGATTTTCGAAAGATTGAAAATTTAATTTTAGCTACAACAGCAGATGAAGTCTGTTTAATTTTACTACCATAACAAACTACAGGACACCACAATGCTGCAGTTTTCAAAATGAGCAGCTGTCAGCAAAAATCGAAACTTTATTACTAAGCCAGCTGTCAGAATATGAGCAGATGGGCGCAAATTATGACCGAAAGGTTTAACCCTTTAAAGGTCATCAAAATAAATTCATGGGAATTTAATGTAATTTGTTTATAAATGTTATCTATGAACCTTGTAAATTAAAAATATATGATAAGTTTTCTTTACATTCCTTAGGAGGGTTTGAGGAGTAGTTTAACTGACTAAACCCACCCCTTGTACAGCTTGAACATTATGTCTTTTTAAAAGTTTAACTATACTTGAAGAACAATAAATGATAATCCTAAAACTGGTATAATAGCTTAACAAATTATAAGTGTTGTTTGTATAGATACTTTTATTTGGGGTCATAAGTAAAATAAATTGAATTACTGAATTCTTAAGTTCAGAAAGTTTAAATACATATATTTCAAAAGAAAAAAAATAAATAAGTTAAATTCAGAACTATCATCTGTTATAAATTTAAAATATCAAAAACATAATTATATATATTATATATATATATATATATATATATGTATATGGATATATATATATATATGTATTTATATATATGTATATATATATGTATTTATATATATGTATATATTATATATAAATATATATAAATATATATGTATAAATATATATGTATGTATAATAATATATGTATATATATATATATTAAATATAAATATGTATATATATATATAAATAATAAATTATATAAAGAAAATATATTATATATATATATTAAATAATATATGTATATATATATATATATATATATATATATATATATATATATATATATCAGATATATATAATATATATGTAATATATATGTATATATATGAAATGTATAAATAGTAAAAAATAATATATATAATTATAAATATGTGTATATAATAATATGTAAATATATGAATATATATATGTAATATATATATGTAATATAAATATTTATATATATATATATGAATATATATGTAAATAATTTTTATATATATATAATAGTAAATATATATATGTTTTAGTAATATATATATAAATGATTATAAATATATATGTATTATATATATTATATATAAAAAAATATATATATGTATATATATAAATATGTATATATATGTATATTATATAAATAAAAGTATATATATAAATATTATAAATATATTAATTAAAATATATATGTAATATATATATATATGATATTTTATGGTTTATGTATGTTTTATGTATATATGTATATATTATATATATATATAATTAAATATATATATATATTAATAATATATATATTTGTATATATATAATTGTAGTAAAATATACATATTATATATATAATATATTATATATAATATATGTATATATTTATATATATAATATATATATATGTAATATATATATTAATATAATGTATATATATATATATATGTTTTATATATATATATTTATATATATGTATTATATGTTAAAATATATATATATATATTTATATATATATATATATATGTAATATATATTTTATATATTATATATAAATTTTATATCTTATATATATATAAAGATATATAAATATAATAATTTATTTTATATATTGTATATAGTATATATGTTTTGTATATAAAATAGTATAATATTATATATTAATATGTATATAATATTTATATATTTAATTATATATTATATAATAAATATATATAGAAATATATTTATATATATAATCATTTTAATAATTATAAATAAATATATTTATATAAAAATATATAATATATAATTATATTATATATTCGAAAAATATGTCTCCAAAAAAGTTTTTAATTGCAGAAGCTCTTGATTCTACATCATTGGATTCCATACATCACAGATGTATGAGATTGGAGCCGTAAATAATTATAAAAAGATAAAGTAAAGTACTCTAAAAAGTAAAGTTAAAAAAAAAGATATTTAATAGGTGGTTTTGCTCCGAACCCACTGTCCGCTAAAGAGTTAAGGGCTGCGGATGCAGATGGCAAGAATTGGACATTCCGTCCGAAATTTAATCCCAGATCGAGGGCGGCTCTGTTTGAAGAGATAGGCTGCTATCGGGAGAAAACAGAGCTGCATCTGCAAGGGGCAATATGCGAAAAACAAGAACGGAAAATGTAGATCCAAATATACAATACACGAGGAAACTATGTAATGAAGGAACAGGAAAAAAAATTTTCATTACAGCCACCTCATTGCTACCCCAACTCCCCCCCCCATTTGCCTCTGAATTCGTTACAGCTCCCATAGATGACTTCAGCGTCCTCTGAGGGTCAGTACTTACCCCTTTAGAAACCGGTGCTTTCAACCGTTAATAACTAACGTCCTCTTTTTAGGGAACGATTTAAGTATAAACTGCAGAAATTTTGTTTTCTCGGATCGGTTTTTTCTTTTCGTGGCAGATAGATAACAACTCGGTAATTTCCCTAATATTCTAGTTTCTGATATTATTTAAAATTTTGTAATTTAGATTGACATTTTACAATCTCATTTTTTTCTGGGTTTCAAACATAAATTTACAATTTCTGTAATTGCAGTAGTTCAAATCATGATGAATAGTTATAGAATTAGAATAGTAAAATATCACTCAAATTGACCACTCAAAACTTATATATTGAATATGTATTTCGAGTGCCTAGCGTTATTTCCACTTTCTTTCCATTTCGTAAACAACTCTGCATGTTAAAATAATGATGAATTGTAGTCTTTTATCGTTTTGAATGTAATCAGGAATTGCCCGTTACATCACCGATGGACAAATACATTTTCAGAATAGATACTTTAGACATTATTTACGGTCCTAGGTGAATTTCACAAACATTCCTTGCTTGATTTAAATATCTCGTATAACATATTCACTGAGGAATGCATAAGAGAAAATTCCGACCTGCTGGAATAAATTACACATGGGTGAAATTTTGAAACGATAGTTTTATAATACATGTTTGCTTTATAAACTATCTACACGAGGTAACTATAAATTATTTATTGAAATGCTGAAAAAGTTGTTAGTAAACGAGAGCAAATAAAACCCATTTGTTAGAAAAGAAGTTATAACATTATTAAAACCGAAAGCCTAATAGCTCATATACCACCGAAACATCATAAGGAAAATACATCAATAATTTCTCGTAGAAGCTATTTGCAGATTGAAAGAGTAAAACTTTTAATAAGTGCAGTACTTAAACAAGTAAAATAAAAGTGTCTAATAGAAAATTTCTTAACAAATTCTGTGCGGGTACATTTCGCAGCGGAATTGTACCGGAAGCGGTCGTTTTCACGTCAATTTAGTTATTCAGTTAAATCTCAATATATCGAAAATTATTTAATTTTTTAACGAACTTTTCGAATTTTATATGAGAATATAAAAACAAATATATAAATAACAAATAATATATATAAATACAAATATATATATATATATATATAACATCATTTTCACAAGTATAAATAAAAAGTTAATTTAAAACCTAAATTGATTTTTTAACCAACCTATCCGTTCTGTGGTTCCGCATCGACTTATGTAAAAACTAGTTTTTACTTGTCTAAATTTTTCCAGAATCTATGTAGCAGACAAGAATATTCGATTTCATTTTTCTGTATAAACCGTTATTTTGTACTCGCAAAGAAATCATGTTGTTACACTAACCACTACTAGTACGTGACTCAAGCTCAAGTATCAATCGTTAGAAAACGTACGAGTACGTGTCTCATATACAATGTGTTAATATTTAAATACATACATAATACATAATACATTTTCTTCACTGCTAATTAGGTTTACATTATATATATTTGTTCCGATTGAAAAATATATCCGAAAGTAGGTTACTTAGCAACAGATAATTATTTCACTATTCTGCAGTAAATTAAAGGACTGGCTAGTCTTTCGCTTCCAACCTTGTACACAATGCAACGGGAACCCAAAATATCAATTTTAGAATGACTGAAACCAAACTTTATAAAAATTATTTTATTTTAAGAAAGGTTCATTAGATAGATAAACTGCTTTGTGCACTAAAATAAAATTGCTTTTAATATAAATTCCGTAATGCAGATTGAGCATTATTATACTGAAGTATTATAAAATGCAATTCTACTTTTGCTTCTTTAATAGCTATAATGGTAATAAAATATTAGATTGTTCAGTAAACTCAATATTCAATTTTTCTTATCATTCCTAAAGTTGAGAAGTACATAAAAGCTCTATCGTCATCGTCAAATAAAATGCAAGTAGCAAAGTCCCACATAAATGTAACTATTGATAAGTCCAGATATCAGCTGAATGATGATCCCACATACTGGACTACATAACCTCTTTAATGACACCCATCTCGTTCAGTTATTTCATAATCGATCTTGTGTGCCTTCTGCTATTAGAATGCGCAATATCCTGTGTGAAAACCTTACAAAGTCTCTACTTCAATGAATAGATTCCTACTTTCCCTTGGGACTCCTAAATTTTCCTATCTCAATCCTTTGCTGGCTTTATGAATGATACTGATGGAGGTATCTTGCGTAAATTCTTTGTATCTGCTACCTCAACTACACTCCTATCTATACTGACGGCTCGATCCTTTTCTTCTGTTGGTTCTGCCTTTGTGTGTCATGACAATAATCAGTTATAGCTCCCTTTAGTTTGTTCTATTTTCACTGCTGAGCGGTATGCTATTGAACAAGCCTTACTGCACATATCATCGAATCATAGTAGATTTATTATCTACACTGACTCCTCAGTGCTCTTACTACCTTGAAGTCTTGCAATTCCATCCATATTGTTTATAATATTTTAGATTTAAATCATAGCTTGGAACAGCAAAATAAACATTCTGTTTTTGGTCCCTAGCTATATTTATCTAGCAACGAGGGAATGAAGCAGCTAAAAATAACTTTCATGTTGATTGTTATTATAGACAATGAAAAGAATTTAGGCTTCATTTCATCTCTCTATGGCAAAGTATTACGAGATGTTAATAACAACTGCATGCAATAAAACCATACATTTGGCTTACCATTGGTAAAAAAAGGATGTAATTCTTATTCGTTCGCATTGGCCATACGAGGCTGACGCATGTTACTTTCCTCAATGATACGACTGTTCTTAGTCATTCACCTACCACTGTTTTACATCTTTAACTTCGTGTTGTTTTTACCATTTATATATATAATTTTTTAATTCAAAATCACCTAATTTAATTACTGTATTGGTAATGATCCCCATCGAATCTTTTTAAATTTTTACATATTACTGGTTTATTTCATGAATTTTAATTTTCCTTTTTCTATATTCTCTGTGGTTGCTTTTCTGCATTGCTTTTTTGCTTTTTATTATATCATAAAATTTTGCTTGTTTTAACGTGTTTTTTATCCTTGTACTGTCTTACTCTTTTGTTTCAGTGTGTCCTTTGTTGATTTTCGCTATAAAACCAACCAATAGCCACATACTGGAATTTGAAACTTGCAATAATAAATCAAAGTCCTGTAATGTTAAAATCGTTGGTCGAATTTTCAGAGGATTAGAAATTTAATTTTAGCTACAACAGCAGATGAAGGTAATGTCTGTTGAACTTTGCTACCTTAATAAACTACAGGACATACTTCGAGACGGATTATCATTAGTCTCCGAGCCACAAATAACTTATATTGACACTGTTTAGCTTGCAAACAGTTGAGAAATTTCACAGAGTTTATTAATATCCCACTATTTAACCCTTAGATGCAAGATAGCTTCGATTTTGTATTAGGGTATTTTAAGATATATTTTTAAAAACCAGGGATCAAAAATTAACATTTGATTTAGGTAGGTAATTGAATTTTGCATTTACTTACGCAATGCGTGCTTGTGTTAATATCATTATTAGAGATACTAGAATTTATAAGTCCATCAAATGCATTGAATTATTTTTTAAATTTAGCAGAATTTACGTATACTAAAATAGCTATATAAAAGTGGCGTAAAATGTGGTATGATCCCTAATAATTTCACATTAAGGTGTTAGAGATGCTTCATAAATTAGGCTATATTAAAATTATGTATATCAACTTTTATGTATAGCAGCATAATATCAATATAATGATTATATTTATTAGGTGATTCAATCTATTGAAAAGCAAGCGTAAATAAATTAATACGCAATCTCTAAAAATGATATTAACATAAATACGCAATACGTCCTTGTGTTAATATCATTATTAGAGATACTAGAATTTATAAGTCCATCAAATGTATTGAATTATTTTTTAAATTTAGCTGAGATTAATCCATTTCCTGTTTTGCCCGTACACCGTACGGGCACAGCTTTCGGGCCTTTACTGATTTGCCCGTACGCCATACGGGCAGTCTGATTTC
>CM063505.1:45923703-45943703 GCA_032207245.1 Pardosa pseudoannulata
AACGGCATTAAAGATTTTAAGAGCATCACTGAGCTTATCTAAATGAATACTTAAGTTAATGTCATATTCTAGTTTATTTTTGAAATCATGTACTGGAAAATGCATAAAATGAATCTTTTAATACATTTTTAATAAAGTTCAGTAATTTAAAAAGTATATTACTAAATGATAAATAAAGTCTCGGCAAAGCTCCAATTCTTTACATTAAAATGAGTGTTTTATTTGGATTTAGAGTACTACAATCAATGTTTCTGAGGCAGGAGAGGAAATTAGACTGGTATATACTACTGGAAGGAGATTACAAATGACTATAAGCATCAATAAGGTGGCCATCGAATAGACCAAGAAAAACTTTCCTGTAGCCTGTTCTAGGTCATGATAATTGGATTAACGCAGTACCTGGTATAGTGAGAATAAAGACTCCCAAATCTCCAAACGTAAACGAATACCACATTAAAACATGATTTGGCTTTTATATGAAGGATAGTTAACACATTGTATGCGGAACAGGTACTAGTACGTTTTCTGACGACTGATACTTGAGAGTGGGACGCGTACTAGTACGTTTACTGACGATTAATACTTGATCTTGGGTCACGTACTAGTACGGGTTAGTGTATTAACATCTCTGAAAATTGAATTATATTATCATTTTTTTCATTTATGAAAAGAAAGACAGTAAAAGATAGAAAATCTAATGGTTATGTTGTGATAGAATTAATCAAATAGTTAAGTTTGCGAACTGATTTTTGTTAAAAATATGTATTATATCCTTTTAACCCTCCGAGTGGAACACACGGAGGAAAAAAAGTCTTCAAAAATACGCTAAAGGTTTATTGTTTCAGTGGTCAAAGCGTTCTATGATTTTTACTTCACCCTTTGTCGACTAGAATGGAATATGGGAATCTCACCCACGTAATTGTCTCTTTACTTTCGGTTATAAATAGATATATAAATAGATATTATTTTTTGTTAATTTTTAATACACATAAATCTCGTCAAGTCTTGAAGATCATCCCATAAGAAATAATGGATTCTAAAAGTACAAATAAAAATATTCTTTAAGAGAATTATTTATATTTCTTACGAAAGTCATCCAAGATATTTAAGTGGTGCAATCAGAGATACATCTGTTACCACAAACGAAATACTTCGAAATGGAGATTTACAAAGCGATGAAAAGCTATCAGCGTCTTTGTGCCTCAGGGAGTATGGGTGCACCCCTCAATAAATGTCAGTCAACGAGGGGTGCAGTTTTTAAACAATCGACTTGACCCTCCTACCTCAAAACTCCATGGGGGAAAACACTGGCAGAAATGTACGTTACATTCATTTTCGGAACGTTTTTGGAGGTCGAAAATTGTACGTGGCAAAGACTTTGAAGACATCATCGGTTTGACGGAATTGTATGTGCGCACCGCTTAGAGGGTTAATATGTCGTAGATACAGTTTCATATAAAAAACTGTATCTCTTTCTTGGCATGTTGCCCCCAAAATAGTCTGTATAAAATCCTTTCCGATACATCTGTGTGCCATCAGTCTCTAATCATGATTGAAAGGCTGATAGCCTTGTTTTACATGGTGGGTAGAGCACTGAAACTTAAAGCTAAATTTTATGGGATATTATTTTGCATGGAATCCCATAAAGTTTGCAACTACGCAAAATAGACTCTAACCAATAGAACTTAACAGATTGTATGCGAGACACGTACTAGTACGTTATCTGCCGATTGATACTTGAGCGCGGGTCACGTAATAGTACGAGTTAGTGTAACAACACGGTTTGTTTGTGGGTACAAAAATAACGGTATATACAGGAAAACGAAGCCGAATACTCTTGTTTACTACATAGATTCTGGAAAAAATTAGACAAATAAAAACTAGTTTTTACATCAGTCGATGCGGAATCACAGAAAGGGAAGTTTGATTAAAACAGTCAGATTTAAAATTAACTTTTTACTTTTCCATAAGAAAATGATATTATATATATATATATATATATATATATATATATATATATATATATATATTTGTTTATTTGTCTATTTATATATTTGTTTATATATTTCAATATGAAGGTTGGTTAAAAAACAAATAGTTAAAAGTGTTAACAAATAGAAAAATTTTTGCTGATATGAAATTCTCATGCCAAAATATGGCCCAAGAAAATTATATCATCAGTTATATATCTCTCTGGCTCGGTCTTTCGCAGGAGCATGATAACACACAGTAAAACCTCACTGCAATGATAAATTCCTTTATTTTAAGGATCTCAGTGAATTTGCTTTCCATTTAATGTTAAGGATATTCTTTACAACAATAAACGTCTGTACAGCGATATCTTTTTGTAACATATCGCTGTTTCCTATCCATTTGAAATGATATTTTAATTTTCAGATACCGAGAAAATATGGCGGAGAGGAACATTTAAACGAAGTACGTTGAAATTTTGCAGGAGTAAGTGAAAGACATTTTGTTCGAAATCATGAATCAAATGGAAAACGATAATGAGGGAGAAGATGATAATGAGGAAAATACATAACCATCGAACTCTTTATTGACAGCCTACGTAGCATTTCAATCTATCAAGTGTCTATGATTAATTAGAATTATGTTTAGAATTATATTAATTATAATTAGATTCTCTGATTGAATTTTTAGTCGGTTTAAAATTTAAAAAATTAATAAGGGAACGAAAATAATGACTTTCTTTCCAATAAATAAATTTGCCAGGTAGAAAAATTTTATTGCCTTTCTCTTTATATATTTTTGTTTATTTGGACAAACATAAGTGTTGTATAGCTCTCATTAAATTTAGGTATTTACGTATGATCAAATTTATAGTAATTATTATTTTGTTAGTCAAAAACTATATTTTATTTGTCTTGCGTTGTGTAGATTATTTAAGTTTTAAATTTAACCACAGGCTTTGAGAAACTACAGACTTACTCTTAAAATAAAACTAATAAGCTAACTTAAGAGTTACTAAAATCAAATATTACACGCTTAAAATAAACACATGATGTAATAAAATAAACACATATAATTCAATAATGGTTGATAGTTTAATATTAAAAAATAAGCAAATTTAATATTATGCTATTTACATGTCTATGTACAAAAATGTTATTCAAAATTCATAAAATTTGTTTTATCAAACTTTCTACTATGTGTTACGTTATTCAAGATTTAAGAATAATAATATCCTAACTTTAGGTGAAATAAAAGAAGAGAAAGGACCTAATTCCAAATTCAAATATTCATAATAAGTACCTTTGTGGATCATCAGGGATATGTCAAGGTGGTACTCAAGTTGAGAGCTCTTGGTGAAAGGATGTAGACTCTTCTGACTTCAGTCTCACCACTGGTTTGGCGCCTTCTAAATAATTGGGGTGATTCTGAAAGGCGGATGCTCTGGAAAACTTTTGGTCGTTGCAAGATGTCATCCTCGTTACTTTTTTTTTTGAGTCTTTTTTGGACCCAACTCTTCATTTGGCCCTCGAACTCTGCTCTCCTACTCCCGAAATCTGCTCTCCGACTCCCGGACTTCAACTGCCTATTTTTCCGGAGTCTCTCTAGGAGCCAACTCCCGAACTCCAACTCTTTCCTCTTCAACTCCTTTACAAAAGATGTGATGATGTCAGATTTAGATACCAAGCATTTCACTTCTCATTTTATTTATATCAATTATATTAATTAGAATGATCTAAATCGCCTCACCACAATAAGAGTTTGTTATTTGTTTTTGCAATTGTTATTACTGTGTCATAAACATATCTAATCACCCAAAGTTTAAATGAATACAAAAATTATTGAAATGTTACATATTTTGAAATTAGGGTAACGACATTACCTATATATGACAAAGAAACTTCAAAAAAGTTGTTAAAAGCAATATTTTACAGATTGTATTACACCCCCCTCAGTAAATATTAAAGGGGCTTGCCCTTCAGTTGTAAAGACTTTCAAGTTAGCTAGTCTAAGCACTAATTTTTGTGTTTAGCTTTAGGTGTCTAACGTCTTTATATTCAGCGTAATGCACTTTTATAAACATTTATATTAATAAGGAAAAAATGAGCCCAATTTACATTATTACACAAGAGTAGACGATTGTAAAAATTGTATAAACATCTTAAACTTCAACTACAAAATACTAATTTTTTTTATATTTTTTCTTGAGATTCTCTTTTTTAACTGTAACCATGATTATACTCGAAAAAATTATATGGATATCCTAGTTTAAATCTATAAAATACTAATTAGTCTTTTATAATTCCTTCTTTTTGGATTTCTCTTTCTTTATATATTCTTATCTATAACGAGGATTTATTGGGCCTTCTAAGTATTGTTGACATATTAATCGCAAAAGTGTGTTGTATATGCGGTATGGAATGAAAAAATAATGAGAAAGAGATTTAGAATTAAAGATTTAGTAGATTAATTTAAAAATACATATAAGAAAGTGAACAGAATTAGAGGATTAATGGTTAATAAATTAAAAAGAAATTCTTTACTTTTAAAATAACATGAAATAGGTAAGAATTAATGGTAAAACTACGTTAAAGTTTTGTAGTGTGATTAAAAATTGGAACAGATTTAACTCAAGTACTTTAATTTTAGAAAGAAAAGTTTTGTAACAAAAATGCTAATTGAGAAGTTTTAAACAATCATTTTTTATTAATGTTGTCTTATTATAGTTGAGAGAAAAATTTAATTTTTAGGTTTTTAGATAAAATAAGAAAATAAAACATAGGATTTAACGGAATTTTTTTAGAATAAATGAGTGTATCGCTCCGATGATGAGAATTTATTTTTGGAACAGATCTTTTACAGGAAAGAGATAAAAAAAATTATTATGCAAAAGTATAATAATGATAAATGAAATATTAATAAACAATTTTATAAAGGAATCTCGCTATACTTGCTTTAATCCAAAATACTTGTACAATATTTTTAAAGTAATTTCAGATAATTTATATAAAAAAAGGCTTTAACATAGATTTTAAAATTTTATTTAGAATATTTCATTTACTAGATGAAGATAGGCAAAAAATCGCTAAATTGCTTTAATCCAAAATACTTGTACCAGTAGTTTTTAAATATGCAGATAATTTATATAGTAGAAAAGGACTTTAACATAATTTTAAATTTTATTTCCAGAATTAATTCATTTATAATGATAGAAAGGCAAGGAAAATCGCCAAATCTTGCTTTAATCCAAAATACTTGTACCAGTAGTTTTAAAAACAGTCTCAGATAATTTATATAGTAGCAAAAGGATTAAACATAGCATTTTAAAATTTTATTTACAGGAATTACTTCATTTACTAGATGATAGATAGGCAAGGAAAATCGCCAAATCTTGCTTTAATCTAAAATACTTGTACCAATAGTTTTAAAAACAGTTTCAGATAATGTATATAGTAGCAAAAGGAAAATTTAACATAGCATTTTAAAATTTTATTTCCAAATACTTAATTTAAGATGATAGATAAAAAAATGTGCTTTATGAAATATTATGATAGTTTTATCAAAAAACTTCATTTCTTTTGTATAGGAACAAAAAGCTTTTAAAATTATTTGTCTCTATTTAATAAAATAGTCATAACATATAGATAGTTTTTATCTTTTTTTAAACCTTTTATATCTCTCAATGTTGAAAAAAAATGCGTGTAAGACAAAAAAATACATTTATCACAAAAATTTCTTAAGAAAAAATCATTTTTTGTTTGAACTGATATCCTAGGCAGTAAAAAATAATGAATGTCTTCCTACGAGAGGCCTACTGCCTAATATTTAAGACAAGAGATAAAGAAGTCTGACAGCTTGATTGATGCACGGGCGAATATTTTACACCGGAACTTTTTTAAAATACCCAGAAAGTGACATTAATGATTCACTAACACCTCAGTAAAAACAGTTATGAAGTTTTAGATAGATGAGTATATTGAAAATCTAATGAAACGTTATAAAACAAAAAGTCTTTCTTAACATCATTAATTATCCATAGGATTATTAAATTTAATTGAAAAGCAGAAAATAACCTTGATATGAATAGTTCTCAAAAATTATTCTTTTATAAAGAATCCAAAACTATTACTTTGATATAATGACTTTTAAGCATTTGAGAGGGAATCAGAATTTACTGACAATATTGCTTAACTATGTATTTCGAACTATGATTCACTAACACCTCAGTAAAAACATTTATGAAGTTTTAGATAGATGAGTATATTGAAAATCTAATGAAACGTTATAAAAAAAATTTTCTTGAACATCATTAATCTAATCCATAGCACCTACTTATTAAATTTAATTGAAAAGCTTGAAATAACCTTGATTTGAATAGTTCTCAAAAATGTATTCTTATTTCATAAAAGAATCCAAAACTATTACTTGATATAATGACTTAAAGCATTTGAGAGGGAATAAAATTTACTGCAATATGCTTAACTATGTATTTCGAACTATGATTCCCTAACACCTCAATAAAAACAGTTATGAAGTTTTAGATAGATGAGTATATTGAAAATCTAATGAAACGGTATAAAAATTTTTTTTTCTTGAACATCATTAATCTAATTCATAGCACCTACTTATTAAATTTAATTGAAAAGCTTGAAATAACCTTGATTTGAATAGTTTTAAAAATGTATACTTGTTTTCATAAAAAAAAAATAAAACTATATTACTTTGATATAATGACTTTAAAGCATTTGAGCGGGATTTAGAATTTATGACAATACTGCTTAACTATGTATTTCAAACTATGATTCACTAACACCTCAATAAAAACAGTTATGAAGTTTTAGACAGATGAGAATATTGAAAATATAATGAAACGTTATAAAAAAAAGTCTTTCTTGAACATCATTAATCTAATCCATAGCACCGACTTATTAAATTTAATTGAAAAGCTTGAAATAACCTTGATTTGAATAGTTCTCAAAAATGTATACTAATTTCATAAAAAAATCCATAAAACTATATTACTTTAATGTAATGACTTTCAAAGCATTTGAGAGGGATTTAGAATTTACTGACAATATGCTTAACTATGTATTTCGAACTATGATTCACTAACACCTCAGTAAAAACATTTATGAAGTTTTAGATAGATGAGTATATTGAAAATCTAATGAAACGTTATAAAAAAAATTTTCTTGAACATCATTAATCTAATCCATAGCACCTACTTATTAAATTTAATTGAAAAGCTTGAAATAACCTTCATTTGAATAGTTCTCAAAAATGTATTCTTATTTCATAAAAGAATCCATAAAACTATTACTTTGATATAATGACTTTCAAAGCATTTGAGAGGGAATCAGAATTTACTGACAATATTGCTTAACTATGTATTTCGAACTATGATTCCCTAACACCTCAATAAAAACAGTTATGAAGTTTTAGACAGATGAGAATATTGAAAATATAATGAAACGTTATAAAAAAAAGTCTTTCTTGAACATCATTAATCTAATCCATAGCACCGACTTATTAAATTTAATTGAAAAGCTTGAAATAACCTTGATTTGAATAGTTCTCAAAAATGTATACTAATTTCATAAAAAAATCCATAAAACTCTATTACTTTAATGTAATGACTTTCAAAGCATTTGAGCGGGAATTAGAATTTACTGACAATATAGCTTAACTATGTATTTCGTCAGTGTAAATATGTATATGTTTTCAATCAATAAACATAATTTTAAGAAACGTTGAGCACACAATAGCTGTTTTTCATTATACAAAAGATTTTATATTCATGTTTCGAATTCATGATATGCTATATGTTTTGAATATTTCTACAAGAAAAGCAAATAAGTCTTTGTGTCATTGAATGCATTTCATTTCCTCATTGAATAATTCATTTACTTGTTTATATGATAAAAAGCTCAATTTTGCACTTATATTTGTCATTAACAATTCAGTTATTCTCTGAGGATTCTTTTAGGATTCATTTGTGATACCAGTGAGTATGGCTGTGGAAGTTTTGATTTGATTACATGTTGAAAGGGTTTTAGATATTTTGAAATGCAACTTTTCTTTAAAATCTCTTTCTTTCTTACAACTGTTAGCTGTTTAAAAAACTTCTTGGAATAAGTACCTAGAAGTAATTTACTATGCAATAATTCTAAAAATATTTAATGGAATGCAGTATGGATATTTAAAAAAAGCCTCTATAGAAATTTTAATCCTCTAGTTCAGTGGTGCGAAAACTAGGGGTGGCCAGAAGTTTTTTGGGGGTAGCCAAATTTTTATAAAATGCATTATCCCTGCATGATGCATACACTGTAAGCCTCTGGCAAACTGAACTGAATAAAAACAACACCGACATGTTCCCTTGCTTTAACGATTTTATCAAGGAAAATAATATAGATATATTTACATTTAAAAACATTATTTCCAATCACATTGAAAAGTTAAAGAAATTTTTCGAGAAGATTCGAGGATTTTCCTGAAAACAATCTTGGTTGGATTCGTGATCCATTTTCCTTTGACATATGCAGTTCAACTCTTCAAATTAGCGAGAAAGAGCAATTGATAGATCTAATTAGTGATTATACTCTTCGAAATCAATTTAAGACTCAGCCTTGCCAAAAAGTTTGGCTATCCTTGGAAAAACAATATACCCGTTTTATGAAAGAATGCCATCAGAATGTTAATACAATTTGCATCAACGTATTTATGTGAAACTGGATTCAGAAAACTAGTTTCAATAAAAACTAAATACCGCTCGCGTTTAAACCCTGAAGATGATATGCGAATTTCAATTAGCAACATACATCCAAACATCGTTGAGATAATTAGAAACTTGCAGCCACATACATCTCATTAAAGAGCAATTTACTGATTTTTGTGTTATACAAAAAGCATTTTCTTAAAATTATAAATAAAATTAATATGAGTCAAATATGATGATGTTTTTATTTGATGAAACGAGAGAAATGCGAGAAATATACATCGTATTTGTGAACATTTATCTCTAGGGGTCGCCAAAAATTTTCTTTCTACAAAAGGGCTCGTAGTCGAAAAAAGTTTGTGCACCACTGCTCTAGTTCACTTACTACAGGAAAATGAAAGAAGAATAACTATAAAAATGTAATATTTAAAATGTTAGTGAATACTATGCAGTAAAGAATAATCTGTCCATCATGATATTATTAAACAATTGAAATTATATTCAAATGTGATTTCGAATGATGTTATAAAATATTTTTCCAATATCATATTCTAGGTTATATTTTAAAATGCATTTAACGGCCATGTACCCAGATAGCATGCATACTTGCAGCAAGTTTGATTTTTTCTGGATAATATCTCGTCATAACAAATTTGACGCAACAAACTTGCAGCAAAACTCCTGCAAGTTAGACTGAACATAAAGCGACCACTCCTTTGCAACTCTTATTTTGCTGCAAAACTGTGGCAACCTTTTCATGACAACCTTGAAGCAAGCGAAAATACTTAGACTTGCTGCAGACTTGTCATGCTGAACTTGTTGCAAGTTTGCAGGCTTGCAAAGCAAGACTGCTGTCCAAGCAAGACCTTGCAAAGTAAGTTTGCTGCAAAGTAAATTTGGTATCTGGGTATTAACTAGAAATTGACTAGAACTCCATATATTTATAAAGTGCAGTTCGCACTGCGCGATCCAAGTTTGTCATGCGATTTAAAGGCTATATCAATTTTATGAAACTAGAGTTTGTTATTCGATACGATTAGTACATTTAAAGAAGTTTCACAGAAGGATTGAATGGCTGGAGTGAGGGCAAAACAGACTGCATTTAGATGATGATTTTCTATTTGTATTAACATTTTACACTGTTATTGTCATATTCATTGTAACTGTAACTATTTATGTTAACTCTAATATTTATGTGACTGTTTGGAACGAGATTTTTTTCAGTATGTGTTGTTCTAGGAATAAAAGTTGAATGGAATACGAAAGCGGCTTGTGGTTTTTCGTGTTTAAGAAACATAATAGTTTTAAAGATAGGATTTATTTCTGAGAGCCATTTTCACCGAAGCCATTAGAGATTTGATACGCTGCTAGCGTAAATGCGTTAGTTGTCGTGTAGTCCTCGTTTATATTTGAGTATCAACCTGTGATCAAATGTATAGTGGTGATTTATTTTTAATTGCGTTGTGTTAAGTATTTTTGTACTAAATTTAACCACAGGTTCTGAGAAACTACAGACATAAAAATGAAAATAAACTAACAGCTAAATTGACAGCAACCGAGACTAGCTTAATATATATAAAAAAAGTAAATTTGTTATAATACATATACATCTATTTACATACAAAAATGATGCTAATTTTCATAAAATAAGCTTTGTCAACATCTTCTAAATTTGTTCTGACAAAATTTTTATACACTTAAGTAATTTTGTAAATATATAGAGGACCTAATCTCAATTTCAAAAATGTATGTAAATTTGGGGTACCTTTGTGGGTCTAAAATGTTGGCCCCGGAACACTTCTGGTTGAAGGGTATCTATGGCTGATCAGGAGAGGGAATCTATATATCATCCGTTGGTCTCGTCAGGGGCTTCCTCCTGAGTTTTTGGGGTGCGGCCGTACTATTTGGTGCAGGCACACTTCCTGTCGGACTTGGCTGGACTCTCCTAGTCTGGACTATCGAACACCTTCTCCTCTGGACTCACGAACAACTTCCGTCGGACCCGACTGGACTCCCGACTTTCGAACACCTTCTTTTGGGACCTCCGAATCTCTTCTCTGGAACCTCCGAACCATCGTCTCATCTTTTAGATTTTTCATATTTAATTATTTCAATCTTGTCCCCTCTTCCTTCTTGTCATCCAATCGGGATAGTTGTAAGAATTTCATTGGTCTGCTTCAACCCCGCCTTGAGACTGCAACGTGCCAAACCTTATCCCTTCTAATTGGGCACTATCCCTTAGGGACTCATAAATATTCCACAAAGGTACATTCTTATTTAATGTCAAGTACGGAGACGGGATTCTAATCTGGGACTGGGATCAGAACCCCGCCCGAGACCACCGTACAAGACAACAATATCCGTTGAATAGAAATTTTGGGTCCTCCATCTCTTTACAAAGATGTGATGAACTGATTGGGATCCCGAATTTTTTACTTCTTGTATGAGGTATCTATTATATAACAGATCTATCTCAATCTTCCATGTTTTCTTGTCATTTTTCGGATTTGGTTGAAGGGTATTGGGCTGTTCACCATATATCCGCCTTTTTGCGGCACTCTTGACTGCCAACTGGATCCCTCTATATCGACTACCCTTTTGGACTAAAATCCGTCGACATAGTTTTTGTTTTTTATTTTATTATTTAACTTCTTGTTTTGATTTTTAAGATTATTTATGTTTGCTTCAATCCGCCTGATATTGTTTTATCCTTTAATTGGGCTCTTAGGTTGATTCCACAAAGGTACATTATTTTTATGGGGGGGGATTCTAATTGGGTGATGAATAACAAGATACAATTATAAAAGAATGGGGAAATGAGGGTGATCACACATTATGATAAAAAATTGATATAGAGGGGGAGGGGGGGTAAGGGGGGGGGTAAAAATCAAGGGGGGGGGGGGGGTTATATTTACAACTTTTAAATACCAATCATGAAACAAGTGATTTGAGCCTACAAATATAAAATGAGCCTAAATAAAAAAAAAATGTAAAAAAATAATTATTAAATTATTAGCTTCATATAAATATATATAATAATTAATAAACGATTGAAAAGTTTTGAAATTTAACGGAAAACGAGAAATAAATATGAGAAATGTATTTCTCATTCTATTTTAAAATCAATTTTTTCTCCATTTTGTTTTACTCAGGTTAGCTTTAAAGTGAGGCATGTGTTTAGAAATGTCAAGTTATCAACCCTAGAGAAGAAGGTCATTTTTAAACAATAATTTACTGTAAGATTCACAATCATTTTATTACTTTTTACATTTCTATTACAAAAAGACTTTTGAGCTGGAAATTGCTCTATAAAAAATCTTTGTATGTGTGCATGTATTTGTGCATGCATGTTCAGTTTGCTAGTCATTCCAAAATTAGTAGATAGATCTTTCCGAATTTTTGCATAGTGATTAAGATAAACCATTAGAAAATTCTAGGCAGATAAAATCGATATCAACCATATTATGGATATCGAATGTTTTCTATGACTGCTTGTTGGTAATTGAAAAGGAATTTCGCTTTCACTACCGAACAGAGATAGATTATTGGTTCACCAAGGGCGAAGTCGTTTGATGGTAAATATGGGGCAATCGACTGTTTGGTTTCTCACTGTGGGCACTATAGTGAATTGTGGAATCCAATCACTTCCCAATTGGCCCACGAACAAAGATTTAAGATTTAATCATAATTCAGTGGGTTTGTGTGGGGCTCAGGTAAGTAAACGTGTTGATGTTCGAATGTAAGTGAATGAAAAGAATGAAAAGTAATGCATAGGGTGCAGTCACCAGATAATTCGACCGATATAGATTTGGTGTCCTCATCTCTTGAAGCAGCACAAAGTTAAGCATAAAGTTTCAGCCATGGATTACTTCTAATTTTATGGTTGTTACCTTGCATTTGTTCGTGTGTCCAATGGTATCTATGCCGAACGATGGCTGAAAGAATTCAATGCTATTTTTGAGAACCAGAGTTGGTAGTATCACGATATATCAATTCTTTTGTGTAGTATCGGGGAGCCTTGCGAATGTACCACTGTTTATTTCTGGTAACCGGGACAACATAGAGAAGTATTGGCTTTAGGACAGTCTTGTACAGAAGTATCTTATTTGCAATACTCATTTTAACGTGATACAAGAAGTGTTCCCGATCTTTACCTACTTTTAAAAAATTATGCGTATAATGATTTATTGTGTTTTTAACAGTTATAAATTTATCAAGTTATACACTCAGAGCTTCATGTTCCCTTTCAAAGATACCATAGATTGTGACTTCAATAAGAAAGAATGCAATGAAAAAAATTAAATTTGAAAATTAAAAGATTAATGATATAGCGTCCTCAGCTCTAAGTGAACTGAAAAAAGAATAGTCGAGTCCTACGTACAGACTAAAGATTGTTATTAAAAACACAAATACGTTTAATGTTCACAAATATGACTATTATATTTACAGTGAATTGCTGATCGTTACAGGAATCAGCTTTCCCAATAGTCGTTTCTTCGAGTAGCCAGGAATGGACGGAAAGGGGGGAGGACACTCTGAGTCGCTTTCCACACTCTATCAGTCGACGAGTTTAGAGGGGACTTTATCGGAAAAAAACATCTTGGGCTATGAACTCCGGTCATTTTATACCGTCGTCTTCCCTCAAAATATTTTCTCAGCTGTTAGGACGTTTGGTTGATGTCTTAGTCAGTAACCGGTTTGTATTACTGTTAGCCAGACAGGTGTAGGCCAGGTTCCATCGAACTCTTGGGAGTTCTCAGTAATCGAGAGCAATCTCGACGATCTATCGAACATCCTTAATCGATGTTTCTAGTCAAACCTTTGGAGAAAAAGGGGAGGTTTGGTGCTTCACTTACACTATATAATTGTTTCTGTAGAGCGACTCATTCTTCGGGGTGCCATTGAAACTGACATTGCAGACCCTCCCCCTATACCGTAATGAATTTCCCAGACAGAATGATTGAGATGGTTCTTGGTGTCAAGAATCCTTTATTCGGCATCCTATTCTACTAGAAAAAACGCCCTGTCACAAAGTAAAGAGGAGCTTAGTTCAAGTGTACATAAGGAAGCGTTCACTAGTAATACCACATACCGTTTTTTTTCACGGTTGTAGATAAGTCTATATCTGGGAATCTAATGTAAGGAAAGTCGTTACAACGGTAACAAAAGGACTTATAAATTTTCTGCATAGATACCAACACACCATATTGATTTTAACTGAACTATTGTCTGAATAACATTTTCATAATATAACTAATAATTTATAAAAACAATGTGACATATTTATAATATAATTTAAACGGTCATAATAATTACATTTTAAAACAAATGAGCTGTAACTAAAAAAAAGTTACACTTAAGGTTTTGAATAAAAAAGTAATATGTCTTGACTTTATAAAAATAAATAAGAGATAAAACTCATGGCAAAATTTAACTGTAAATACATATGGCCAAGGTAACAAGGTTCATCGAAATTAAAACACCATATTAATTCAATTTTGAAAGAAATGTGGTGAGAAAAGAATAAAATTACATAAAAGATTTTGAATAAAGAAATTAGCATAATGTCTCGACCCGATAAAAAATAAAACAGGAGATAATAAAACCAGCAGAAAATTTTCTTACTAGAATAATAAGAATTCTTTTCACTGATACGGGAAGATAACACAGTAAAGATGACATATCAAAAATACAGTTCTCTTAAAATAATCCCCCGTGATTAATTATTCTTTCGGGTTAATCCCAATATACCGAGAGGAAAATGTTAACAAAATCTTCCCTTAAACAAAATAATGAAAGATTTCGTTCCCCTTATCTGTAACAAAAACAAATACTTTTCGCCAGAAGTACATTTCGGAGGATGTGAAAGATCTTCATGTTTGACTGTTTCCTCCCACCAGCTATTTTTTTTGTTTAAAGATTTTATTTTTTTATTTTTCGAGGCTTTCCAAAAGAAGTCTTTTTTTGTGCCGATAATTTCTCTGGTCGTAGTTGATTAAAACACTGAATCAATATCACTTTGGTTTGCAAGCAGAGACAGATTTCCAATCTATTTGCTAAAGTGCAATGGTCTGAACTGAGGCAATAAAAGAAAGTGTGACACTTTAGAATCAAGCGAGTTGAATTTTTTAGTGTACCGATAGCACATAAGTATAAACACTTTAAATTGGTTTTCGTTAAAAATAGTTATTATTAGTTGTAATTTTTAACATTTTTGTGTGGATTGCAAAAAGTAAATAAGATAATTTTATTTTAAACTTGTTTTTAATCAACTTTTACTTTTATATAGTTTATTTTATCGTACAATTTTTATGTTATTATTTACTGTGATAAACATATGTTACAGAAGTTTTAAAAATGTTCTCAGAAATTTGACGTTTAGTAACTGAGATTCAACAGTGAAAACAAAGTACACATAGATAAAAAATCATGCATGTGTAAAAATTATCTTAGTTATATTTCGTTCAATTTTTAAGTATATTTTATTTCGTTTTTCATTTGGTTTACCTGATTTCTTTTTAAATATTACACATGCTTAGCTAAATTTAGGAGAAATGCGAAAAATGATAAATCATTCTTCATAAACTCTTGTTTTGCTATGAAAGAATTTTATTTTCACCCTATGGCATGCTGCAAATTTAATGACTCTCAAATATCTTAATAATTTTAGCAGTTTTCTAAAATCCATTTCAGAATTGACATGGTAAAACTTCCTTGCTATTACAAACAATGTAATCAGGGTGACTATAACACGACTTGCAAACCACACTTGATTGATCTCGCAGTCAAGTGTGGTTTGATAAACAGTAGACTGTAGCTCTCTAAACCAAACCAAACTCACAGTCAAGTGGTTTCACTCTTATATAAATAAAATGTACAATGAAACAATAAAAATATTTCCGACCGAAGGCTATACATTCCATTGGAATACCAGTCATGGAAAATGGTTTCACCAGATTGAATACATCTCGTTGGTGAAATTTTTCTTTTTGCTGCTTGAAGAAATCTGAAACTGTCTACTACATTTCTACCTTCCACAAAAACGTCGTACCTTTGAAAGACTGTTTAAGGGACTGATGGAGTGAAAATCTCATGGCTACAAATGATGACTTTAGGGAGGGTGTTTGAGTGTCACCTATTTTTAATATCCCTTGAATTACAATGTTTACGATATGGGAACATGAATTAACTTTCAGCAGAATCTTCACATTTTTCATATTTTTTCGGACATTCCTATTTAACACATTTCATGCGGGACACGTACTAGTACGTTTCTTGACGATTGATACTTGATCGCTGGTCACAAAGTGGTACGTTTCCTGACGATTGATACTTGAGCGCGGGTCGCGTACTAGTACTGGTTAGTATAACAACCTGGTTTGTTTGTGGGTACCAAAATAGCGGTATATACAGGAAAACGAAGACAAATGTTCTTGTCTACTACATAGATACTGGAAAAATTTAGACACATAAAAACTTGTTTTTACAAGTGTCGATGCGGTACCACAGAACGGGAAAAAATTAAAACTATATACTACTATTTCTATTTGATTTTTCATATTTACGATACTGTTATAAATTTATCCACTAAAAATATTTTTTGTTTACAAAAATCTTATGGTTCTTATTTATATATTTCTATTTATACATTTGTTTATATATTTCAATATAAAATACGAAAAGTTGGTTAAAAAATTAAATAATTTTCGACCTATTGAGATTTAACTGAATAACTAAATTTACGCTCAAAACGACAGCTCCCGGTACAATTATGCTGCGAAATGTACCCGCACACAATGTGTTAATTGAATGCCATAAACCTTCTAGTATTTCGGAGTAAAATTAGTCAATGATGGAGACTCATGTTTTCTTGAAATCACGGAGCAATGGGCCCTGGTAATCAGAAAAGAGGGTAATCACAACTTTTCCTGCAGACTCATTCCTGTTAAGACTCATTTCTTAGTAACACCACCATTGTTACATTTCAGCATTTTCCACACAGGCTTTGAAAGTAATCTGATTACAGAATAATCCAATGTCTCGTTGTTGATGCTGATATATCTGCATCGGCGACCCACTAATTTGCATCTATACTGCGGCCACGGCCGTAAAAGGGAAACTTTTTGATAGCTTCTTAGTTGTAATAAATATAAAATCTAAATCAAATAAATTTTTACAAGTTGTTACTATTATTAATAATTATTAATATTTTTAATAATACATTATAATCAGTATATTATAATAAATCATCATCATCATTATTATTATTATTAGATTGGTTTGGTTTGGTTTGGAGTGCTACGGTCTACATTTTTGCAACACGAGGAATAATGATACCGGGACCTACAGCTTAAAGCCGATTCCGAACGGCTGTGAAATCCATGCCACAGTGGGATTCTAACTCACGAACTGAAGGTCACGTACCGAAGGTCAGCACCCTAACCGTTCGGCCATTGTTCGGCTATTATTATTAGAAAGAGACGATATTATAAAATATAAAAGGTAAATACTTTAATTATTCTGTCATACAGTTTTGTAAGGGCAATATTTAGAATTTAAATTACAATTGTCTTAACATACTTTGGAGTTTAGTATACAATTCCAAATAAGTGTTATAATGAATGATAAATATATTCGTAGTTTAAATATTTAACTAAACTACTAGCAATAATTTATACTACAAACACTATTTGAACAAACCAATTACTAAACCCTTGATTATTTCAATCATATTCATGTGTTCTTGCAATAATCAATTGCAATTGACTTACCTATTATCATGACATGCGGTTAATATTTAATAACTTAGGGTTTTATCAATTCAATAAATAAATTATTACAAAAACGAAGGTTTTAATACAAACACTTCAGTTTAATAATATTATTCAATAATTTATAATTTTAAACAACGATATTATATAAATCCCTTAAACAAAACCCAACTACGTATATTCTTAACATATTAGAATGTAACCCTTATTTAGAAGATTTACAAATTCTAAAAGCCATCTTAAATATGTACAATATGTTAATAATGCTTATCGAATATTGTTGTTTTAATACTATATTATTTATATGACATCGTAATTAATTAAACTTGTTATTGTATTTTGAAAATAAAGGAGGACTACTGAAGAATTTGGTTCCCCTTGGCAAATTGGGCGAAAATATTGGCGACATTTACTAAAACACAAAGGTCATTCATCCAAACATTGTATTTCTTCCTTTTTCTGGTGACTTTAATGCACAGTGTTTCACCGTAATAGAATTATATACTCTTACTTAATTAAAGAAAACGACTTGAAAACTGGACATTTATATTTATGGGTAATTAATCCCTTAACAGTTTACAAACGTAACAGCTCCAAATTATTAAAAATCAGCCATAGTGAACCATTAATGGTTTGTTATATCTAAATTTTTTAAGCATTTCGAACTTTTATTATATAAGAAAAGAGTGACACAAGGAGAGTTAGATGCAAATATCACAAATTATAATATAGATACATATCCTTTGTACACGGTGAGATCAGGAGAAAATGTTAGGCGACCATACTCAAACCATTATCACTAAGTTGGCGGGGGACCCAATTCTTCATTCAACCCAATAAAGAAAACATTTATCACAAATAACGTGATAAAAACGGTGGCAAAAGACTTAAAGAACACCAATCACATACAAAAAAAATTTAACATGTATTTTGATTAAAAAAACTACACATAAGCTACATACAATCATGAAAAAAAAAATGTAAACCAGAATATGTACAAAAGAATGATGCAATTACACTCACTCGAATAGATGTAAAAATTCATAGCTCATTCCAAAAGCCGACGACACATCATGCAAGTCAATTGGTGTAACCATAAATATAACTCTAAGAAATTTTTTTTTAATCTTTTGCTGTCAGGGTCTAAATACTGTCCAGTATTTAGACCCTGATTCCCCTTCCTGATTTACTAAATAATAAATGTAACTTTGCTATTGGCACTGTTGAGAAGATGAAAAGGTACTTGAATACTTTAAACAAACCAGAATTGACGATCGAGTGAAGCAATTGAGTAAAACTAATAATATATTGTATGCCCGTCCAAAGTAACTCTTGACGGATTAGACTCGTTAAAATCTACTGTAACACACGAAACGAATGACGATCCTAACTTTATGTCAAGGGGTAAATTTTTTTCTTTCTTGTTTCTTCTTTGAATACTCGTCCCTATAACATTATTTTCTTTGATTAAAATTTTCTGTTGTTCTTTTACACTACGCAAATCTCTAAAAATATAAAACTGAGATATTCATCAATTTATATTACTCAGAAAAAACAAGAGCAGTAATAGGTTAAGGGTTGCATTGCTTACGGCTAAATTAAGCAGACAGTTGTAATATAATAAAAAATTCAATTCTCCGAATCAAAATTTAGTCATTTTACAATTTTATATGAATAATTCTTTTGATGATAACGCTCTGAACAATAATTATAAAGAAAAGGAAGTTTCAATCCCATTCAAGTTTCAGCAATCATTATATTTTTCTTCGGGAAATTAAACAAATCTGTAGTTTTCAATTATAAACTGAACTATTAGTAATTTTACATTTTTGCATCCATTAAGAGTAATTATACAAATGATGATTAAAATAACTTTTGCTTTAAACTAGGCAAGTTAGATTTTTATGTGTACACGTATCATAAAACTAATGAGGTATTAAATAAAAAAATGCAATTCTAGACTGATCATTCCAGATTAAATACAATCATCTAATCGCTTTTTTTTTAAGTGATTAAATAAGTTATCAGAATGCCTAGACGTAGTCCATTTTAATATGAAACCAAACATAGCTGTTTTATATTGTTTTTGTTACGATGTTTTGTTTTTTCGTTTTTTTACATATTACATTAATATGTTTACTCTTGTGATTCACACTTTTCTTATACTGGTTTATTTGCTGTTTTCTCAATTTTTTTTATTGTTAATACTTATTTTTTATTGATTTGATGTTTTTGTGTTTGTTTTAATTTATTGATTTTTTTTGTTAATGTTAGGATGTGTTTTTTGTTATTTCGTGTTTTTTCTTAATTTTATTAATAGTTTTTTGCATAATTGTTTGTATTGTTTTGTACATTGTGTTTGTTTATTTGTTTACTATTTATTTTTTATATTTTTTTTATTTTTGTGTTTATGTTTTTTTTATTACATTTAATTTTGTGTTATCTTTATATTTTGATTTTTATGTTTTATTAAATTTTGTCTATTATTTTGTATTTATAGTGTTATTTTTATTGTGAAATCCTGTTTTTTTGTATTTTTATGT
>CM063505.1:45948703-45971203 GCA_032207245.1 Pardosa pseudoannulata
TTTTACTTCTTATTTTTAGAGTGACTTCAGAAAGCTTTCTAATTAATAAGCAAGTTTAAAATTACGAATTTCAGAGATATTTATAAAGACTTTTTCTTAATTCTAGTTTATTTCAAGACGTGTTTTATATTAAAATAGTAACATTATCTAATTGAAATTTAGATCTTAATACATTAAGTATATTGAAATATGTTTGTTGTAAACAGTGTTATCTTTAAAATAAATTTTATGTTGTTAAGTTACAAATTAGCTTACATCTTCCACCTGGTAAAATGCAACAATAGAATTTCATCTACTGTCATATGTTGGTGATTGTTGTTATCTTTTATGCATATCTTGAAACGATATAAAATGGTTACAATATCGACGGCAACAGCCTAGGTTAAAAAATTGTCTGGCGAAAATATAACTTCATGATTTACTGCGCGAAATTGAATTAAAATTATTTTTAATGTAATTTGTATAAATTTTACTAGAAAAGTAAGAAATGACGACAATTTTTGTTTCAGCTTTTGAACTTTTTCATTTTTTTTAAAATTTTTTCTTTTGCAGAGAGAAGTTTAGGAAAATCTCTTAGTTTTCCCGGTATCATAACAATTTTACAAATTCCATGAGTTTTTCTAGTTATTCCCATTTTTCAGGTACCGTCAAAAAATTATAAAATGATGTTTAAACTTCTAGTTTAAATACTATAAATACCAAGTAAAACAAGCAATAATGAGAAATTAGGTAGAGTTTTCATTCTAGACCAATATTGCGTTTACTGTGAAAATTTTAAATTAATGTGTTCAATAGTTTTTTATTTACAGTGTACGGCACAAGTTCATAACAACATAATTTTAAGTAAAATTTGCAGCTAAGTTTTAATAGTTTTCTGAAAAGCTATGATATTAAATACAAAGATTGTATTGTTCTAATGTTCGAGTATTTAAACGGAGTTTATTTTAAACACTTCAAAAAAGTCCGAAGATTTTAAAAATTAAAAAATTAAATTTTTGAAAATTTAAAAGGTGATGAATTTTGTAAGTACACTTTTTATTTCCCTCTATAAAGGTGTTGTAATAACGAAAGTTTTTTTTATCTTTGGATTTCCGTGGAAATACTCATTTTTGCAAATTTAAGCGTTACGTCTGTATATTGTGAAGACCCATTGTTCTGAACACTAACGACCGCAATCAGCTGAACTGGGTCTGTAACCTTAATTGGAGTTCTCAGGTAACTGGGACCGTAACTGACCCCCAAGTATAAAAAGCCTAGAATTTTGAGACTCGGGGCTTTTCGACATTTTTTTACGTAGGTGTTTTGATCTACGAGGCTTTCGCGACTTTTGACCGGAGCCAGCTTTATAGTAAATACTTTCGGAGAATCTTAAGGTTCGCTCCTATAAGGAACGGTAGGGTCTCGAACACCGAACGGGGGATAGATTGGGTTCACGTTGCACCCTGGAAAAGCGTCCCCGAAGTGTGAGATTATTTAATTATTTTTTATGACTGTCATCATCGTGGATATGTTATCCAAGCAACACCCCTTGACATTTCGAAATGTTTTGGAATATTAGAATCCCTTTGTTTATTTAGTCAGTATTTACTCCAGAAATAAAAGAGATTTCCAATTATATCTGTGATCCTTCTTCAAGCTAACTCTTGACTCAAAAACAATGAAGGCGTCACAATATACACATAATGAAACTTTAACTTTGAAACTAAAAACATACATTTTGTTCATACTTGAGTGCATTTTGATTAGATTTCTCGTTACGTCAGTACGTGTGTATTTCTAACTCAGATAAGGTAGATTCCAGGTTTCATCAAATTTAGGGTAGCAAAAATTAGAATGTAGCACCCCCAAAATAACCAACAAACTTCTACCAAAAACGACTACCCAGTGAATATTGAAATTTTATATTTAGGATAGTCAGTAACCATACCCCTGGCTAGTCCTTTGGGTTCACAGCCGCAAAAGCCATAGGGCAGGGGTGAGAGCCATTTTTTGCTATTAAGTTTGGTTTGATTTCATTTGGCGTGCTATGGTCTATTTTTTAATAGACGAAGGTGAATGAGACAATATAGTACATATTTGATACTTCTGCCCTCGAAATATAAATGCTTTTAAGAAGACATAGTACCTTTCAAGATTTAAAATCTTCATTAAAACAGCTTTTTTTGGAATTAATCATGAAAAAGTTCTCCATTTGAAATTATCTTTTTACAAGTTTTTAATACATTTGCAGATTTGAAAAGTAGGTATGTACGTAAAAGTACGTATGTATTTCTAACTCATAAGGTAGGTCCAGGGGTCATCAAAGTAGAATGTAACGTCCTTAAACTAACCAACAAACTTCAACTCAAAAACGACTGCCCAGTGAATATTGAAGTTTTATATTTAGGATAGTCAGTTACTGACTATCCTAAATATAAAACTTCATATAAACCATACCCCTGGCTAGTCCTTTGGGTTCACAGTCACAAAAGCCATAGTACCTTTCAAGACTTAAAATCTTCATTAAGTCTATCTTTTTACAATTAATCATGAAAAAGTTCTCCATTTAAAATTATCTTTTTACAAGATTTTAATAAAGTTGCAGATTTGAAAATATTGCTTGTTTTCTCAGTTCAAGAAAATTATTTAAAAAAACATAAAAATCATACACCAAATGTAAAAAGAATGAAATTCACTTACCCACAAGTTAACCTTTAGAATATGAATATTAGAAACTAAATTTTTGTACCAAATTGAAGTAATGTATATATTTTATTATGTAAAACTAAATTATTTTCAGATACCTCATATTTTAAAACATTAAAAAGAGAAAAATATTATGAAACTCAAAGTTTAAAAATGCGAGGCACATATTTTGTTTTAAATTCACATCAAGATCTCGTTATAAAATAAAATAACTTACTTGAAGTAATAAAATTGAGCTTTACATAACAACATAATTAACAACTATTTGATAAAAAAAATTAGTTTCTAATTAACAGATATAATAAGTTATTTTGCGTGAAGGTAGATTTCTACTATTTTTGTAATTATTTTATGTATTTTAAGCATTTATTGCATCAAATAACAAAACTAAATAAATTTTATGAAGTTAAAACCATATGAATGATGTAGAGGAAAGTTGTTCTAAACGAAGTAGAAGTTTTCATTTTGTAGTGAATTAAAAATACACTATTATAACGATAAAATTTAACTCGAAAGGTACTACGTTCTTTTATGGTATACAGTAACAGTATAGATAATACCTCTGCCGTTGAAAGATGACAGCATGTAAGAATCTTTTCCCCTGACTGAGCGTAGAAACAAGAAACACAACTAGTGAGTACTGTGCCGAACGATGACCGATTGGTTAGGGTGCTGGCCTTCGGTACTGTAGTTCGTGGGTTCAAATCCCACTGTGGCATGGATGTTCGTAGCCGTTCGGAATCGGCTTTAAGCTGTAGGTCCCGGTCTCATTATCCCTCGTGTTGCAAAAAAGTAGACCGTAGCACCAAACTAGCGAGTACTGTAGCTTCTATACGTTAAAAAAAGTTTTAGTGTTAGAAATTCGAATAAATGAAAACCCTTTTCTACAAAGAAAGAAAAAAATAAAACATCAACACAGCATTTCTCATTTCTCATAGCAGCATTGAAATAACAAATTGAATCTTTGAAATTTTTGAAATTTTATGCACGTCTAATGTTAGTTCTTATGTATTTATTAAGAAGTCTTTCATATTATTTTGCTGTTAGCGCCAAGAAGAAATAAACAACGTATAGAGAATTCAATTATAGAAAACTATTCTTGTGATATTATACACGTGTGTTTTCAAAGTTTATTTGATATACCTCTAATATTTCGTGGAAAAAAACTCAACATTTTCCTGTTTGTTTGTTTAAGTATATAACTTTTTACTTGGAAAAATATTATAGCCTATTTGTATTATTTTCATTTACGAACTTCTACCTATATCATAAAAGAAAGTAAATATAGATTCCAAAAGATACATAAGTTTGAAATATGTTATGTTATCACACCAAAAGAGTTATTATTTATTTTTCTAATGTTCAAGACGTATAATAAACCTGAAAATGTATACATAGAAAAGTCTTTAGGGGACTAGTCTTCAGAGGGTTGTAAACTGGTGCATATTTCGAAATTAAATCAAAACTCAGATTCAATGTTATGATGGGAATGTGATGGGGACTGTGGAAAAAGAATTAAAAACACTAACCCCATACAAAGAAATGCGTTATGTACTTCACGAGATGAAAACTATATACAAGCAGGAAAAAAATGTTAAGTCCTAAAAAATTTAAATATTGATGTAACTATACTCACGTAAAGCGAAATAAAAAAAATCCTTAACTTGCATTAAAGATAGATAGGTGCATCGTGCAAGTCTATCTGTAGAATCATAAATATATCGTCGGGAAAATCTTTTTTTTAAAAATAGTTTGTGCCCTCATACACGTGCTATCACATCGTCTAACACAAATTGAATATTAAGTAATAAAAGAAGCAATTTTTGTTGGTAAAAACCATGGACTTTGTTAGTCGACACTGTAATGACCCATTATATGTCCAAACAAACCCAAGGTCGGCCTAAAGGTTCTTAGAAGGGGTGAAGCACAAATGCCCCAGTTTTGCGTCCCACCCGGTGAAATTTCTTTTATCTAGCTGACGAAATTGATAGTAAAAAAATCTGTGCCGACATTTATGTTACATAAACGGCGAATCTAAGAAACCCACATCGGGTTCTGCCAAGATGTTTCCACATATTGTTACCTTTAAGAAGAAACGCGCGCCTATTAAACGGGGTAAATAATACTCTTTTGTGTACAGGTTTTACGTCCACAAGCGGAATCGAGTGGTCAAACTCCATAATTTCAAAGGTTTTAGTTACGACAGAGCCGAGATGTCTGCCGCTTTGTGCGAAGAGACCCTGATGACACTGTAGATCGCAGTGACGAATACTGTCCACTGTTTTCACATATGGACAAAGTTAATGGGTTCACTAATGTGTGGATGATTGCCGATTGGAAAATTTAAAGGAATTCATGCCATATCTGGAACGCATCAGCTGAGACCAGGTGCGGTCACTTGACCGCTGAAATCTGTCACCCTTTTCTGGAAGGTTCAGGAAAGGATAACTTAAGGGGAAAACAGGACTGCTATATAACAGATTGATGAGAGGGGAAGGGGCCGACTTTTTGTGAACTCGAGAACTGTGTTACTGATCTCTCCGACATGCGGGAACTTGCTTTTCATGAGAGACCACCAGCGTCTTTGATCACAGCTAGGTATATTAAAACTTTGACTAAGGGATCGCTTTCCTGCTACGATTATTTTTGTACTTCATGTTTTGAAGTAGATTATTTAAGAGTGGCTTTACCCCAAGATCGTCGAGTATCTTAGAGCTCCAATTGCATCATCGAGAACGCCTACTAGTTAGTTTTTCTCTGAGCTCCGTGTTAGCCTTAGAGTTTCCTTGTAGAAGAAACAGTTCCTAATCTTCAAAGCGGTACCCGTAGTTGCAGAGTCTCGAACTTGCACTAATTTGCGAACTGTTTCCTATGACTGTTTAGGAATCCAGCTTCACTGTTGTCACGAATTTTTACTTTAAGGTCTATCTCAACAAGAGATTTCTTCATTAATTACTTCTAATTAATTTTGTATATAGTTGTATATATTTTATTCACTTGAATAAATTATTTATTCAAGATTCAATGTAATTAAGCCTGTATCCTTAACGGTCTCGCCTACCACTTCTCCAGTACGTCACACCTTATAGATTTTAAGTGTGCATATATTTGGTACAATAGTCCAAATTTTTCAGGCCCATTTAAGGGTGTCATTTACAAACCCGAAAAGAAATATCTTTAAGATCTTCCAGAATAAAAGAGATGATAAAAAGTTAGGGTCACTTTAATAAGTCATCGAGGTGAAAAATATGAAATGCTCCAAATACCACTTTAGATATAAACTAAGAAAGAATTTATAAGATTCGACCAAAAAGTTCTTGTCTAATGGCATGTCTGCAGCCATATCCAAATTATTGCATCACAGCTACATAAGCACGTAAATCGAGGCATAAGATTATTTTGGCATTTGTTTAGTTCCAATGTCTCTAAAGAAAAGTTTGAAACGTTAACAATGCTATGTTTCTTCCAAATGTATCCAAAATAGATAACACCCTGAAGTCATTTATTTTGTTTTCGGTGATTCAAAGCTAGTATATATTCGTCGAAAAAGTAAAGAAAGCTTGTGGAAAATCATGCATGTTGAAAACCACCGTTATGAAATGGTACTCAAAGTTTAGTCTTAACAATAACAAATATGTTCATGCAACAGCCATTTACTAACGAAAGTGATGCTTATCCCTTCTTTGATCATTAAATCTCATTGCTTTTTGATTTCAAAGATACCAGTGTCTCCCTCAATGGAAAACATTATTATGAAACACTGAAGAGATAAGTACTTTCAATTAAGGCTGAATGTTGGGAAAAGCTGTGAAATGGGATGAATCTGCTTTGCTATAACGCGAGTCTCCATATAACGTTGAAATATAATGTTGAAACTCCATGTGATGTTGAAACTCAGTAGTTACAGTTATACAAAAGTGGGATATCCTCGAGAACCAGCCTTTATAATCTTCATCTCTTCGCTAGTGATTTTCTCGCCTTCAGTCATTGAAAAAGTTGTTGAAAGATCGGCGGTTTCTTTTAGACGTAGAGTGTAGAAGGCAATCTCTGATATCTCCAATCAGCACAAAAATGCATTTTACAATGGGGTATATTAAACCTAGTGAAACAGTAGAAAGACTGTGTCTATGCTCAAAGCTATGTTGAACGATTGACATACCAAATTTGGGATCTACAGCCTTCTAACGGAAGCTTTCTGTTTGCCCCTCATATTTGTCACCATAAGGTTTAATATACTATAGAAAGATTGAGAAACAGGATGATTGAACCTGGATCTACCGGCAAAATAGACAAAATTTAGAAAGTTTCTTAAATCAATCAGTTGGTTCTGTTTAAAATTTTAACTAGCTCTGGAAGAAAATTTCATCTTTATCTGTTACACACCAAGAAGCTATTGTTCTGACTCTGTTAGAATGGACAAAGTAGAATCAAGCAAATTTTAAAAATTAGAGAGAAAAGATTAAGGTAAAACAAAAAACTGTAAATATCTGTACATAATGAATTTTATGTTGTGAAAAAAACACATAGGAACAATTTTTGAGTATTTTCTTATCTACTAATGCTTTCTTTTTTATAAATCAACAACTTATACATTAATAGTTTATACTAATAGGTTGGGAAGCCATTGGGAGGATAACTGTAGTCCGAATAATTTGTAGTTTTTAAAATTATATTCTACAATTAAAAAAATTTTATCGATGTTATTCTTCACCAAAATTAATAGGGAAGAACAGAACTAATAGGCCAACATTAGAAAAAAAGAATTATAGATTTCTTATTGAAGTTTTAAGAGTCTTACGATAATAGCTCAAAATATTTACAACTATTTTTTAATGGTCTACAAATATAAAAATTTAATAAAAAAAGCTATTTTTTATTAGACCTGAATAAAATATCTTAAATAAAAAGCGTTGAATAGATGCTTAAGGTAAAGTGAAGAAATTTCAATTTAAAAATTAAAACACAATAGATATCATTATTTTGCAATAGAGATAATTGATTTTGCCAATCATCATTTCAATTTGCACGTGAAATGGCTTTCAAAAGGAGTATAACAACACAATATTTTTCTTGTTAAAGACTATTGTAATGAAAGTTAATCACGCCGACTGAACAGAATGTGTTGAGCAAACACAAGTTCGATTTAATTCAAAGCAATAAAGTCATTCTTCAAATTATTTCCTTATATTATCTCACCCGTCTAAAGAGCAATAATACAGCTGAATAACTAGATCAAACAATCTATTTTACTGGTGTTTTAAATCAATATTTTGAGCTCTAAATGAAAGATAGTCATTAAAATCTCAATTAAAATACAACATTCTTTTTATATAACCTTATTCAAATAATCATCATTGATGATATTCAACTTATTAATAAAAAAACACCGAAAAAGGGTTTCCGAAGAATAAAAATCTTTTATTTACCATGCAAAATGTTCCCCAAATTATGTATTCCGGATCATAAATATTACATAACTTTGTCCCTTTCTATTCATATCGCTTTCAATAGAATAACATACATTTTAATGCTATTCTTTTGTGTGATATTTTGCGAACTTCGTTTTAAACTATACAACCATTTGAAGGAATATCAAACACAGGGAAATGTAATTTTCTAAAAGTATGCACACGTTCAAAAGTTAAGAAACACTTTTGATGAATAAACTAACAAAAGGATAAAAGAAAATGTTTCGTTCACTTCATTATCGTCAAGTTATTGTAACATTAAAATTTTTTCAAGTGGTAAAGAAAATTATGCACCTATTGTTCTTTATTTGTTTAAATAAGTGTATTTGATGTATTCCCTTCATTTGTGACGGTGAATCTGTATATCTAAAGGTATGTAGCAAATATTTTTCCACCCACACAAAAAATATCACTCATTTTCTATAAATACATATACATATAAGAATAGCATGTGTCACTAAAAAGTAATATTGCTATAACATAAGTGTATATATATCTATATATTGTATGATATAAAGGTTGCAGTAGCTAAATAAATCGTTTTAAAATATCACTGTAATATTATTCATACTGTGCTTTATAATTTCACTAGTATTTTATCTGTTAAAATTTTAAAAACATTTTACAATTTTTTCTAACTGAAGCTAATAAGAAAATATCACAAATGATGCCACAAAACGCGAAATTGTAATTAGCTTTCACTGCAATGGTTCATATGTATTCATACAAGGCAAGAGGGGGGGATTTAGAGGACCTGTCCCTCCCCAAAATTCCGAAATTCTAACAAATATTATTCCACCCACACAGAAAATATCACTCATTTTCTAAAAATACTTATACATATAAAAATAACATGTGTCACTGAAAAATAATACTGCTGTAACAAAAGTATATATATATCTATATATTATATGATACAAAGGTTGCAATAGCTAAATAAATCATTTTAAAATATCACTGTAATATTATTCATACTGTGCATTATAATATCACTAGGATTTTAGCTGTTAAAGTTTTAAAAACATTTTACAATATATACTAACTGAAGCTAATAAGAAAACACACAAAATGATACCACAAAACGCGAAATTGTAATTAGCTTTCACTGCAATGGTTTATATGTATTCATACAAGGCAAGGCCGTAGGCAAAGAGGGGATTTAGGGCACCTGTCCCTCCCCAAAATTCCGAATTCTAAAATAATGTTTTTTAGAAAGAAAATGAACCATGTAAGGGGGGGGGGTCTTCTACCGAGCAGTGTGTTTAGACAGTGTGTTTAGTGTCGTTGAGTTAAACAGTAGGTGCACATTTTATTGAACAGGTAAGAGCAAGTTGACTAACACTCTTAGCAATTCATCACAAAAATGATGCACGGTCGGAAGAAATTGGGAAACTTTTGTATGCAAAAAATATTCTTCCACCCACACAGAAAATATCAATAATTTTTTATAACTACATATACACATAACAATAACATGTGCCACTAAAAAGTAGTATTGCCATAACAAAAGTGTGTATATCTGTATATTATATGATACAAAGGTTGCAATAGCTAAATAAATTATTTTAAAATATCACTGTAATAGCAGTGCATAGACAACAGTGTGCTTAAAACATTGTGTTTAGTGACGTTGATTTAAACAGTAGGTGTACATTTTATTGAACAAGAGCAAATTGACTAGCACTCTTAGCAATTCATCACAATAATGATGCACGGTTGGAAGAAATTGGGAAACTTTTTGCATGTAACAAATATTATTCCACCCACACAGAAAATATCACTCATTTTCTAAAAATACATATACATATAACAATAGCATGCGTTACCAAAAAGTAATATTGCTGTAACAAAAGTGTATATATATCTATATATTATATGATACAAAGGTTAAAATAGCTAAATAAATCGTTTTAAAATATCACTGTAATATTATTCATACTGTGCTTTATAATATCACTAGGATTTTAGGTGTTAAAATTTTAAAAACATTTTACAATTTATACTAACTGAAGCTAATAAGAAAATATCACAAATGATGCCACAAAACGAGAAATTGTAATTAGCTTTCACTGCAAAGGTTCATATGTATTCATACAAGACAAGAGGGGGGCTTTAGAGGACCTGTCCCTCCCCAAAATTCCAATATTCTAAAGAACTGTTTTATGGAAAGAAAATGAACCATGTGAGGGGGGGTTATCTACTTAGCAGTGCATAGACAACAGTGTGCTTAAAACAGTGTGTTTAGTGACTGATTTAAACAGTAGGTGCACATTTTATTGAACAAGTAAGAGCAAATTGACTAGCACTCTTAGCAATTCATCACAATAATGATGCACGGTCCGAAGAAATTGGAATTTTTTTTTACATATCTTCAAGGCTAGCATATTTTATAATATATAGTTAAAATTTTTGAACATGTTCGTTTCAAAATTATTCTTTTTCTCTGGTTATACTTCTGTTTTAAAAATCAGAATTTAATACCATACATAGTTTATGTCTTTTCAATGTTAATTTTACTTTTAAATTCATTTTGCAGTTACTTCATTACTAACTATAGGCTTAATATTTGTTCATTCTGTCATTCTTTAATTATTTTAATATTTTAAAACCTCATTGTATTATGATGCTCATTAGGGATATACATAAATACGAACGCCTGTAGTTTTATTGAAGTATTATTCACAAAAAAACAATGTTTTACTCCTTGGTCCCCCTCCAAATATAATTTCTGGCTACGGCCCTGATACAAGGAACGAATCAATTGTAAACTAATAACCTAAAAAACAAATAATTTTTTTTTAATTTTTACTTACAGCATTTTATCAGAGATATTGCTTTTATAAAGAATATGTGTTTTGATTCAGATTACAATAAAGAATATAATTCAGAAAGTAAAACATAATTGGATGTGGATTATTCGTATTTGAAGAACTTTTGTAATTAGAAGTATAATTAAAAGAATATCTACGACTAACAGTTGCAGAGATAAAGGCCGGTGAAGGTAATTTATTGTGCATTCTGTATATGTTAAGTGTGCCGAAACGATGAAAAGCAAAGTTAGAAGGGAGGCAGACTTGTAACATCGTTATGAATCATTTTCACACTAGAAAGCAGGAGAGAAGCTGGTTAGGTAGCGCTGTACATGACTTCTCAAGATTGGTACCTGTTATGTGAAGGTAATTTGTTGTGCATTCTGTATATGAAAAGTGTGCCGAAACATTGAGAACAAAGTTAGAAGGGAGGCAGAGTTGTAACATCGTTAGGAATCTTTTTCACACTAGAAAGCATGAGCGAAGATGGTTAGGTGGCTCTGTACTTGACTTCACAAGATTGGCATCTGCTATGTGACATAACGTAAAATGAACACGGTAAATATTTGAAGAGCTCTATTCAGTGAGTTATCTTAAATTTATCGAATGGATAAGAGGAAAGAAGTATTTATGGTATTTGTAACATGGAGCAAGCAAGCAGCAGCTGTTTGATCTTTAACGTACAGCTCACATTAACGATAAAAGTTTCACTCCGAATTAACATTCTTTCGCACTGTCATGCCAAAAAAAATTGTCTCTTTCTCTAGTAATTTCAATGTATGGCAGGTTTCCATTAACTGCTAATATTTCACCATGCTGCAAGTGCTTCGGTGTAATAAACTTATTGCCACAACGGTTTCATAAGGTTTGGTTTGGAGGGATATATCCTGTCTACTTTTTTGAAACACGAGGGCTAATGAGACAGGAACCTGCAGCTTAAAGCCGATTCCGAACGGCTACGAATATCCATGCCAATGTGGGATTCGAACCACGAACACCGGTACCGAAGGCCAGTATAGAGCAAAGTGATTGCTCATTTTAGACGCCAACTGTGAGCGACCTAGTATGTTCAAGGTTGTAAATGCTTTAAATCTTTACATGCATTTATTTTTATCAAATCCGATGCAATCTAAAGGGTGGAGCTCTTCACTGAATTATATTTCTGATTTCACATTATGTTACGCTACACGTGCCGACATTTAGAGGTCGTGTACAGCATCACCTATTCGTTCTTGACAATTCTTTCCAGTGTGATTATGATGCCTAACTATTTTCTTTAACTCCCTCCCAGGAACATATTCAGAGTTCTTGCCAGATTTCACACAAAATGTAGGCGTCTGAAATGGAAGATTCAGAGTCCTAAGTGGAAGAGGTATCGAAATTGGTCATCCTCTATGTGTTGAGACTATTAAATTAGTGTTGCCCCCCCCCATTTCGACATTGCCCTCTGAGCCTGTGATGGACGCAGGTGTTATCCAAAACAAGATCTCTGGAGCCATCAGAAATTAAGACCGCGTTATCACAAGAAAAAGGCAAAGAACAATTATGCGATTCAAGAGATAAATGTAACGATTTTAAGAGAAAGTGCCATCTAAGAAATCTTAAAAATGGCAATG
Source organism: Pardosa pseudoannulata (assembly GCA_032207245.1). Classification (NCBI taxonomy): domain Eukaryota; kingdom Metazoa; phylum Arthropoda; class Arachnida; order Araneae; family Lycosidae; genus Pardosa; species Pardosa pseudoannulata. The sequence goes on from CM063505.1 coordinate 45,961,283, forward strand.
AAGAATAAAACATATAACAGCCCTATTGCTGGAATTAAAAAGATGTAACTTATTGATGAATGTAAATAAATAATTTTTTAATTATCAACTTATTGACTTACAAATTATTTTTAATTTCATGAATTAGATAAAATATTTTTAATTCTATACTTTTCGGGAATTCAATGAAATATTTTTTATTTTAGGCTTTTCAAAGCACAGACGAAATATCAAAGCAGACAGTGGGCTTTCAAACTTAATTTGAAATATCTTTGGGAACAGTGGACTTTCAAATTAAATGCGAAATAACGTTGGATACAGTGGACTTTCGAAATGAATATAAAGCCACAGGGAACTGCGGTCTTTCATAATGAATATGAAATGTGTCTGGAGATGGTCTTTCCAAAGGTTTATCCAAATGAATGTGAAGTACCTATGGGGACAGTGGTCTTTCAAATGGAAAGTGAAATATCTTTGGGGAATTTTCAAAATGAATTTGTGGACTTTGGGGTGACAGTAAGGAATTTGCACCCACGACCTGTGTTTTGTATATGTGTGCCCTTATACCTACAGAATTGAGCCCATTGACCCATTCTACCCGGCGTTTCTTAGGAGAAATAGAACTCGGTCGGCTACTGCGGGCTGATAAGGTTTTTCGGATTGTTTTTGCAGGGCATCTGAAAGGAGGATTTTCCCTTTTAGGAAGAGCTTAAGTTTACAGAAGGTGACCCCCCCCCCGAAGAACGGATAGAAGATCTGCGGCACTGCAGTTCGCGGAGTCGACGTAAAGCCTGCAACCCTGGAGAATTTCTCTGTTTAGCAGCGAGGGAATTTTAGTTTGGATATGAAATGATCAGCCATCAGATCTGGTTAAGATAGGCTCCAAGACTCAGAACTATGATATTTTGTTATATTTTAATTTTTCATCAATCTTGTAAATAAATGTTGTGTATTTTCCTTAAAGTTTCGGAGGTAATTTAATGCATCCTCAGAGACGACCGAACACACATGTCCCAGTAAAGTAGGCGGCAGGTCCAACACTAGTATAGCGTCCCAAAAAAGAGAGTGTTTTACAGTGACTATGTGTAAATACCCCTTTTATCCTATTTTTTGGCTTCATAATCTTCAGAGGATGATAAGAAATACAGTGCGTAAAAAAGGAGAAATTTAGCGTTATCCATAGTAAATCACAGCGATATTTTTTTATTTTCAAATATCACTGAGTAGCAGTACTCTGAGACGAAATCTTTCAACACAGGAGGGAAAGAGGTAATTTCGAAAATATCCGACTCATAAATGCCAAAGAAAGGTGTTCATACGAAATAAATGGAAACATTGGGTGAATTTGTGATATGTGTTCAGAGTATTTTGGTTTCCTTATTTTCCTTTCGTGATTTTTCGAGTAGGTAAGATATATTCAGAAAGATGATTTGAAATAAGGTTAAACTATTTGACAATATAGTGGTTAATATCATGATGTAGAATAAGCTATCAATAACACAAATATAGCAACAATAATATAACACTGGGGATTGAAAAAATCTTATTTTAAACAAATATTATTTTAAGGTTTTCAAGGAATATGCGATGTAGATATGAAATATGTGAAACATTTTGATTTAAAATGCATACTGAAAAAGTTTAAAACGTTCGAATAAAAATAATTATATTTGATATGTATATTTAATTTATAATTTGCGATTTGCTTTAACGAGGTAATATAATAATGAATATCATAATATTGATAAATTTGTCGATGATAATCTTTGGTGTCATAATTTTACTGAAAGTAACATTTTGTAACATTTTTTTTAACTTTCACTAACATTTTTTTAAAATCTTAATCTTGTATTTATACTTTGATTTTGAATGTTGAAAAAATGATCTTGAATGATTTAAAGTCTTTTGTCATGTTTGTTATCCAAATTATTTTTACTTGAAGTTATTTTTGTTTGTGTAATGTACTACAAATTATACAACTTGTTTTGCGCATTTTGTTTCTAGAGGATTTTGCGCCATTAGATCCAATATAACGGACTAACTCAATATTTCTGAGAATAATTAACATATAAAGTTATTTGAGTTATATTATATGCATGCACAAATATCTATGTACCAGAAAGTAATGAATAGTAAATACTTAAAAATATTTTCTGAAAGTAATAGATTTTCTTATTGTTGAACTTCTATTTTTCTTTTCTAAAAACAGCACTGTTTGAACTGTTTAAAAGGCCCTGCTACAATACCACATGAATGAGGCATTATCATAGTATTACCTAATTTAAGACCCGATTGTTAATATCAGTCATATTGAGATTACTCCTTACATAGTCTACAAGGATTGTAAGGAAAATTGTGTTATATTAGTCCTAAATACAAAAAAAAAAAAAAATCACAAATTTAGTATGTAGGTGATTGCTGTTGAGGTTGCGTGTAGATTTTACCTAATAAGTAACTGATTCCATTTAAGATAAAAACATTTATTCAAGGCGTACGTACTTCGTACTGAAAAGCGCTCTCTGTGGTTACATTTTCCCTCGGCTTTACACCTGCCGAGAAGCGAGAAGAAAAACATGCAAATTATATCTTTGGCAGGATGCCAGGCGCGCGTGCAAGTGCAGATGTCCTTGAGAGTCGCTTGTGCTGCCATGAAGTAACTTCAAGTAATTTAAGAGAAACGATAAAAGTATAAATTTAACTATATGTAGGTAAAAGAAATTTATAACATAGTAAAAAACATTCGTTTATTAAAATATAAGTATAAAATTGGAAATATTTAAAATATTTACTGTCTACTAATTTTTTATGTTAAGTAGAAAAATAATTAATTAGTTACATTTAACACCGTTTACATAAAAAGTATATAAGACTGAAATGTTTTTACTCTCCCATTGTTTAGGAGACTATGTAAATTGCTGTTGCCATATGTATGAAATCTTTTAAGGCATATATTAAAATGGGATTGTTGGAGTTAGTGGGGGTGGTATATCCCGATTTACATTTGATCTCATGCCTGCCATATACTTAGGTTGTCGGAAATTGGAGTTAGAGGTTCATTTCATCCTATTCCATCCCTAAATACAAAATTAAAAAAAAAATTAGAACTCACCGTTGAGGTAAGATTGTTAGGGTTAAAATACAATACTGAAATTACTATACTGGTTTACTGTAATTTTTCGCATTATGCAATTTAGATTGCAAGCCTAAAGGAAGACGTGTACAACTAGATATTTTTTCAGTCTTAAAGGCAAAATTTCAAATACTGCTAACCATTTTTGTGTACGTACGAACGTGCAGATGTCACTTTGAAACTAGTTAAAATAAACTCAGGGGTGGTTTAACACTAGATTTACGGATATTGATCATATATCTATTTTTACTGAAGTGAGCCAATTTGACTCATACAAGAAAATGGAATATTTTTGCAAATAAAATAGTTCCAAATTAATTTAAAAGAAATGTTTATTATCAAACAATTCATGGAAAACATTTTTTACATATAAAATCTGTTTCTGAAACACATTTTCCGCAAACATTTCTATTACATTTAGCACAATGGTTTCTACATTTGTTTCTTTTGCGTGATTGTTGAACTTGATAATTTTCCATGCTTCAGTAGCATGAATTTCTGTCATTGGAATGGAAGTGTTCTCGACTTCTTCTCTATATTTAATTTATACTATACTTTATATACTTTATATTTACTTTATACTATATTTATTACTATATATTTATTTATTTTGATATACATTCTGTGAGTCAAATTGGCTCACAACCGTAAAAATAGGTATACAACATTTGATAATGCGAAATGAAGGGGTCTGCGGGGAAGAGGAATGAAAGTTTACATATATGTTGTTACTTAACTAAAAACCAAGGTATGTTTTTGAAAAGTGATATTAAAGTTATATATATATATATATATATATATATATATATATATATATATATATATATATAGTGATCAAATTTTTAATGAATCAAATTGGCTCGGTCCGTAAATCTAGTGTTAAATGAATATTTAAATTTTCAAAGTTAAATTTTCTTTATACGTACGTGCAGGCATAACACTGGAACTCCTGAAAACTGATTAAGACATGGTCAAAATGAGTTATTTTAGTTGAAATCTAACTATTGATTTTCTTTTTCGGTTACAAAACTTCCTCGGAAGAGAAGTAAAAATGAGAAAAATACAATAATTCAGTGAATTCATAAAATTAAACCTGTTATTTGTCCGCAATCTGGTCGGAAAGATAAAAAAAAGTCAATTTTCCATGAATTTAACTATGTACAGGTTATGACTATGAAATGATTAATAATGTGTATGTAATACGCTATGTATGTTAAATTTAGAGCACAATGTTAAGTCATGGCACAATTAATGAACAATGTTAAATCATAGAAAATGTGGAGTAAATTCATCAAGAACACCTTTCTCCGCCACCATAATTTAAGGATTTTTGTTGATCGACATGGTCAAAATGAATATTTTAGTTGAAATCTAACCACTGATTTTCTTTTTCGGTTACAAAACTTCCTCGGAAAAGAAGTAAAAATGGGAAAAATGCGATAATTGAGTGAACTCATAAAATTAAACCTGTTATTTGTCCTCAAGGTGGTCGGAAAAATTAAAAAAAGTCACTTTTTCATGAATTTAACTATGTACAGGCTATGACTATGAAGTGACTAATAATGTGTATGTAATACGCTATGTACAATGTTAAGCCAAGTTAAGCCATGGCACAATTAATGAACAATGTTAAATCAAAGAAAATGTGGAACCAATACATCAAGCACACCGTTCCTCACCGCCATAATTTAGTGATTTTTGTTGATCGCCAAATAATAAAATGGTAGAAATAATTTATGTCTCATAAACTCAAAGTCAAAAATGGCAAAAATTACGTGTTTTTCTTAAACACAAGCTTAAATGAATATAACACTTCATAAAAATTTTCTCAGATTAAAATGTAAAGATATATTACAAATAAGCTATTAAAAAAAAACTATTTTACGAAAAATTTGAGGAGGAAAATATAAAGAAACGTAGCATTTTCAACAATTCGAAACACAAATAAATGATTTTTTAGCAATATTTGCAGCTTAAATTATTTCTAAAGGTTAAATCACAATTTATTCAGGAACGGCAAACTCTCTTGGCCCAATTGTCTTTACTTGTCGAGTCTAAATCGTCAAATTTGGGGAAAATAGACGAGACGTGCCTAGTGCATCTGTACCGATAATGTTAAATTTATAGCAGTAAGCTCTGCAAATAATTCAGATTGAAAACTTTGAGGTTTATTAAGCCAGAGAGATAAATTTTCCTCGCAGAGATTTATTTGCACATGATTAATCAGTTTAATTCAAAACTACATTTCATTACACAAAACGTTGTCGTTTTAAAGCCTCAAGATAAACAATTGTTCTCATTAACATTACATTTAACAATTCTATCACGTATGATGTCTGCTTACACAGTAAATTCTAAATTGATTTTCTTTAACTATTTGTTCTCCTGGTGACAATGGGTAATATAGTATTACATATATTTATTTAAGAAGTGTTTCAAAAAGTTTTATTAGTTAATTGAAATCAAATATTTGACTACCTTCATTTTAAAACTTTTTCTTCAAAATCTGTAGAAATAAATTCAAATTTGTAGGAATAACAAAAAAAAAGAGATTAATTTATATTGATAATTATTTTTGATATTTTCTAATGTGTAAATGGACTTCTTGTGCTGTTATAGAGTAGTATCATATGTTTGATATGTTTATTTGTTTGACAATGGTCGAATGGCTAGGACTCTGCTCTTTGGTATTAGAATTCATAGGTTTGAACCTCACTGTTCACATGGATGTTCTTAATCATTCGGAATTCACTTTAGTCAGTAGGGTCTGGTATCATTAGCCTTAACAGTGCACATATAATCAATTGAATAATATAGGATGATATATAATTATTTAAAAAGTCTTTTTTAAAAATTTAATTACTTAAATGAGAAATTCAACACTCGAATTTGTATACATCGATTCTTATTTCCCTTCTTTTAAATATACAGGAAGAAATTCAATAATGTCTACATAGGTAGAAAAGACAGGAATTTTGTATTTTTCATTATTTCTGACAATTGTTATTGGTTTCCCGCTTCATTCAAGAAAAAAATTATATAAGAATTATATATTAAACCAAGATCTATACTTGTAAAAATGAAACTGTATTGAACGGAAAATGTACATTTTGAATAGTGAAATAGCTTTTAATTATGTAATATCCCATTTAAAACCCCGTTTCTGTGAAATTTTGAATTCTGTTTATTCCGCGCATGTGGCAAAATTGAATATTTGAAAAAATTTCAGCTAATAATAGTTTAAAGCGAATTAGTGATAATTCTTAACAAAATAAAAGATTCTGGTTTATTAGCACCAAGTTTAAAAAAATATTTCTTGTAAAAAACAGACTATCAGAACACGCTTAATGTAGAATACAAAATACGATAGCAGTTGACACTTATGGATATATATTTGGATCATTCGTTTGTAAAAAATGCAAATATCTTTACTTGTAATTTGCAAATGATGCAAATCGCAAGTCTCTTGCAATAAGCAAGTAAGCACTTGCTTATTGCATGTGATGATGTAAAAAGTAGTAAGCCATTAACAAAAGGTATGCTGTTTTAAGTAGATAAAATGTATTAAAATTTATTTAAGTATTAAATTCATCTGCATCACTTTTTTCCTTCTTTCCTCTACTAAGAGCTTTAGCCATATAATAAAGCCAGCATCTAACTGAAGCATAAATGTGGTGAATGTTTCCCCAGAATACCAGCTAGTCTCATGAGTACCACTAGTCTTAAAAGTTTGAAGAACACTGCTTTATATTTATTAGTGCCTTATATTCATATATATTTTAAAAGCTTAAATGTTTCTCCAGAATACCAGCTAGTCTCATGAGTACCACTTGTCTTAAAAGTTTGAAGAACACTGCTTTACATTGATTAGTGCCTTATATTCATATATATTTTAAAAGCTTAAATCTTAAAGAGGTTTAAAGCTTTTACAGAAGATCATATATTTTTAAAAGTACCACAAACCTTAAAATTTTGGGGATTACCGCTTTATTTTAATGCATTATCTTCATATTAAATTGAAAAGCTTCACATAAAAAGTTTTAAGGTTTTGTCAGAAGATCATATACATTCAACAGTACCCCGATTCTTAAAAGTGTGAAGAACATGTCAAATGAATTATATTAATATTAACCTTAAAACTTAAAAAATATATGGTATTATAAGATCATATAGTTTCAAGAGTTCTATGAGTCTAAAATGTTTGAAGACCACTGCTTTATACCTAATACATTATAATAATATTAACCTTAAAAACTATATATATATATATATATATATATATATATATATATATATATATATATATAGTTTTACAAGATCATATAATTTCAAGAGTGCCATGAGTCTAAAAAGTTTGAAGACCACTACTTTATTCTGATACATTATATTCATATAACCTTTAAAATTTAAAAATATATATATGGTCTTACAAGATCATATAGTTTCCAGAGTACCATGAATCTAATATGTTTGAAGATATCTACTTTATTCTAATACATTATTCATATAAACTTTAAAATTTAAAAATAGTATATGGCAAGATCATATAGTTTCAAGAGTACTATGAGTCTAAAAAGTTTGAAGACTACTGCTTTATTCCTAATACTTTATATTAATATTAACCCTAAAAATTAAAAAAGTATATGATTTTACAAGAACATATCATTTTATTAGTACCATGAGTCTAATAAGTTTGAAGACCACTGCTTTATTCCTAATACATTATATTCATATAAACCTTAAAATTTAAAATTTTTTTATGGTTTTACAAGATCATATAGTTTCAAGTGTACCACGAGTCTAAAAATATTGAAGACCACTGATTTATTCCTAATATATTATATTCATATAAACCTTAAAATTTAAAATTTTTTTATAGTTTTACAAGATCATATAGTTTCAAGAGTACCATGAGTCTAAAAATCTTGAAGATCACTGATTTATTCCTAACACATTATATTAATATTAACCTTAAAAATTAAAAAAAAAAAATATGGTTTTACAAGATCATATAGTTTTAGGAATACCATGAGTCTAAAATGTTTGAAGACCACTGATTTATTCTAATATATTATATTCATATAACCTTTAAAATTTAAAAGAAGTATATGGTTTTACAAGATGTTATAGTTTCAAGAGTACCATGAGTCTAAAAAGTTTGTAGACTACTGCTTTATTCCTAATACATTATATTAATATTAATCCTAAAATTAAAATTTTTTATGATTCTACAAGATCATATCATTTTAGGAGTACTATGAGTCTAAAAATTTGAAGACCACTGCTTTATTGCTAATACATTATATAGATATAAACTTTAAAACCTAAAAAAAGTATATGGTTTTGCAAGATTATATAGTTTCAGGAGTATCATGAGTCTATAACGTTTGAATACCACTTATTCCTAATACATTATATTCATATAAACTTTAAAGCTTAAAAAAGTATATGGTTTTACAAGATCATATAGTTTCAGGAGTACCATGAGTCTAAAAATTAGAAGACCACTGCTTTATTCCTAATACATTATAATAATATCAACCTTAAAATTTAAAAATTATATGGATTTACAACATCAGATAATTTCAGGAGTACCATGAGTCTAAAATGTTGAAGACCACTGCTTTTTTCCTAATACATTATATTCATATTAACCTTAAAAATTAAGAAATGTATTGTTTTATAAGATCATATAGTTTCAGGAATACAATGAGACTAAAATGGCTGAATACTAGTTCTTTATTCTAATATATTATATTCATATAACCTTTAAAATTAAAAAATATATATACGGTTTTACAAGATCATATGGTCTCAAGAGTACCATGAGTCTAAAAAGGTTGAATACCACTGTTTTATTCCTAATACATTATATTAATATTAAATTTAAAAATTTAAAAAAAATATAGTTTTACAAGATCATATAGTTTTAGGAATACCATAAGTCTAAAATGTTTGGAGACCACTACTTTATTCTAATACATTATATTCATATAACTTTTAAAAATAAAAAATATATATATGGTTTTACAAGATCATATAGTTTCCAGAGTACAATGAGTCTAATATGTTTGAAGACCTCTACTTTATTCTAATGCATTATTCATATAAACTTTAAAATTTAAAAAGAGTATATGGTTTCTAAGACCATATAGTTTCAAGAGCATCATGAGTCTAAAAAGTTTGAAAACTACTTCTTTTTTCCTAATACATTATATTCATATAAGTTTAAAACTTAAAAAAAGGTATATGGTTTTACAAGATCATATAGTTTCAAGAGTACCATGAATCTAAAATGTTTGAAGACCACTACTTTATTAATAATACCTTATATTCATATAAACGTCAAGATTTAAAAAAAAGTATATAGTTTTACAAGATCATATATAATTTTAGTAGTACCATGAGTCTGAAAGTTTGAAGACCACTGCTGTTTTCCTAACATATTATATTCATATAAACTTTAAAACTTAAAATCAGTATAAGGCTCAAAATCAGATAGATTCAGGAGTACCATGAATCTAAAAAGTTCGAAGACCTCTGATTTATTCTAAGGCAATATATTTATGTTAACTTTAAAAGTCACAAATGAATAGAGATTTTTTAACACAGCAATAAATTAATAGAATTGTTTTAATATGATGTATATTCAAGAATGTATTTAGAAGAAATTTTGAAAGGAACAAAGAAACTGAAAACACAAATGGTGGATATCTTCATTCATTCAATCATGACTTCTTCAGGAAAAATATATTTTGTCCTCGGATTTTAATGGTACAAAATTTTTTATGGTCATGATAAAACAAATATTT
>CM063505.1:45978703-45986203 GCA_032207245.1 Pardosa pseudoannulata
AATCATAAAACTAATAATGTAAAAACTAGTTTATATTTGTGCAAATGTTTCCAGAATCTATATAGTAGACAAGAACGTCCGGCTTCATTTTCCTGTATATACCGTTATTTTTGTACCCACAAACAAACCTTGTTGTTACACTAACCCGTACTAGTACGTGACCCGCGTTTAAGTTTCAATCGTCAGAAAACGTACTGGTACGTATCCCTCGCTCAAGTATCAATCGTCAGAAAACGCACTAGTACGTGTCGTAGGATTCGAACACACGAACTCCCGTACCGAAGGCCAGTACCCTAACCAATCGGTCATCCTTTCGCGAAAACGATATGGAAAGAGTTAGCTGTTATAGAGTTAGTTAGTAAAGAAATAGTTAGCAGAACCAGTGCTGATAACAAGAAAATTTAATTTATTAAAACACTTGAGGAATGTCTAAGCAGCAATGATAGGGATAACTAACTTTCAGCTATTCCAGGAACATCACCAAAAGAGTTGAATATGAAACTATTAGTTTCTGTATCAGTCTTCCCTGTTTGAAACTGAAAAAGTTAAAATGCGTCAGAGCTGCTGCCTTGACACACATGTGAGTTCAAGGGCTTAATCAAATATACGTAAATGTCTAAATTTTATGGAAGGATACGTAATACTCCCACTGAAAAGGTTAATTGTCTAATTTAAGCCTACATAAACAATCTATAGACCAACATTGGAAATTTCATTCATAGTCTTTAATCCTTTGGCAGTTCCCATATGAGAAAATAATTATATTATGAACATCAGATATAAAGCTTTAAATTTAATTCTACTAACAAGAGTACAAATAAATTTTAGATGTTAAATCAACTTATTTTAAGATTAAAATATAGTTCATCGTGTATGACATGTGATATACCAATATTTGAGGCATTGGATGTATATACCGTATAAAATGGACAAGACAGGGAAATTGTCTTAAAATCTAGAAAAAAGGAGGGGAAAATCTAATTACATCGAAACGTTTCCGTCTAATAGTCATCACTACAGTCATATATATATATATATATATATATATATATATATATATATATATATACACACATATATATATACATATATATATATATATATATATATCTATCTATATATATATATATATATATATATATATATATATATATGTATATATGTATATATCTATGTATATATATATACAGACATATCTATATATATATATATATATATATATATATAGAGAGAGAGAGAGAGAGAGAGAGATATATATATATAGATATATATATATATATATATATATATATATATATATGTATATATATACATATATATATATATATATTTATACATATACATATACATAAGAATATACATACATATATATATACACATATACATATACATATACATATACATATACATATACATATATATATATATATATATATATATATATATATATATATATATATATATATACAGATACATTGGAAAATCACAAAAGAAGCGGAGCAAACTGAACACTTGCAAAATGTAAATATGGAGATTATGTAAAATACTTATTTTACATATGTTATAAAATTTCGAGTACTTTTCTAATATAAAAGTGCTATATTAAATTCATACCATCATATGCAAGTTAGGTTTGCAAAAATCTACATCAAAATGATATTGGAATATTATTTTTAGTCTAAATAAACTAAAGAGTATAACAGTTTTTATATTATTAAACCATCTATAGAAGTAAATTATACAAATATATTATTTATTTTTAACTTATTTTAAAATGTTTAACAAAGTTATTCTTTTCAACACTGTTTTAGTGTTAAGAAATGGAAGCATTCTAATATATATTTGAGTGTCTGATATTTTCTAATTTTGATAACCAATCTATGTCTTACTAAACTATTGCTTTCTATTTAATTTAACTTCAATTCCTTTCAAACAGAATCTTTTATAATTTCTACCTAGGAAACCTTTCTTTTACAGGCAATCGCTAACGATTGTTTTGATGTGAATCTAAAAATATCTAAGAAACTTTAATTTCTGTTAAATTTGGAACTTTAAACTCTTTTTTAAACTATTTTTAACTCATTATGGCAGATTTAATAGAAAATGAAAGTTTGTTTTTGGTAAATTATTCCTGCTATAACAGTATGGAAAAATACTTGATATTATGACAATAAAATTAATTATATAAAATTAAACAAATAGTAAAAATGAGGACTAAAATACATTTTAATTGAAATTTTCTCTCTATATTTCAAGTCATTAATATAAATATTGTTTACGAATCAATATTTACATTTTTTAGAAATCAAATTTATACAGAGTACATTTCATCTGCTTCATTTCAAAATCTATTATTTTCAAAATCTATTCTTTCAAAAACACACACATTTAAAGGAAAATATTTCAAGTAATGTATTTAGACTCTGAAATAGTCCTTCTTAATTAAAAGATAACATACCTTTAAAATTCGTTAATCCACCACTAGAGAATAACTTTCCCTAAAGGTAAACTTGGATATATCTAGTACATCAACTCATGTCCCAGACCATCGCATAAACAATTGAATCAGATGTCTAGGGCCCGACTAGCCAAAGTTCTATTTTGAATAGATTTCAAAATACGATAGTTTACTTTTCTGTTGAACAACTGTGTATGATAAACAAATAAAGAAAAATATATAGCTTTTTTATATTGTTACAAGGTTTAGCCTATAACACATAACAGTTTAATAGTTTTCGCATTTATTTGTAGTTTATACTTTTAGATTCTAACATATAAGAAGAAGTATTCTAAAAGTACTTATAGACAAATATCAGGACATTATGATAAAGAAAAACACGAAAAAGTAGCACACCTTAAAAGGGTAACATACCTTAAAAATTCGTCAATCCATCACTAGAAAATAATCTAGTACATTAACTCAGGTCAAAACCATTTCATAAACAAATGACACAAATGTCTACTGTCTGATGTTTTAAAGGGTTACCCAAACTACTAAGTGGAATCTATTTATAATTGGATAGTTTACATTTTTGATGGTCAACCGTACAAACAAATAAAAAAAATATATTGCATTTTTATATTGTTACAAGGTTTAGCTTATGACATATAACAGTTTAATAGTTTTCGCATTTATTTTCAGTTTATACTTTTAGATTCCAACAAATAAGAAGCAGTATTCTAACAGTACTTATAGATAAATATCAGAACATTATGATAAAGAAAAACATGAAAAAGTAGCACACGTTTAAAGGATAACATACCTTTAAAATTCGTCAATCCATCACTAGAAAATAATTATATATCTAGTACATTAACTCAGATGTAAACCATCGCATAAACAAATGACACAAATGTCTACGGTATGGTGTTTAAAAGGGTTACTCAAACTGCTAAGTAGAATTTATTTCTAAATAAGATATTTTACAGTTTTGATGGTCAACCGTACAAACAAATAACGAAAAATATATTGTATTTTTGTATGGTTATAAGGTATAGACTATGACACATGACAGTATAATAGTTTTGGCATTCATTTGTAGTTTATACTTTTAAATTCTAAGAAATAAAAAATGGTATTATAAAAGTACTTATAGACAAATATAAGATCATCATGATAAAGGAAAACACGAAAAAAGGTAGCACACATTTAAAGAATAACATACCTTTAAAATTCTTCAATCCATCACTAAAAATTATCATATATCTAGTACATTAACTCAGGTCAAAACCCTTGCATAAACAAATGACACAAATGTCTACGGTCTGGTGTTTTAATGGGTTAGCCAAAATGCAAAGTGGAATAAATTGCTAAATAAGATATTTTACATATTTGATGGACAAGCCTACAAAAAATAAACAAAATTATACTGCTTTTTTATATGGTTACAAGTTTTAGCCTATGACACATGACAGTATAATAGTTTTGGCATTCGTTTGTAGATTATACTTTTAGATTCTAACAAATTAAAATACGGTGTTCTAAAAGTACTTATAGACAAATATAATATCATTATGATAAAGGAAAAGACGGAAAAAGGTAGCACACCTTTAAAGGATAACATACCTTTAAAATTCGGCAATCCATCACTAGAAAATAATCATATATCTAGTACATTAACTCAGGTCAAAGCAATTGCATAAACAAATGGCACAAATGCCTACGGTCTGTTGTTTTAAAGTGTTAGCCAAACTGCTATGTGGAATAAATTTCTAAATAAAATTGTTTACATTTTTGATGGTCAACCGTACAAACCAAATAAAGAAAAATATATTGCTTTTTTTATATGGTTACAAGGTTTAGCCTATGACACGTGACAGTATAATAGTTTTGGCATTCGTTTGTAGATTATACTTTGAAATTCTAAGAAATAAAAAATGGTATTTTAAAAGTACTTATAGACAAATATAATATCATTATGATAAAGGAAAAGACGGAAAAAGGTAGCACACCTTTAAAGGATAACATACCTTTAAAATTCGGCAATCCATCACTAGAAAATAATCTAGTACATTAACTCAGGTCAAAGCCATTGCATAAACAAATGGCACAAATGCCTACGGTCTGTTGTTTTAAAGTGTTAGCCAAACTGCTAAGTGGAAATTTTTAAATAAGATAGTTTACATTTTTGATGGACAACTGGACAAACAAATAAACAAAAATATATTGCTTGTTTATATGATTACAAGGTTTCGCCTATGACACATAACAGTTTAACAGTTTTGTAGTCTATTCTTTTAAATTCTAAGAAATAAAAAATGGTATTATAAAAGTACTTATAGACAAATATAATATCATTATGATAAAGGAAAAGACGGAAAAAGGTAGCACACCTTTAAAGGATAACATACGTTTAAAATTCGGCAATCCATCACTAGAAAATAATCATATATCTAGTACATTAACTCAGGTCAAAGCCATTGCATAAACAAATGACACAAATATCTGCGGTCTGGTGTTTTAAAGATTTAGCCAAACTGCTAAGTGGAATAAATTGCTAAATAAGATAGTTTACATTTTTGATGGACAACTGGACAAACAAATAAACAAAAATATATTACTTTTTTATATGATTACAAGGTTTCGCCTATGACACATAACAGTTTAACAGTTTTCGCATTCCTTTGTAGTTTACACTTTTAGATTCTAACAAATAAAAAGCGGTGTTCTAAAAGTACTTATATACAAATATCAGAACAATATGATAAAAAAAAACACGAAAAAAGTAGCACACCTTTAAAGGATAACATACTTTTAAAATTCGTCAATTCATCACTAGAAAATAATCATACATCTAGAACATTAACTCGTCAAAACTATTGCATAAACAAATGACACAAATGTCTAAGGTCTGGTGTTGTAAAGGGTTAAACAAACTGCTATGTGGAATAAATTTCTAAATAAAATTGTTTACATTTTTGATGGTCAACCGTACAAACCAAATAAACAAAAATATATTCCTTTTTTATATTGTTACAATGTTTAGCCTATGACTCATTACAGTTTAATAGTTTTTGCATCCATTTGAAGTTTATACTTTTAGATTCTAACAAATAAGAAGCGGTATTCTAAAAGTAATTATAGACAAATATCAGAACATTATGATAAAGAAAAACACGAAAAAAGTAGCACACCTTGAAAGGATAACATACTTTTAAAATTCGTCAATTCATCACTAGAAAATAATCATACATCTAGAACATTAACTCGTCAAAACTATTGCATAAACAAATGACACAAATGTCTAAGGTCTGGTGTTGTAAAGGGTTAAACAAACTGCTATTCGGAATAAATTGCTAAATAAGATATTTTACATATTTGATGGACAAGCCTACAAAAAATAAACAAAAATATACTGCTTTTTTATATGGTTACAAGTTTTAGCCTATGACACATGACAGTATAATAGTTTTGGCATTCGTTTGTAGATTATACTTTTAAAGTCTAAGAAATAAAAAATGGTATTATAAAAGGGCTTATAGACAAATATCAGATTATTATGATAAAGAAAAACACGAAAAAAGTAGCACACCTTTAAAGGATAACATACTTTTAAAATTCGTCAATTCATCACTAGAAAATAATCATACATCTAGAACATTAACTCGTCAAAACTATTGCATAAACAAATGACACAAATGTCTAAGGTCTGGTGTTGTAAAGGGTTAAACAAACTGCTATGTGGAATAAATTTCTAATTAAGATAGTTTACATATTTGATGGACAACCGTACAAACTAAATTAACAAAAATATATTGCTTTTTTATATTGTTACAAGGTTTAGCCTATGACACATTACAGTTTAACAGTTTTCGCATTTATTTGTAGTTTATACTTTTAGATTCTAACAAATAAGAAGCCGTATTCTAAAAGTACTTATAGACAAATATCAGAACATTATGATAAAGATAAACACGAAAAAGTAGCACACCTTTAAATGATAACATACCTTTAATTTTGTCAATCCATCACTAGAAAATAATCATATATCTAGTACATTAACTCAGATGAAAACCATCGCATAAACAAATGACACAAATGTCTACGGTATGGTGTTTTAAAGAGTTACCCAAATTGCTAAGTAGAATCTATTTCTAAATAAGATAGTTTACATTTTTGATGTTGAACCGTACAAACAAATAAAGAAAAATATATTGCTTTTTTTATATGGTTACAAGGTTTAGCCTATGACACGTGACAGTATAATAGTTTTGGCATTCGTTTGTAGATTATACTTTGAAATTCTAAGAAATAAAAAATGGTATTTTAAAAGTACTTATAGACAAATATAAGATCATTATGATAAAGGAAAACACGAAAAAAGGTAGCACACATTTAAAGAATAACATACCTTTAAAATTCTTCAATCCATCACTAAAAATTATCATATATCTAGTACATTAACTCAGGTCAAAACCCTTGCATAAACAAATGACACAAATGTCTACGGTCTGGTGTTTTAATGGGTTAGCCAAAATGCAAAGTGGAATAAATTGCTAAATAAGATATTTTACATATTTGATGGACAAGCCTACAAAAAATAAACAAAATTATACTGCTTTTTTATATGGTTACAAGTTTTAGCCTATGACACATGACAGTATAATAGTTTTGGCATTCGTTTGTAGATTATACTTTTAAAGTCTAAGAAATTAAAATACGGTGTTCTAAAGTACTTATAGACAAATATAATATCATTATGATAAAGGAAAAGACGGAAAAAGGTAGCACACCTTTAAAGGATAACATACGTTTAAAATTCGGCAATCCATCACTAGAAAATAATCATATATCTAGTACATTAACTCAGGTCAAAGCAATTGCATAAACAAATGGCACAAATGCCTACGGTCTGTTGTTTTAAAGTGTTAGCCAAACTGCTAAGTGGAAATTTTTAAATAAGATAGTTTACATTTTTGATGGACAACTGGACAAACAAATAAACAAAAATATACTGAATTTTTATATTGTTACAAGGTTTAGCCTATGACACGTGACAG
>CM063505.1:45991203-46021203 GCA_032207245.1 Pardosa pseudoannulata
AACTCTCGTATTAGTACTCAATTTAGCAACTTACGTTTCACAATGACAGTGCCTACATATAGAACGATAAAAGAAAATTGGTTTCACTGCTGAATTATTCTAGCGAGCAATGCATTCTAATGTTATCTTGAATGTGATATATGATGAAGCGCATTTGGCATTATTTTCGGGAATAAAACTCCCGGATAGTCATTAATGACACTAATAAAAAAGTTATAAATGCCAGGAATCAACGAGGGAAAATAAATAAGCTTTAAGTTTCCATTTACTTCAGTGACCAGAAGCGTGAAAAGCATAGAACACAGATGTAGTGGAGGACATAATTTAAATAAAAATGCATTTGGGAAATGAATTCTAGATTTATTTTCTGTATATTTTATGCATGAATTGGTTGTTTATTTATAAAGCTTAATCTCTGTATATTTAGTATAAACAACAGAGGAAAAAAATAAACGATCTTATATCCAGATGCAAAAACTTTAAATGGAAGCTACTAAAGGGAATTTCCAGTAAATTGTTTTCAAATTTATTTCCGTAAAATACAAATTGATCTGCATACTTTCATCATTCTATATTAGAGTTTATTTATCTATATATATTTAACCCTATATTGAACAGTTTTTTAAACCCCTTTTTTTCACACACATTTGTGGGCACAGGATATATCTAAAAAATTGTATTAAGCATTTTTTATCGTTTTTAAGGAAAAATTGTGCTTGATGCATATTTGAATATATAGTATGCATTATAAGGACTGCTGTAGAATATATGAAAAAACTTAATATGAAATTAAAACTAAATACCTTGATCAACTAACGATAAAATCCATTGGTTCAAATGTTAAAAATTACAAGTAATTTTTTTATGTAAAACTAGACTATCCTACAGACGTTGTCCTATTTTAATGTTGTAAATCCAAAAATTGTAAAATATTTTAAATAAATTATAAATTGGATCGTTCAGATGGAAAAGTAAAGAAAAAAATTAAAAATACTTGACGCTACCACGCGTACAGTCATCACAAAAGTAATTAGAATAAATTAAAATTCGCTTATACGGGGATTCGATTTTGGTACTCCTCGTTCTGAAGGCAGTGGAAAATTTCAAGCGGCATTTTAATGATCTCAAAAATCGCGGGATTCTGAATTTTTAATTAAAAAAAAACATTCTCTATCGGATCAAATTGTGAATCTAAACCATGAACTTAGTTACATACACAAAATTTCATCAAAATGAATCCAGCCGTTTATGAGGAGTTTTATTGCAAACACACGGGCAGAAGAATTTTATATATAAAGATAACAGAAAAATGATGATATAGGATACTCAATAATATTTTTGCCATATATAATATTCAATTACTACTATCTAAAGAATAAAAACAGAATGAAATTTAAAAGGATTCATTCATGTACAACAAATATGAAATAAATGCGAATACTCTTTTCCTAAATATAGCAAAGGATGAAACTTGAATTCATTCATACAGACATCAGAGTGCTGCGTAGTGGAGTTAACTAATAAAAGGTTTTATTCATTAATATTTTATCAAGATTTAAATAAATAAAAATATCACTTTTAAGTAAACCGATAAATTAGTATATGAAATTATTCTTGTTTAGGAAGAAAAGGAATTATAATCTCAAATAATTCTGTTCTTTATAAATTGTTCACACCTTCCTTTAAGGAACAATTTTATTTAGAGATTGCATCTGCAAACACTGTGAAACCTTGGAATACAGGAAAAAGATCCGAAAAGTTATTATGATATTTTGTTATATAACAGATATATATTACAGGTTTGGAGAGCTAAGGTATAGTTCTTTAAGACAAAAGGGCTAAAAAGACTGGGACCTACTGCTTGAAGCCGATTCTGAACAACCATGTTACAAAGGGATTTTTAAACTCATGAATTCCGGTATTGAAGACCAGAGCCGTAACCTAGTCGGCTATCGTTCTGCTACGTGATAGGACTTAAGTCAACTAGCAACTATAAAACGAATACGCAGGTTTTTTAAATCCTTTATTAGTTGTCCTACATTCTTTAGACCGAACGATGGCCGAATGATTAGGGTGCTGGCCTTCAGATCCGGAGTTCGTGGGTTCGAATCCCACTATGGCATGGATGTTCGTAGCCGTTCAGAATTGGCTTTAAGCAGTAGGTCCCAGTCTCGTTAGCCCTCGTGTTGCAAAAAGTAGACCGTAGCACTCCCAAACCAAACCAAACCAAACCTACATTCTTTATTTGCTCAATATGGCACTCAAATGATTAATCAATGAATGTATTTAGTGTGGAACCAACCAGCTCCCTCAAGCCATATTTTCTGCCTCAAAGTTACCAAGCCAGATGTTTATACAGTCGAACTTCGTATAACTCCACTTCCTATAAGTCGAATAATCTACTAACTCGAACATTTAATCAAGTCCCGAATCATTTCTATACTTTTCTTTAAAAAACTGTCTCGATAACTCGAAGTGAACGTCTTCTAACTCGAAGTTTTTGTGATAGATTTCCCCGGTAAAAAACACAATTCTGTTCAAAACTTCGAATGCCAGTTCATTCGTGACCTTCGAAAACCTCTGTTCTCGAGAGGTCACGAGCAAGCACAGGACGTTATTCACATCTTACAACAATACCTGGAGACCACCGAAGGTACAGACAACACCCTATTTAACTTTGTTAAAAAATTAGGTGACTTTGTGAATGCCAACAACCTTGAAAATAATTGCTTTTTTCAAATGACATTTACATGGTATTTTACTAATTAATATGTATAGACCATATTTCTTGAGTTTTAATAAAACTTTTGAACCCATTCTTCTTTTGTTATTTCATAGGCTATTAAAAAAATTGAAATGCGTACAACTATAGTATCATGGCACATATGAAACCATTTAAACCATGTCGACCCATCTTATAAGTGCCAGTTGAGAGGAATGGTAGGTAACTTCGATAACTCGAACTTCGGATAAGTCAAATATTTTTGGGGTTCCCCTGAGACTTCGAGTTATCGAAGTTCGACTGTATCAATAAATTCACCCCAGAACAATCCATTTCACAACAGAGTGCATCGAATTGACTATTAATTTTACCTCAAATTATGAGGTTATGTTTACCTGGCATAGGGGAATAATTTTTAAACTTGGAAACTCCGAAACTTTATTATAATTTTTTTTCTTGTAGTAATTCATTTCTCGACTCTAATTGCGTTTTCTAATTGTGTTAGATACATATTCCTTTTCTACAATTTAATTTAACATTTTAATTTTATTTGGATAGTATGCTTTGAAAATATCTAAAACATAACTAAGAATAATTCAAATGGGTTTAATATTAAGGAAAAGATTAGGTCCAAAGAAAAGCAAAAGCAAACTAGAAAAATTTAAATATTTAAACCTTATTCTTTCTTTATTCTTTAGAATTTGTGCTCCGTTTTTGTATGAGAAAGGGATCATTGATATTCCGTTTGCTTATGAAATATCCGGAGTTGCCAGATTCTCTAGATGATTGGTTGGGAGCTTACTGTCTATTGCTTTCTTACACGAGAGCTAAAAGTACCGAGATCTACTACTTAAAACCGATTCATATCGGCTAAGAACAACTGTGCTAGCAATGATTCAAACCTACGAAATAGGGAAGCGCCTTACCAATTCGGCCATTGTTCAGCAGTCTTTGAAAAAAAATATAATATGAAATGAAAGATTGAATGTGCAAAAAATTTCTTTTTTTTTACCAATAAGATATTAAAAAGTACAAAACCACTTATATAAAAAAACAAAGCAAAACAAATGCAATCTAAAAGCATTTCTATAAAATACAAATGAATCAACAGAATGAGAAATTACTCAAATTAACCTTCATGGTCAACTAGTGTCTGCCTTCAACATTAGGAATGGTCTTTATTATTATGCCGACCAGGATATTTCTTCCGTGGTCAGACTTTCTCTTCTATGTACTTTTGTTTACAATAGTACGTTGTTACTGTTGATTCCCATTCATTCCGGTAAAAAAATAATTTAGCCTCTTAGAACACCAGGATGTGTTGGGGCCGACATTCATTGCATGTGCCACTGCACTCTTTGACGAGTCTAACTTGTCGATAAAACCTCTTTTTATGAGCTTGCATATAATTGTTCAGATGAGGCAAATTATAAATAGTATCTTTCTGTCCGACTTTCTTTTTGTCTGGGGGATATGCCAAGAGGTATAAGATTTTATCATTTAAGGACTTTGGTTAGCATTAGCACATTGTCCTCGTTGGTTTTTATCCATCCTGTCAAAAGCAATAATTTATGCTCTTGACATGTAATGATGAGTTGGTGTCGTTATTCCCTTTCATGGGCCACTAAACTCACCAAGGTCTATTTTCAGCAAATAACATGCATTTTATACTTTAACCACTTGCAATAGAAAGACATGCCATGCATGACGAAATGCTTCTGTTACCGGAATGCCAATGACGTTTACTACACATCGTTGTTGCAAAAAGATAAATGATATATGTAGCACTTTAATAACTGTTATTGAAATTCTTAAAGAAGACACAGTTTCTGCTTGTATTTCATCGTGTAAAGTTGTCAATATTGACCTCACACTTCAAAATGGAAATTGATAACGAAGACAGCGATCTTATTTGCACAAATAAAAGACGAAAAGACAATGTATAATCTGAGAGAGATTATTCATAAATTTAGTGCTCACATATATGTAATTTTATAATTAGTTGATACGTCTTTATATTCTCTTCTGCAATTCACTCCTGACCACTGCCTAAACGCGGCCACAAGTGAATTACACCTGACTGATTTGGCACTCGCAACCGCAAATTTCTTTGCACCTGAAATGGTTAAAGAGTAATTATTTTATGCTACTTATTTTTTACATAAATATTGCACATCAAATTTATTGAATTTTACATAACAATTCAGATTTCATAAT
This sequence comes from Pardosa pseudoannulata, assembly GCA_032207245.1. Lineage (NCBI taxonomy): Eukaryota > Metazoa > Arthropoda > Arachnida > Araneae > Lycosidae > Pardosa > Pardosa pseudoannulata. Next base: position 45,996,143 of record CM063505.1, read on the forward strand.
GAAACTTTCTCTTACAAATAACTGCTGAGTTAAGTAAAATTATAAAAAAAAACATTTTTGTGGCGCTTGAAACTCCATTTTATTTATATGTCAAAGGAATAATGCAGTTTTCAGCAATAAAAAAAATATTTTTTGACGAAAAGAAAAAAAGAAGTACTTAATACATTGACGTAATTAAGTTCATGTTTTTTAAGACAAAAATAAATTGTTTTGTTATTTTCCAGTCTTTTTTTTTCGGGTTTAGACACTTTCTTTACTATTTAGTAACAAAAAATGCTTTTTTGCGTGTATAACCACGACTGTCGGACATGTCAAGCAGTAAAACTTCATTATATATTCCGAAACTGAAACATTTAAAGACCATATGTTACGGTTCTACTTGCACGGAAAGGAAAAGCTGGACCATTATTTGAAATGTAATGGTTTGCATAACAACTTTTAAGTATTTTATTTTAAGATGAATTTACTTAACTATTTCTTAAATATTAAAAAGATAAATCTAAAATAACAAGATTTTCGAGTATTATCACAGAGTTCAAGTATAATAAATGTTTAATAAAGCATATAAATATCGTAAAACATATAAATAACTAAAGCATATAATTATCTAATAAATAACTCGGGGGAGGGGAAGGTTATGTATTTTCAATGTATTGTAAATATTTTCTTCAAAGATGCATACTTTCTTAAGTGTATCACTTCACATTGATATTTTTCGATTAAATTGGTGACTAATTTTTAAAAAAGTATAATATTTTTTAAATAATTATCTAATAAATAACTCGGGGGAGGGGAAGGTTATGTATTTTCAAGGTATTGTAAATATTTCCTTCAAAGATGTATACTTTCTTAAGTGTATCACTTCACAGTGATATTTTTCGATTAAATTAGTGATTAATTTTTAAAAATTATAATATTTTTTAAATAATTAATTATCTAATAAATAACTCGGGAGAGGGGAAGGTTATGTATTTTTAAGGTATTGTAAATATTTTCTTCAGAGATGCATACTTCCTTAATTGTATCACTTCTCAGTAATATTTTTCGATTAAATTGGTGACTAATTTAAAAAAATTATAATATTTTTTAAATACTTAATAATATTACTTTGAAAATTAAATTTAATTTCAGAAACTTAATACATTTTTTTTAATTTATTATTTTAATAATAAAATAATAAATCTAAAATATCACTAGGTACTTTAAATACTTAAAAAAATATAGAAAAGTTTTTATCAACCTATATCGTTGTTATTTTATGCTAGAAAATTATGTCTAAAATACTGATTACCTTAGTTCGATTTAGACACCGCTGATTAAAAATACTAATGATTTGATTAATTTTAATAAAGTATTGCTTTAGAACTTTTTAATTTTGAATACACATTTTTCTGAAAGAAAATGACATTAGATTCATTCAGAACATAGTCTTTTCTTGCTTTCTGAAATATTATATGTTAGCCTAAAATACTTTTTTGAATGCTAAATAATCTCAACGTTTTTATTTGAAAAAGAATAATATCTATGAAAAATGGATAACATGAGCTCTTTGTACATTGTATTTCTAGTATATTGGAAATATAAATGAAAGTTTAATTCATTTAATTAAGTTATACTTTTTTCCTCACGCTACTGTAGAAATTTCTAATGTATTTTATTTCCCTTAAAGAAATTCCATAGAAGAATAAATAGAACGAAACTGGATTTGGTTCTATTTAGGATGGGCATATATCGCCAAGCAGACTTTATTGGTAACACAATAGCTCTATTATTGCTTTTTGGCTTTACTATTATTATTTATTAGGAAAGAAACGTGAATGATAAATAATAACTGCGATTTGTTTAGAAAATGTAGTGGTAAATGGTTACCTGTGGGTATATTCCACTTATTACCGGTTGTATGATTTTTGGCGAATTTATCGTTTGTACTGGCGAAAAAGAAAAGTTTCCTTTCCGACTTTTCTATTTCGCCGGCGCCAATCCCGCCAAGCAGACTTTATTGGTGCAAATAATCATTATTTTTTCTTTATGAAACTATTATGTATTAGGAAAAAGATATGATAAACGCGATTTGTTTCGAAAATGTGGTGGTAAAGAGTTATCTGTGGGGATACTCCATTTACTATCGATGGTATGATTTTTGGCGAATTTATCTGTTGCGCCGGTGAAAAAGAAAAGTTTCCTTTTCTACTTTTCTATTTCGCAGGCTCAAATTACGCCAAGCAGGCTTTATTGGCGAGAAATAATCATTATTTTTTTCCTCCTTGAAACTATTATTATTTACTAGAGTAAAGACATGATAAACGAAACTTGCTTTGAAAATGTAATGGTAAATACTTACCTGTGGGGATATTCCATTTACTATCGGTTGTATGATATTTGGCGAATTTATCTGTTGCGCCGGCGAAAAAGAAAAGTTTCCTTTCTACTTTTTTTTATTTTGCCTTGCAAATCTCGCCAAGCAGACTTTATTGGCGACAAATAATCATTATTATTTTTTCTCCTTGAAACTTATTATATCTTAGAAAAAAGACATGATAAACGAAACTTGCTTTGAAAATGAGGTGATAAATGCTTATCTATGGGGATATTCCATTTACTATCGGTCGTAAGATTTTTTACGAATTTTTCTCTTGTGCCGAATGAAAAATTAAACTTTCCTTTTCTACTTCCTTATTTCCGCTTTGCAAATCTCGCCAAACAGACTTTATTGATGACAAATAATCATTATTATTCTTTCTCCCAAAACTATTATTATGTATTAGAAAAAGAAATGATTGATAAACGCAACTTGTTTGTAGAATCTGGTGGTAAATGGTTACCTGTGGGGATATTTTATTTACTGTTGGTTATATGACTTTCGGCGAATTTATCGCTAGTGCCACCGAAATAGGAAAGTTTCTTTTCCACTTTCCTATTTCGCTGGTCCACTTCCTTATTTTGCTTTCTCAAATCTCGCCTCGCCAAACATACTTTATTGACGACAAATAATTATTATTATTCTTGCTCTTCGAAACTATTATTATGTATTAGAAAAAGAAATGATTGATAAACGCAACTTGTTTTGAGAATCTGGTGGTAAATGATTACCTGTCGGAATATTCTATTTAATGTTGGTTGTATGACTTTTGACGAATTTATCGCTAGTGCCACCGAAATAAGAAAGTTTCTTTTCCAATTTCCTATTTCGCTGGTCCACTTCCTTATTTTGCCTTCTCAAATCTCGCCCCGCCAAATATACTTTATTGACTACAAATAATCATTATTACTCTTTCTTTCCGAAACTATTATTATGTATTAGAAAAAGGATTGATAAACGCAACTTGTTTTGAGAATGTGGTAGTAAATGGTTACCTGTGGGGATATTTTATTTACTGTTGGTTGTATGATTTTTGACGAATTTATCGCTAGTGCCACCGAAATAAGAAAGTTTCTTTTCCACTTTCCTATTTCGCTGGTCCACTTCCTTATTTTGCCTTTTCAAATCTCGCCTCGCCAAACATACTTAACTAACGACAAATAATCATTATTATTCTTTCTCGCCGAAACTATTATTATGTATTAGAAAAAGGATTGATAAACGCAACTTGTTTTGAGAATGTGGTAGTAAATGATTACCTGTTGGGATATTGTATTTACTGTTGGTTATATGATTTTTGACGAATTTATCGCTTGTTCAACCTAAATAAGAAAGTTTCTTTTCCACTTTCCTATTTCGCGGGTCCACTTACTTATTTTGCCTTCTCAAATCTCGCCCCGCCAAATATACTTTATTGACGACAAATAATTATTATTATTCTTTCTCTTCGAAACTATTATTATGTATTAGAAAAAAGACATTTTTGATAAAACGTAACTTGTTTTGAGAATGTGGTGGTAAATGATTACCTGTCGGAATATTCTATTTAATGTTGGTTGTATGACTTTTGGTGAATTTATCGTTAGTGCCACCGAAATAAGAAAGTTTCTTTTCCACTTTCCTATTTCGCTGGCTCAAATCTCGCCAAGCAGACCTTATTGGTGACAAACAATCATTATTATAGTTCATCACCAAAACTAGTATTACATAGTAGAAAAAAGACATGACTGAGTGAGTGAGTGTCGGTTTTAATCCGGAAGAGAACATGCTGCAAGACATGATGATAACTGAACTTTTGTTTGAAAACAGGTGGTAAAAGATCATTTCCATTTAAAAAACTTAGATGCTTTCAGACTTAGTACAGACTATTAAACGAAAGTGGATAATACTTTCAACTGCAGCTTTAAACAAACATTATATAGCTTTTTATGCAAAATTTATTTTGAAAATTATGAAAATAATTTTTTAAATTAAAAAAAGATATGATTTAACATTTGGGAAACCAAATTTTTGATTTGATAATTTAAATCTGATTTGTCAAATCATTTTTATAAAATAAAATTACTTTACTTTTTTATTAAAAATTTTAATTAAAATACTACATAATCATGCTCTTTTTTAAAAATAAATATAAAAATACTATATCTAAATAAAATTCGATTCATTTTTATTTTTTTCTTTTGTTTTTTTTTGTTTTTTTAATTTTTAAATTTCTCTTTTTTTATTTTTTTTTTTAATTTTTTTTTTTTTTTTTTTTTTATTTTTTTGAGATTTATTTTATATTTTTTTTTCTTTTTTTTTATTGTTTTTTTTATTTATATTATTATTTTATATTATAATTATTTATTTTAATTTTCTTTTTATTTATATTTTTTATTTTAATTTAATATTTAATTTTAATTTTTATAATTATTTTTTGATATTTTTATTAATATATATTTTTTTTTATTTTTATTATTTTTTTATTAATAATTATATATCTATATATTTATATTATATTTATATATATATATTGTTATTTACAAAAACATATTTTATTATATTTATTATTATTAATATATAAATATAATTTATTTATATATAAATATAATTGTACCATAAATTTTTTATAATATAATATTATTAATATTTATATTTACATAAAATAATAATATTTATATATATTTATTATTTTATATTTGTATAAATAAATTATAAAATATTTATGGCCAAATTTACTAGGAAAGTTATTTATTTGATAAAAAAAAATTACTTATATAAAGCTAAAAATTTAGAATATAATTTATTAGATTTTTTATTAATAATATTAAGTAAATTATTTATATAATAAATATAAATATATCGTATAATTTTTAAAAAGAAAATTAAATTTATAGAAATTAAAAAATAATTTTATAATTATTTTTTTAAATGTTATTTTTTTTTAAATAATTAGATGAAAAAATTGTATATAATAAAAGGAATATTTTATGTTATTATAAAATGAGCTATTTTTCGAATTAATATATATAAATATATATATATTTTATTATATAATTTCACATATATGCTATATATACAATAAAAAAAAAAAAAAAAAATATATATTATAATATATATATATTTTGTATAACTAAAGTTTTAAATACATTATGAATTTACTAAATAAGTAATTTACTTCTGTTAAAAAAATATATTTTACTTATAGTAAATGTAAAAAATTACAATAATAAGAAATATATATTATATTGTATAAATATATATATATATATATATAAATTTATATAATATTTATAAAAAGCATAAAAGATATTATAAATTTACAAAAAAAAATTTTTACATTCTACATTTAATTTAAAATTTGTTTTGTACTGCAACTTAAATATTTTCTAATGAATAAAATGTTTAAGTTATTATAAATAAAAGTCCTTTAATATGTTACTTTAGATTGATATAAACCTATATTTTTTAAATATTTAAGCAATAAAATAAATTATTCTAACTGTAAGTTTAAAATAATCTATAATATAGCATTTTCGAATAATATATTAAAAAATCATTATTGTATTCTATTTCACAAAAATTTTAACTTAAAGCAGAGTTTATTTAGAAAAAAATTATAAAATATGACATATTTTTTCAGATAAAGGGATAGTTAGGTACAATGTAATTAATTTTTACAATTTCAGTTTTTGACTCGCTTATTGAAAGAGTAAAAAAGTATATAAAAAAGTTTATACAAACAATAAAATTCATTCAGAATAATTTCCCTGTGTGACACGTCGTTTTTTTTTGACTATAGAATTTATACTGCAAAATAAATGCAATGTAAGCAATATTTTTTCAAAAAATATTTTATTCTTATTAGTCTTTTTTAATAAAATGTGTATAGATTTTTTAACAAAAATAAGTAATTTACTTTTTCTTTAAAAATAATAATTAATAAACAAAATAAAAAAAAAACAATTTTTTGAATTATTTTTTTAAAATAAAATTGTATACACAAAATAAAAATTGTTATTTTAAACTTCTTTAAAATTATTATAAATGTTATAAAATAATTATAAATTTAAAATTTTTATCTGTTTTAATATTACATATCATTTTGCTTTCTGGCTTGAATATCGACAAGCTGCATGTAAGCGCACAAGATATAAAATGTGAATATGCTCCTTCTCAGTTCCGATAATAATGTGTTTCTTTCTGCTTATCTGACAACCATCGACCACCAGAAGGGTATGCGTATTTCTAAAAAATTCTAGGAATGTGTTACCTCACTCCTTTGTTCATTCTCAATTTCCCTAGGTTGAAGATGAGAATTTTCGGAAATTCAAACAACAGCGAAGGAAAAGAAAAGAATGGGTTCCTTCTGAATATTTTGTGAATATTCCTGTGCCAGTTAAAATGAGGTTCGAAAACTGATAACATTAACTTTTGTAATGATGACATAAAGCGATATTTAGAGAAAATCGGGACCAAGTGATTTCGATAAAAATAAGCGATTGATAACATTAACTGTGATCACATTAAGTTCACTGTATAACTGTTGTACTCTTTGTGGTAAACAGCCTTCTCTAGTGGGACTAAGTCTGGGATTTTCGTATTCTGTTTCACAAAAATTTAAATGACGAATGTAGGAAACTAATGATTGCTGATGAATATTTAAAATAACCAAAGTATTTTATTTCAAATTTATGCTTGCGATTAGTCTTATTTTCTAATAAAAAGTGTATAGATCTATGTATAATGCAAAACTAAGTAATTTATTTTCAAAAATTAAATTTTTTATTTATACATTTTTAAAGTTACCACTTCCTTCGATGGTAAAATTGAAGTTACTGCAGTGGCAATCAACAGCTATCGGTTCGTTGTCACTCTTTTACAAGAGCTATCATCTTGTCGGATTCTAAGAGTGTGTTTCAAGCCTTTTTGGATAATCAAAATTGTTCCTAAAGACTTTAAAAATGCAAGGCCTTTGCTTAAGTCATCGGAACACAGGAATTCTTTCCAGTGGTTGAATTTTGCACAAAAGGCTGATACATTGGTTAAAAAGGGAATCTTGATAGATCAATGCATGAACCGCTCTCTTTCATTTCGTACAACTAAATTGTTTGTTAATCTGACTCTTAAGAAAATTTTAAACATAATATGGTTCAGCGTGCGACGAATAAGAGATGGAGAATTTTGGGGGAAGGGGGGGTGGAGAAAGAACTGTTTCCAGTTTTCCTCAAGAAAGACTCAGTGGCTCTTTTTAAGGTCTGACTGGACGTGGCTGTTTACAAGAGCATCTCTACAGAAATGGTGGGTTCACTGGACTGCAGTACCTTATACTTTATCAGTATGAGGGCATAGCTCAAAAGTATTGGAGAGCACAGGAACTAGGCTCTAATTGTTCGGCATTTGTAAAATAAATAAGCAAAACATTTCTGAACATTTCTGAACATTTCTGAATCGTTTAAACAAACCCCGTTACAATATTTGAATTAGAATCTGTTTATTATCATAGCTTTTAAGGAGACCATGAAAATCAAGTACATTTTACTGAAAATGGTGTTTTTCAACCCGTTGACTCTGGAAAATAAAATAAAAAAACAACGATTGAACATATGAATTTCAAACTTTCATCGTAAAATGCATTAAAAACCTACGACGAACCTCTACCTACTTTTTTAGCTGTTGTTTATTTCATTTAGTATATGTAGTATTTAAAATGGAATTTTGATTTTATTTTTTTTTAAATCTGAAACCCCTGATTAAATATTTCTGATACTTTTTAAAAATTGAAAACCTGAAAAGGGTGGAAAATTATACCTAATAATAGTTTACAAAACCCCCAAAAATTACTAATCTAACTCCCTGTGTGTTTTTGTAAATCTGATTACAATGAGCCAGAAAAGTTAAAAAGAACTAAAATAAGATTTCACTTCTTACTTTATGTAAAACTTATCTTATTTTCTTCAAAGAAAGTAAATTCAGTAAAACAAATTAAATAAAATTAGGGGAAAATGCTGAAAATTATGATTGATATAATAATTAAAAGGGATATGATAACGGGAAAAATAAGAAAAATTTTCCATTTAAAATTGTTTAACCCTCCGACTGCTCAATTTGCAGACCAATATCGGTTCAAAAATTGTACATTTGTTTTTGTACATTTTAAATCTATATATTGAAGAATTGGAATATGCACTTTTTCTGCCAAGAAAATATTTTTTGTATAGATTTTTATAGTTAGTTTTATACTGTCAGAAAAAAACAATTTTAGATGTTATCACAAGAAAGAAATTTTTTTACATAAATTTCAGGTGAATTACAATTAATTTCTATTTATTACATAATATAATTATATAATTAATTATATAAATGTATTATTATAATTATAATATATGAAATTATTATATTATCTAATATAACTATAATTCTATTCATATATTTCTATTTATTACATAATTAAACGTCTGATATTGTATACAATTTATTACACTGTTTAAACTGTGAAAAAGTGGGATGTGCTCCTCAAAAAAGGAAGAACATCAAATGCCAGCGAAAATCGCGGGATAAGCAAATTTTGCTACATTTGAGTTGCCCGCGGAAATAGCGGGATGAACAGCCAGAGGGTTAAAGGGTCATGTGACCCCTTAAATATTAACTTTTATAAAAATTATCTAAAAATAATTTTATAGTTAATTTTCGGAATATAATATGTTTTAAACTGCGATTAGGGGATAAAAAACTGTATATATAAAAAGAAGTAATTTATTTATTTTACTTAATTACGGATATTCTATTTATTTAAAAATTTTATTAACGATTCTTAAATTCTGCAATCAATGAAATGTAGAGAGAAATGAACTCGAATGGTCGAATATATTGTATATCAGCCACTGTTACTTAACAGACAGAATAAATGCCACGTGACTTAAAAATTCTATAGCGTAACAAGACCTAATATATTGTAGCGTGTCTATAAAAATGATACAAGTCTCCGTAATGGTTTAGATCATGTGTCAATCAAAACTTATCAGTTTCCCGTCACCAAATGTTATCTTTAGCCGAATCAAATACAAATTCATACAATTTTCAAAAGTATGTCCAATTTCATAATAATCACATTAATAGAAAATCTACAAAATTTTGAATAAAAAATACGTAAAAAGCAATGCACCTGCAATATTTTAAAGTTACTAATTCCATACAACAAACGTCAAATGAAAAAATATATTATTTTTCAAATTTTAAAATAAATAAAAGACACACATTATGACTAAAAACAGGTGTCAGATAAGTAAAATAATCAAATTATTCGAAATATGCCTTTTGACGATGATGATTATATCTACCTTATTTTTTTCAGAACAAGAAATCATTTTATATTTGGTCAAAATCAATCATTTCAAAGGTCCCATATACCCTGAATTCTAATCAAGTCTTGTTTTTAAAAGCAAACCTTATAATTTCCCGGATCATGAAAAATCAACAAACTCTGAAACATGTTGAATGAATACTAATGGTTAACTTTATGTTAAACATTAGTATTAACATTCAGTATTAGTATTAGCAATATTCAGTAATAGTATTAACATTCAGTATTAGCAACATTCAGTATCAGTATTAGCATTCAATATTAGCGTATTCAGTATTAGTACGTGGAGTATTAGTCTTAACATTTAGTTTAATCATTCAACATGTATGAGATTACAGCATTTATATTGTTGTCACATTACTTCTTTCTATTTTCTTTTTAATGTTTTTATGCTTCTATAATTACTGCAATTACTCTGACTAGAAATGTGCTTTAGTTTGGCTTGTAGACCTATGGTCTACTGTTTTGTTACACGAGGGTTAAAGATTGTTCGATTCCGATTTTGTTTAACAATGTGGGTTCAAAATACTGTGGCATATGTTCGTAGCTTAATCGGCTTTAAGCTGTAGGTCACGGTCTCATTAGTCGTGTTGCAATAGACCGTAGCACTCCAACCGAATAATGAAACCGGGACCTACATCTTAAAGCAATCTCAATCGGCTACTTACATCATGTAAACAAACTTAATACCGAAGAGAATGCTCTAACATTTGGTCATTATTGGGCCAGAAATGTAATTGTGGTCTATTCCGATTGACACTCCTCAACCTTCAGTTGTAAGAAATCTGAATTCGACTGTTTTCAAGTTGGGTGCATATAATATATATATTTATATATATATATATATATATATATTATGTTATATATATTATATATGTTAAAATAGCCGCCACAATAATTAAGTTGTCCAAGTTTTACTTGTGAGCAAGTTGCAGAACACTAATTAACTAGCTTATTGAATAACGTTTCAGTCTGGACCACATTGAAGAGAAGCACAATTTTGAGATCAACTTAAAACTTTATTGAGGAGATGCTAAAAAGACATCGTTGCCTGTCATCGGTAGACAAGAAAATGATCCGAAAAATACTTTGCTCTAACAGAGGTGTACCCCAGAATGAGAAAGATGGAAGTTTTCTAAAGGACAAGAAACTTAGCAAATTTAACTGTTAGATCAGGGGAATAACTGAGCCATTGGCCAACGACAGCTGGAAAAATGAATGTACAGGATATTTACATCTATTGCACAGAAAGCTGTGAGAAATGTGTTGGAAAGAATTTTAAGTCGAGGGATGAGACATTTGACTGATTAAGACATTTTGTGGCTGAGAAAATAGATTTTAAGGAATTAAAATAGGAGAGAGGGTTTTTTAAAGAAATATTAAAGTGAAATAGTTTGGATATATTACATATATATGCCTTTTTCATTTGATAAAAAATATTAAGAACAAAGCAAAAAAAAAATAGAATAAACAAAGACAAAACAAGCACCCGCATTTCATCCCCAAACTAAATTTTATTGGTGCATAAAATCTGAATTGTAAACAAAACGTTTAAAATATGGTTGCATCACAATACAAAGGTTTCAGTGCAATAAAATAATCATGTTATTTGAGAAATGTACTTTGGTAATGGAGAGGCTGCATAACTTATTTTTTTTTTTTTTCGAACAAAAATTCATTTCATATTTTTAATCAAAAACATTTTTTTTAGTTTTAAAGGTCACTTGTCTCATTAATTATAATCAATTCCTGCTTTTAAATGTGATTTATAAAGATAAATGCGTTTAAACGTAAAACCTAAGTAAATGTTCTAATATCCCGGATTATTCGAAATCAACAAAGCTTACTTATATGCTTGCAGAAACTTATATGCTTGTTTATAAATACTGATGTTTAAATGTGTTAATATTATTATTGCGTTACTTTTGTTATCTATGTTTCTACCGATTGTATGTATGCCTTATGTAATTAAAGTAATTATTCTGACCACAAATGTTTATTGTAGACTATTCGCATTGAATACACTACTGCCTAACACCTTAGACTTATCTATGGGTTAACAGTGCTTATATAATGTGCTCCGTGTAAACTCTCTTTACAAGTGCCTAAAAGCAGTGGTAGTACAGGGTAAATCCATGAAACGTACTCCGCTTCAAAGCTAAAAAAAATAAACGTGTGTAAAAAATGTCCACTTTTCTACCAGGCTTGTTTTGGAGCGATACCGTCTACGTTTTTGAAATAAAAGGGCTAATTAGACTGGGACCTACTGCTTAAAGCCATGCACCTCTTGTAACCAACCAACCACCCAAAGCTCGGGTGTAGGGTATTGGTTCGGTCTTACCGTCCGGTAGCATTGGTAGGGTGCTAAGCTAGCATTCCGACCATATAATTAAAATAACAAAAAAGATGCTGACAAACTAGACAAATATGTACGACCAATGCAGTGAAGTTCAGGGGATACTCTGCAGTAGTCCTGACCAAGTTAAAAATCCGGTTCACCCGGTGTACCAAATGGACATAAGTTTCAACTTTCTGACATGAGAGTAGGTGTTGGTGTAGAAAGAAATAACAGGACAGGGCATTAGCAGTGATGGGCATTAGTGAAGGGGTACTTTGCTTCATGGGGTGAGGTTTTAGGCTAAAATCTTCATGGCCGTACGATGGCACTTTGATTTGCGGTGAGACAGTCAACCAGGCTCCTGCCCTTCCTTATCAGTGCCAGGTTTTTTATTAGTTTCTGGGCCCAGGGCTTCTTGGATGCGGCATCAGAAGGTTTCTTAAGATGCATGTACTGCTTAAAGCCAATTCCGAACGGCTACGAATATCCATGCCACAGTGGAATTCGTACCCACGAACTCCGGTATTGAAGGCCAGCGCCTTAAATATTCAGCCATCGATCGGCACCTTTCTACCAGGGTAATTGTAGAGTTTAACTTCCTTTATCATGATCTTTTGCATTTGATTAATCTGTATTTTAAAATGGCCAACTACGCTGCTGGAAAAAGTAAAGTAATGAAAAGTGCAATTGACAAATTTTCATAAATGCAATTGCAACTGAAAAAAACAGGCAAAAGGAAGAAATTAATTCCGTCATTATCCTCTTTACTCTTCTACTTTTACAATTTTTATCATAGTTCAATGAATTTTTCACTTGGTTCATTAAATATATTTAAAAAAATCGATGTGGCATTTTGTTTCAAGTAAGAAAGAGCACAGGATGATGGAAATGTACTCCCGTATGATCACGTGATTTCTGACGACAATTCCGGCAAAAAGAAGAGTTGGAATCATTGCTCATGTAAATGTTTTTTTTATGATCGAATAAAATACTTTTTACTTGTTAAAATGAAACAAACTTTGGCACATGCAAGCGGGTATATATATGCATCTTTCAACTGATAAAATATATTAAAGCACCCCAAAAATGAGTAAATAAATATATAACAACAGCCCGCATTTCTTAATTTCATTGGTGTATAAAATATAAATTGTAAACAAAAAGCAATTACCTTGATTATGTTCAAAATATCTCATTTATAAACGACTATATATAGGGGAACAGGACAGTTATAACTCCCCCCCTCTATTCCTAATGGAATCTTTTCTGTATGCATCCTGTTATAAAAGGAAATCGTAAATAATATCCTTTTTTTTAAGAGAGAAATTAATTTAAATAAAAAAGACAGACATCAATTATTCAAACGCGTATAATCAAAATTTTCAAAATAAATGCACAACGCTTTTGTTATGTAAAGCGTGTTATTTTCTATTCATTCTAGGGAAAAACACGTAAACAGGGAATCAGGTGAATTTTAATTATTTCATCTAAAGCCTTAATTTTAATCATTATATTTCAGAAAAATTGGAAAAAGCGGTTTACGCCATAATGTATTTTTTTTATCTACATTGGAAAATGAATACTTTTGTAACACTATTTATTACTTCCTTATAGAAAGTATAGAAAGTGTTGTGATCGAGATAATTTTAGTTTTTAGACTTCACTGGAAATATCCATTTTGGCTATTTTCGACTCCCTTTTTACATGTTTTCGTATGACATATGCATGTAACTCTACATATAGTAGTCTAGTATAACTGAAGATCAATTAACCGTATTATGTTCAAATTATGTATGCTTAATGTGATAAGGGACACCGTGATTTTGATAACACTAACCGATTGATAACAATAAACAATATGCAAAATTAGATAAACTTACCCCCCATTTAATTCACACGTACTAAATTTCAAAACAAAATGAAAGTACACAGCTTATACTTAGGTAATGTATATTGTACTTTAAAACATAAGAATTGTATACATAATTAAAAAATGATCAATTGTTGACTGTCTACATTTTCTTCTAAGAAGATCATTCATAAACTCTTCGTAATCATAATCAAGCTGTCATAACGATTTAAAATTTCGATCTTTTGTTTTAATGTTAAATGATTTTGCTTTCTGGCTTCCATATCGACAAGCTGCGAGCAAGACATAATTTGTGAATATGCTCCTTCTCAGTTCAGATAATAATGTGTTGCTTTCTATTTATCTGACAACCATTGGCCACCAGCAGGGTGTGCGTATTTCTGAAAAAATCCAGGAACGTGTAATATCCCACTTCTTTGTTCCTTCTCCATTTCCCTAGTTTGAAGAGGAGAATTCTCGGAAATTCAAATATCAGCTTAGAGAAAGGAAAGAATGGTTTCCTTCTGAATATATTGTGAATATTCCTTTGCCAGTTAAAATGAGGTTCGAAAACTGATCCCATTAACCGATGTAACGATCACATAAAGTGATAATTTTAGCATACAAATGAATAGAGAAAATTGGGACCAAGTGATTTCGATAACAATAAGCGATTGATAACATTAACCGTGATCACATTAAGTGAAGTTCACTGTATAACTGTTGTACTATTTGTGGTAAAAAGCCTTCTCTAACAGGAGTAGGATGTATTAACTACCATACAGTTCACTCTTCATTGGAAGTGGGAAAAAAACTGCCTGAAATGCGAAATGTTTGAAAATTAATTGATCACCTGTTTGTGGATAAATCAGTTCAAACTGTTAATGCTAATAACATGAATCATTATTGAAAAGTCAACACACATAACTGCGGCGATTTAACACTCCAGAGCGAATACAAAGACTACCAAAACCAACAAGGTCTCAAAGCCTAAGCCTCTCCACACAATCACACACCAACACCCAAAGAAGTCAAAACAGACAGTCTAGGCCAAACCGTTCAACCTCGCCGACATCCGAAGAATAATAGTTACCAACACCACCACAATTATACTTGCATCACAGTTACGATAAAATGCATACGTTAGAACAGAGGGAACATAAGGTGTGGGGGTCTCCAGCAACATTCCACCCACTACTAGACTCTAGTCTAGATTAAATACTACTGGAGCTTGCAAGAATATACAACTTGAAAAATAACAAAAAAACAATGCAAGAATATGAAAATATTCTGAAAAATTATTTTGAGAATGAAAATTTGAATTTAAATGTATGAAAAAATATATCAAAAAGTATGTAAAAAAAAGTAGAAAAATGAGTATAATTCCGAGTCAAATGAAACACTGAAAAATGAAGAGAGAAAATCTATTTTACCAGTTAAAAGAAGGTTTTGCAATACCTCAAGCTTGTGAGGATATCATAGATTTCCACCACCGAAGTAAATAGTTTTGTAATTACTTTCTATGAATAATTGGACAGAATTGTGTGTAAAATATACATACAATGGTTCTAGAAAATATCTAGAATCCTTTCTGGTCCAGTTGGAGAAACCTTTAGATGGAATTCTTTGGAGAAACTACAAAAGAAAAGTTAATGGAGAGTAGTTCTCACCTGGTCACAAGCGTAATTCAGACACTCATTCTAAATAACTCTGCCAAACAGCTGGTAAAGTTCTATAATAATACAACAGAAAGGTATCAATAGAATTAATAGATTGTTGAAATGATGATTTATAAGATTTTACCAGTGCATAAATGTCCAGTTTAAGAATTATAAAAATAGAAATTAGTTATTTGCAGAATAGTTCTGAATCACTAGATTTAATTAATACCTCTTGCACAGTAAATGTTTTGTTTTAGTGTGGTTTGGAGCACTATGGTGTACTACTTTGGTACACTAGATCCAAAGCATACAATTGGGTTTTCTGCATTGCGACATACGACTAAAAGCAAATTCCTAATGACTACGAAGACACATGGAAGGAATTCAAACCCACGGACTTCGGTACCGAAGAGCAGCACAGAGGCCTTTTATTTAGTTTGTAATGTATTTATGAAAAAGTTTTCTTTATAAAAAAATACCTACATAATGAAAATTCTAAATACAGGGTGTGTCATATTGAATGGGATAAAAAGAAAACATGATTGTGAACGATATAATTAATATATTTAGAAAATTCAAATTTACCTCAAAACTACATTTATTCAAGTTCCTACAGGTGTTCAATATGTACCCCTCCGGTGACACGACTGTAACGTATCCGGTCCCTGTTTCGGGATACACAAGGAAGAATCAGATGTATCTTGATTATTATATTTATTTACACTTCTGCTATATACATCATTTCACAACTATAAAAAAAATCTGATCGCAGGTAAGTGATTAGTACACGTAGGCCTGAGTAGAGACGGGTACCTAAACTAAATTCAGTCTCTGCCGAAATATGGGTGATTAGACGGAAGAAACAATTCGTAGCTCCCTCGATAACTCGCTGAAGGACAGGTAGAAGATCTGCACAGTTAGGTCTGAAGAACAGCAAACAATCCTGAAGAGGATTATATTAGAATATGAAAACCCAATGCACAGGGTATCGCTTCAATCTCAGCAAGAGATTTATTCCAAGACGGGATTTCGCTAAATGAAACTCTCCGGTAGAGAGACTGGTCAAGGCGACCTCTGAATTAGCTGGTTGCTAGCTAACTAACTTCTCTTTAAAAAAATCTTCTTCGTCTCTTTCTAGGGGAGGGGCCTCACCCACAATTTTATTATTGGGTCACCTAGCGATGACCTCACCTTTGACCAACTGGATTGGTCCGGATTAAACCATCATCGGCCGCGAAGCCAGGGGTTGCTTAGCGGCTACATCTGAGAAGCAGCAAATCCTTTGTCGTTCCGCGATCATTTTTTTAGTTGTCAGAAACGGTGCTGTGTCGTCTGCCATATTGTTCCTTTACTATAGTACACGGCCTTGTAGACTTCATGGTGCCGTAGAAAACAATCCTTTTGTATCCACACAAGTCCACCTTTCAAAGCAAAGGTCTTTGACGATACACCGCTAAATCCCGCCGTTACACGACAAATGCCTATATGGTACTCAATCTCCTGCCTCACTCGTGATAGCATATCCCCTGTGATGGAGTTCAACACTGCAGTTATCCGCTGCTTCCCGAGGAAGTGGACGCACAAACACCTCGTCTTTAACGAAACCGGAGAGAAAAAAATCACGGGGCGTTAGATCTGGTCCAATTAAGACATGTCAAATCCTGTGGTCCAGCACGGCCAATCCAGCGATGGGGTAGACTTCCGTTCAGGAAACCCAGGTACTTTTTTATTCCGATGTGGGGGAACACCATCTTGCTGCAAAAGGAAATCAGGAACAGCTTTTCCAGCTGGGGGAGCAACCACTCAGAGCATGACTTGGTAAATGTCCCCATTAATCGATTTTTCAGCAAAGAAAAATGGACCAGAGAAAATGTCTTTGCACAACAGTTACCGAAGAGCTTTTGGCATATTCGAAAACTCTGTACGCTTTCTCCTGCATGGATGGCATTTTTTAACATCGCCTCTAGCGGTGAGTTCGTCATTCGATAATTTTTCCCTGTTGCCAAATAAAACTTGTATAATTGTAGTTGCAGAATAAATTTGTTTCGGCTGAATAAATCCATTACTGTAGTCACACTGCGCTATTATTTTTGTCCCATTCAATATGAAACACCCTGTATAACAGAAGATTCCCAGACGATTGTACCAGAGGTCTGTACTAAAACAACACTGTTAACTTTTGAAAAAATATAACAGCCTTTAAGAGAAATTAAATATTTAAGGGAATGGTGATTCTTATAATGTATCATGCAATAAACATACGAACTGTGCATAATACATTATTTGTAGATGGAAATCATGCGTCTTCATTAGATATTTTAATTATGTTTTTTAGTGGATTATAAGAAATATTTGAAAGGTAAAATTTGTAATAGAAAATTATTCCAATTCCAATATTTATTTTCCGTAGTATATTATTCTATACAAATTATATTTGAATAATTCTGATAGGTGCACAAGTGATTGTATTTTAAAATTTATTAATTATTTAAAATTTTAACAGTCAAATATACGAGAATAATATGAAATCTGCATTATTAAAGATTAACATGATACAAAAAACTTACTTTATAATTTGTAATTTAAGATTCAAAGATATTGCTTAGTAGAATATATTTTAGAATTATGAAATTTTAATATTGAGTAAACATATTAACTGTAATGGGAAGTGATTCAATTTTATTTATCTCATTAAAATATTCTTTAGAACTTTCTATTGTTTCACAAACAGCAGTATTTATCCCAATTTGCATCTGAGAACCTGTTTTGCTCATTTTAATTAACTTTTAAAGAAAATTTAAACAAAAAAAGGCAAATGCTCAACAAAAACAAATAATCACTAGAAATTTATTTCGAAACTGAATTCAAAGCAAAAAACAGAAAGGAAAAAAATATTAGACAAATATTGTTAGAAACATTATACTTAAGCCCTCTTTTTTGAATCTCAACACACAAAAGTCCATTTTAAACTAAAGCGGAAAAATCAATTAAATTGGTGTTGCAATATCCTGGGTTTTGAGTGAAATTTTCTAATTAAATTTGAGTGAAAGAATAAGCTGAATTGCGTCAGAGGACGCAGACTGTACTGGATATCTTCCTTTATACTTCTTGTTTCTTGCAAAGTCGATTAATGGTAAATATACTTTAATTTTCATGAACATTCCTGTAAAATGTAAGCACATATCATATTTCATGGACGATAAATGTTTGATCCTTTCGTTTCGAGAATCCTTTCATTTATATTTAAATAACGTAAAAATAACCGGAGAATGTTGTATATACAGTGGACTTCGCTTAATGTGGTCGCGATTAATGTTATCAATCGCTTATTGTTATCGAAATCACTTGGTATTTTAATGAGTCAAATTGGCTCGGTCCTTAAATCTAGTGGTAAGGACTTGAAAAATGAATTATGAAACTTCTTATCTTGTTTCATCCAAACCTGAGACCAAAAAAGCAGCTAAATCTTACCCATTGATATGGTATGGTTTGATTTTTTTTCTAAATTTTCCATTATATACATTAATACAATACAGAAAGTTATACTTTTTAAGTTGAAAGTTGTCAACACGTCAAATTATTTTGATATTCTTCAGAAATAATGGAAAATCAAATGTCCAACTTTTAGTTTATTTTCTTTCCTGCTCTATTCCTTGAGGCAACTCTATTCAAATATATTATCTTTATTTTTCACCTATAAAGTCCTGAATACTACAGTGGACTCCGCTTAATGTCATCGCGGTTAATGTTATCAATCGCTTATTGTTATCGAAATTACTTGGTCCCGATTTTCTCTATTTATTTGTATGTTAAAATTATCGCTTTATGTGATCGTTAAATCGGTTAATGTTATCAGTTTTCGGCGCTCTAAGCGGTTTATACGAAACAATTCCGCCAAAGCGATGATGTCTTCAAAGAAGTTGTCAAGTACAATTTTCGACCTCCAAAAACGCTCGAAAAATGGAGTTATGTACATTTTTGCCAGTGATTTCCCCTATGGAATTTTGTGGTAGGAGGGTCAGGTCGATTGTTTAGAAACTGCACCCCTCTTTAACTAACATTTATTGAGGGATTCACCACTACCTCTTGAGGCACAAAGATGCTGATAGCTTTTTATGGCTTTGTAAATCTCTGTTTCGAAGTATTTCGTTTGCGGTAATAGATGTATCTCTAATTGCACCCCTTAAATATCTTGGATGACTTTCGTAAAAAATATAAATAAGTCTCTCAAAGAATATTTTTATTTGTAATTTTACAATCCATTATTTCTTATAGGATGATCTTGAAGATTTGACGATTTTTATGTGTATTAAAAATTAACAATCTATAATATCTATTTATATATCTATTTATAACCGGAAGTAAAGGGGCAATAAGGAGGGTGGGTTTCCGGTATTACATTCTAAGCGACTAAGGGTTAAGTAAAAAAATCATAGAACGCTTTGGCCACTGACACAGTAAAACCTTAGAGTATTTTTGGAGATTTTTTTTCCTCGATGTGTTCCACTCGGAGGGTTAACTGGCAAAGGAATATTCACAAAATATTCAGAAGGAACCCATTCTTTTCTTTTTCTTCTCTGTTGTTTCAATTTTCGAGTATTCTCCTCTTCAAACTAGGGAACTGGGGAATGAAAAATGGAGTGGGATAATACACGTTTCTGGAATTTTTCAGAAATACGCACACACTGCTGGTGGTCAATGGTTGTCAGATATATTATCGGACAACACATTATTATCGGAACTGAGACGGAGCGTATTCACTTTTTATGTCTTGTTCGCTTACATGCAGCTTGTCGATATGGCAGCCAGAAAATGAAATGATTTAACATTAAAACAAAAGATCCGCAATATTAAATCGTTATTGCAGGTTGATTATTATTACGAACACTTTATCAATGAGCTTCTTAGAAAAAATAGTAGACAGTCAACAATTGTACAATTTCTTTAATTATGTATGCAATTCTTATTTTTCAAATTATAATATACAGTACCTAAATATAAGGTGTGTTTTTCAATTTTGTTTTGAAATTTAGTACATGCGAATTAAAGTGGGCGGGGTAAATTTATCTAATTTTTAATATCGTTTATTGTTATCAAAATCAAGGTGTCCCAAATATCGGGAGCGATGTAAAGCGGAATCCACTGTATTACATTAGGGTGACTATACATTTGAGAAAGCATCAAAACATTTCCGTTTAACCCTCCGAGTGGAACACATCGAAGAAAGAAAGTCTCCAAAAAATACGCTAAATGTTTACTGTGTCAGTGGCCAAAGCGTTCTATGATTTTTTATTTCACTCTTACTCGACTAGAATAGAACACTGAAAACCCACCCTCGTTCTTGTCCCTTTACTTCTTATAAATAGTATAAAATATTATTATAGATTGTTAATTTTAAATAAACGTAAAGCTCTCCAACTCTCGGAGATCATCCCATAAGAAATAATGGATTCTAAAAGTACAAATAAAAATATTGAGAAACTTATTTATATTTTTCAACTTCCAAGATATTTAAGTGGTGCAATTAGAGATGCATCTGTTACCGCAAACGAAATACTTCGAAATAGAGATTTGCAAAGCCATGAAAAGCTATTAGCGTCTTTGTGCCTCAGGTGGAAGGGGTGCATCCCTCAATAAATGTTAGTCAAAAATGCAGTTCCTAAAAAATCGACTACCATCCTACCTCAAAATTGCATGCTAGAAAGCACTGGTAAATGTACATTACATACATTTTCGGAGCGTTTTTGGAGATCAAAAATTGTACGTGACACCGACTTTGAAGACATCATCGGTTGGCGGAATTGTACGTGAGAACTGCTTAGATTTAAGAGCATGAGTAGCAAGTAGATGGAACCTTCAAAAAATAAAAGTTTAAAAAATAACCCTTTCATTTTTTATCATAAATAAAATATAAATAACGAAATGATGTTGACTAAATTTGATCAATATGAATGCATATATGGGGGCTTAAAATGTTTCCGTTTCACGTATACCTGGAATCTGAAATGGAAAAGATAATCCTGGAATAAAAAAGATAATCCTTTTATTTGTTTTCAAATTAAAGTAAAAAAAGTTAAAGAGTGCAGTCCAAATTTCATTAATTAACTGTACATATAAGGGAGAATCAAAACTTTTTCGTTTGAACACTAGTTCAACATATCTCTGGAATTTTCAGAAATTAAAAGTTTGAAGAAGATAATCCTTTTATTTGTTTTCAAATTAAAGTAAAAAAAAAAAATTAAAGAGTGCAGTCCAAATTTCCTTAATATGACTGTACATATAAGGGAGTATCAAAACTTTTCCGTTTAGCATGGGTTCGACATATCCCTGGAATCGTCAAAAGTTGAAAGTTTGAAAAAGATAATCCTTTTATTTATTTCCAAATCAAAGTAAAAAATATCAAAGAGTGCAGTACAAATTTCAAGAACATGACTGTACATATAAGGCAGAATCAAAACGTTTCCGTTTAACATGGTTCAACATATCCCTGGATCTTCAAAAGTTAAAAGTTTGAAAAAGATAATCCTTTTATTTGTTTACCAAATCAAAGTAAAAAAAAATCAAAGAGTGCAGTCCAAATTTCAACAACATGACTGTAGATATAAGGCAGAATCAAAACGTTTCCGTTTAACATGGTTCAACATATCCCTGGAATATTCAAAAGTTGAAAGTTTGAAAAAGATAATCCTTTTATTTATTTCCAAATCAAAGTAAAAAATATCAAAGAGTGCAGTACAAATTTCAAGAACATGACTGTACATATAAGGCAGAATCAAAACGTTTCCGTTTAACATGGTTCAACATATCCCTGGAATATTCAAAAGTTGAAAGTTTGAAAAAGATAATCATTTTATTTATTTCCAAATCAAAGTAAAAAAAAAAGAGTGCAGTCCAAATTTCATCAACATGACTGTACATATAAGGGAGAATGAAAACTTTTCTGTTTGAGCATGGGTTCAACATATCCCTGGTATTTTCAAAAGTTAAAAGTTTGAAGATAATAATCCTTTTATTTGCTTGCAAATCAAAGATTGCTGTCCAAATTTCACCAACGTGACGCTACGTGTAAGGGAGAATCAAAACATTTCTGTTTGAGAGCATGACTTCATATCTCTGGAATATCCAGAAGTTAAAAGTTTGAAATAGATAATACTTTTATTTGTTTCCTTTTTAAAGTAAAAACTTCAAATAGAGTGCTTTCGAAATTTCTTAAACCTGACTGAGGGCATGATTTCAACATATCCCTAGAATCTCCAGAAATTAAAAATTTGAAAAAGATAATCCTATTGTTTCTGAATAAAATAAAAATAATCATAAATGTTGCCGAAGTTTTATCAGCATGACTGTAAATATAAGATGGGATAAAAGTTTCCACTTGAGAGTACAGATTCAGAGTATTCTTAGAATCTCCTACAAAACAAAAGTTTGAAAAGGATATCCTTTTAATTTTTTAGGAATAAAGTAAAAACAACCAAAAGATGATGTCTTAAATTTCATCAACATGACTGTCCATATTAAAACGCTGATAGGGAAACGCATTTTGTCTTGGTCAGGTTAAAAATGCGACATTCCTGTCCAAAACAGATTATTCCCTGATAATTTAAAAAATGGAACGGATAGAAATAAAATATAGTTGTTTTTTATGCAATATGTATTTTTTAGATATATTCTTGACTAAAAAAGTGAGTAATTTTTGCGCAATAACACATGTCTTTATATGATCGGATATAAGTAAAGAAAACGAAGTAACATGTGAAATCAAGACGATATTATACCAAGAGTTTGATCTCCTATAAATAATAAAATTAGTTCGCAAAAACAGCCAATATTCTTCGTCTTAATATATCAGGGCTGTGAAAACATAAAATAAGTTCTACGGCGAAATAAGGTGGAAAAGTAGTATCGTCATAGAGTTCACATTGGAAAACATAAAAATGCAATTGAACAGCAAAGAAAATATCAAGTTCAAAGCAAGTATATATATAAAACATTTCACAACGATGCCAATATTAGAAATAAATATGACAGAAACGTGCAAAATGTTTTCTTTGACGTCATAAAATATCTTCTGGAAAATAAGTTTAACCACATACATCGCGTCATTATACAGTGACACCGATATATATCACGTGACTCTGACAAAAAAATTTTATTTTTTAATTCCTTTATTTATTAGACTTAAAATGAGCTAATTTTTCTATATAGGAACAACACATTGATATGTCACTACTACTATAATGTGTAGAATAGCATGATATGCAAAGAATAATGTTTAAGTATGTCATAAATCGGTAGAAAGGAAAATTTCATAAGTGATTTAACCAAATTGTCAAATTTTTATTCATACACCTGCAATAGATAGAATATGTGTATAACGGATAAATGCATGTGTAAATATAAGTAACATATGTGTACATGCGTAAATGCGTATGAAAAGCATACATTCTGTATTTTATAAAATGTTGTCAATTAAAATCTTAAAAATATATGTGTAATGCAATGCTCGAGAATTTGTAAAATAAGAAAGAAAAAATTCACAAAAGAAAAGTTTAGTAATTACACCAAAAAAAAAAATTCTTAATGAATGAAAAAGTATTTCTGAATTAAACATGGATGAATATATCTTAGTAAACATTGACACCGGAAATGAAACTAGAAATAAAAATGAATACCATTTACTGACCAGTATATTTTTTCTCCGTTTCATTTGTACGATATCTATTAATTAGGAAACAAGTAATCTAGACTAAAATTTGCTCCATTTATTTACCAGAAATTGAGGTGTCCCTGTCAACATTTATACCCGTGTATAATCTAAATGTTTGTCATTGATTTATTTGCAGACGAAAGAAATGTCTCGTGTAGCTTTTCTTCAAAATCTGGTGTTTATTTTTCCTGCATGAATTGCTTACGTCTAGAGATTAAGTTCCTTTTTTTGGGTAATTTTCTATTCATACACAATAGAATTACTGTTAAAATTTTTTGAAAAAAAATTCTTGCATTAAATTGTTTGAGTAAAATAAACTTTGAACAATGTTCTTGTAAAATAATTCAGAAAAAAATATTTTAAGGTAATATTTAAACATTTAATAAGAATTTATGAAAAATTATAATTAATTTTATCGTTCTCGAGAATTTATTATTTAAAATTAAGAAAGAAAAAATTCCTACAAAAGAATTATGTATTAGTAAATTGAAATCTTTTCACCAAAAAAAATTCTTAATGAATGAAAAAGTATTTCTGAATTTAAACATAGATGACAACTCTTTATAAACATTGACACCGGAAAGGAAACTAGAAATAAAAATGAATACCATTTACTGACCAGTATATTTTTCTCCGTTTCATTTGTACGATATCTATTACATTAGGAAACAAGTAATCTAGAGTCTAGTAAATTTGCTCCATTTATTTACCAGAAATTGAGTTGTCCCGGGTGTCAACATTTATACCCGTGAATAATCTAATATGTTTGTCATTGATTTATTTGCAGACGAAGAAATGTCTCGTG
>CM063505.1:46026203-46063703 GCA_032207245.1 Pardosa pseudoannulata
TAAAAGATTCGGTCATCGAGCTAGGGATTGTAAAGAAGAAACAGGACACGGAAAAGAAATAACTTTAGTTCGAAACCATAAAATTGATGAAAAAGTTATTAAAACTGTCTCGGTAAATAGTTATTCTACAAATTCGTTGATCGTTACAGGCAGTACAGTATCACTTTGTTCAATCGAGGTTTATACCAAATTTGGTTCTCTGAAGTTAAATTCTAGTGACGTAGTTTTGGTTGGTATTGAAGCGAAAGAAACTTCACCTGCTGGTTATTTTTCAGCTAACATTTTAATTGAGGGCTATTTTGTTGAGGCTGATATTTATCTTGTACGAACCCTATGTAGTGATGTTATTTTAGGAACGGACATTATCAAACAATTTGATATTTCCCTAACTCAGAACGGATTTGAAATACTCAGAAAAAGAGAAGACCCCCGAACGAACACATTCATTTGATAAAGCAAATAAAGAAACAAAAAGGCGATATTTCACTTCAGTCGCAGACCGGATGTTTAGACGACAGAAACATTTTAAGCGCGAATCGTGACTCATCCACACCAGAATCAACACCTCGAGGTGTTTCCAGAACCCGAGTATATCGCTGAACCGAAAGATTGTTTGAGAGCTTGTTTTTCTGATGAATCCGCAAATTTTCCATTCGGGGCAGATGAAACAACGAGTGGCAGCAATGCATTTAGTTTTATTGCCCAGCTGGCTGATACTGTAAACATCGTTGAGTTAGATTTATCACATGTTACTAACACTATGATAAAGAATAAATTATGCGATTTGATTAAAGGATATAAGGCAGTTATAACCAAAACACTTGCTTAAAAGTGAAAACAGTGTGGAACGACGAAATACCAATTTCTCAAAATCCGCGAAGATTCTCTTTTAAGGAACAGAAAATCATTGACGTTCAGATTGAACAATAGCTCAACGATGGAATATTAAAGAGAGTAGTTCTAATTATGCTGCTCCGGTAGTGTAATGTAAAAAGAAAGATAACTCCTACAAGCTTTGTATTGACTATAGAAAATTAAATAAGAAAATTATTAAAAATAAATTCCCTCTGTCACTGATATCTGATATTTTAGACCGTTTGGAACACGCAAAAGGGTTCAGTACATTAGATCTCAAAAATGGGTTTTTCGACGTAGACATGAGAATAGCACTAAGTACTTAGCGTTCGTGACGCATTCTGGCATTTATGAATTTCTGAAAATACCTTTTGGCTTAGGCAACAGTCCAAGTATGTTTCAAAGATACATTTACGCCGTCTTTCGAGAGTTATTAAAAAATGAAACTTTAAGAATTTACATGGACGATTTGATAATACCCACAAGAGATGAGAATGCATGTTTAGAAAAACTACAAAAACTACTAGAGATTAGGAGTATGGATTACAGATTAATTTTAAAAAGTGTCAGTTTTTAAAACGTAAAATTGAATTTTTAGGACATGTTTTAGAAAATGGAACAATTCAACCATCTCTTTCTAAGACTAAAGCAGTTCGAAATTTTCTCCAGCCAAATAATTGCAAGCAAGTACAGAGCTTCCTAGGACTCAAGGGATATTTTCGAAAGTTTATCCCTGGATATGCCAAAGTTGCCCTTAGTGACTTACTCCGGAACAATACGGAATTTAAATTTGGACTAGAACAACGAGAAGCATGTTGAAAATTAAAAGAAATTCTTTCTAACAACCCACTTTTATGTATATTTAAACGAGGATCTCTTTTAGAGTTTCACACTGACGCAAGCAGTAAAGGAATTGGTGCTGTTACTTCAGTTGTCATATGACGGAAAATAATATCCTATCGAGTACATGAACAAAAAAAAAAACGTTGCAGCAGGAGAAACCTTGGCAGTTGCGAATTAGAGGCTCTTGCCGTTATTGAAGCACTTAAAAAATTCAGACATTATCTGTTAGGCTCTAAATTCAAAATTGTAACCGATTGTAGTGCATTTCAAAAACTTTAGATAAAAAAGACCTAACTCCAAAGATTGCTAGATGGGCCATGTTCCTCGAAGAATTTGACTATGAAATAGTGCATATACGGAAATCACATGACACAAGCTGATGTTTTAAGTAGAAACGCGTTAGTTATCACCTCATATACTAATGAAGTAACTGAAAAGATTCGTGTAGCCCAACAACAAGATGAATACATCCAAATAATTAAGAATCTTAAAGAAAAAGGAAAAGAAGATAGATATTTATTAAATAATGGTATATTATTTAAATATGATGCAGGTAGGGAACTGTTAGTCGATCTAGAGGCTATGCAAATGGAAATAATTAAAAATGCACATAATCAGGAACATTTCGCCTTAGCCAAGACATAAGAAATAGTTACAAGAGACTTTTACATCCCAAGTTTGAGACAAAAAGCAGAGAATGTGATTGTAAATTGCGTCCCATACATCCTTTGTGAAAAGAAACGTGGTAAATCAGAGGGATTTTTACATCCCCTGGCTAAAGATGACACGCCACTTGTAACAATCATGTTTGATCACCTCGGTCGCCTAGAATCAACAAATAAAAATTATAAATACATCTTTCCCGTAATAGATGGATTCACTAAATTTGCATGGTTATATCCCACTACGTCTACAATTTCAAAAGATGTCATTTCAAAGTTGGACCTAGAAAAAAGAAGTTTTGGGAATCCCCGTCGCATTATATCAGATAAAGGATCGGCTTTCAACTCAGATGAATTTCAGTCATACTGCCAAGATGTCCAACATGTTAAAACAGGCTTACCTAGGACGAACGGACAAATTGAGCGATTGAATAGAACTATCATTCCGGTTTTAACAAAATTATCATTTAATGATCCAAAAAAAAAAAATGGTACCAGCACGAGGATGAACTACAAACAGTCTTAAACACTATACAGCAAAGAAGTATTGGTACAATGCCTTTTAAACTACTTTTTGGAGTAGAAATGCTAAATCCTCAGTTGCTTAAGTTAAGAGAGTTACTTGAGGAAGAATTCTTAGTTCAGTTTCAAGAAGATCGAAACGACTTAGGGATGTCTGCAAATCAGCAAATTTTAAAATTTCAAGAGAAATACAAGAGATCGTATACAAACGACGATGTAAGCGTACGAAGTACAAAGTTAATGATTTAGTCGCCATTAAAAGAACTCAATATGGTGCAGGCCTAAAACTAAGACCGAAATTTTGAGGTCCATAGAGGGTTGTGAAAGTAAAAATTAATGACACGTATGACGTAGTCAAAGCTGGTGAGTGCGAAGGAAAATCGAAGACAAGCACTTGCGCTGAATTCATGAAGATATGGTGATGATATTTATACATACTGTTTCTATGGAACTAAAGACTCATATTTTCATTTTATATTAATATTTTTCTTGTTTAAGTTTTCTTTTTAGATTGATTTAATTTGACGAGGACTTCGAATCCCCAGGACGGTCGAAATGTAGGCATGGTACCCTAGGCATTACTCAGCGAGAAGTATTTACTCCGAGCTAGCGAAGTTTTCCTTTTGCAATTTGGCATCAACAACTCTTTCCAGTGGAACGCAGATATACAGACGGAACTTGAACTCAGACTAGTACGGTCGTTAAGTGCAGACGGCACTTGAGTTTCCTTGTTTTGTTGTTGATTATTATTAAATGTTAATCCAGACGGGATTTGATGTTTAACGTACCTATATATTTCAATTAAATGTTTGTGTTTGTAAATCTGAGTAGTTAATTGTGTGTTCAAGCCATCCAGGACCCATATATGTCAGGATTCAAATTGTAGATTAATTTTAAAAGATTTTAATTAAGGATATTTACTGAGAGTGACGCAGCGTGAGGAGTTAGCCACATAAATACGGCTCACGCGCAGTGATCTGTGCAGAGGGCAGTGCGCATATTCCGCAGACAGAGCTGTGGCTAAGTGAGGCAGCTAAGCCAGCCTTTGCTAAAAAGGAGTCAATGTGCGACGCCATTGAAGATGATTGATGAGTAGTATGCTCTGAGATTTGAATAAAGCTACGAAAATGTACTCAGGACTCTAGTGTCATTTAGTGGGAACCTGTCATTATATATATATATATATACATACATATACATACATACATACGTATATATATATATACATACATACATACATACATATACATACATATATATATATATATATATATATATATATATATATATATATATATACATAAAAACATATATATATATATATATATATATATATATAATGATGTATTAGGCAGATATCAATTAATATTTTGGTATAAAAGTGAGAATTTCCGTAATTGTGAAGAAGAAGCGTTTTTCACAGTTTAGTTTTATAAGGACATAAAATATAGCGTTAATTTAAACTGAAAATTCTGTGTAGGTTAATAAGAACAAATGTGGAATGTTGTGTGATATCAGATAACTGTAAAAAAAGTTCTTAAAATTTAATTATTTTAACATTTTCCTGTTTAAACTAGAAATAATTAGTGCCACATAATTAAATATAAAAGAAAACTAGATTAATATTCAGCAAATATTTATTTTTCCAAAATAATATTTTTTTTATACTATAAAGAATTCAAAATCAGTTTGTTTTTGTAGGATTTCACAGTATTCAATAGCTACTAAACTTCTTAGGGCAAATATATTTATGAAAAAAGGGATTAAATAAAAAGTTAAAATATTATTTTAATGGTTTATTAACTATTAACTTTTTAAAAAAGTAGCTTTAATCTAAATACACCTTGCGGCTTTCTTTTGCATGTATGGCTATTTTAACTTCTTGGATATCTTCTTAACGTTAAAAGTTTTTATCCAGAGATTTTCAGGAATTTACCTAAAAAATATAGGAATTATAAAAACTTAATTTTCCAGTTCAAAATATCTGTATTTCTTTTAAGAACAAAACTGACAGATTTTATTCTTCGAAACACATGAATAAGATTTATCTTTCATTATATAATTAGTTTAAATTAATATGCTTTAATATGCTAGACTATTAGAACTTTAATCTAATTCATCTATTTTTTTTTATAAACCAATGGATTAAATACCAATATATGAAAATAAATGCATATTTTGCAATAAAAGATTTCTTCTTTGTAAACTATAAAAATTTGAATGTAAGTTGCTTGTTTCGAATAAACAAATATTTAAGAAATAAAATTAAATTCTGGAGAAAGTCCTCCTTTTTTGCCGTAAAGCAAAATCAAATCTTAGTGGAATAATTGACATTGGTGGTACGATGCTTTATGTATGAAATGATGTATTTTAAGAAATTTTTATTATAACATTTTAATTATTTTATTTAACACTAGAATTACGGTGGTCTTTGTATACCTAGAATTACGGCGGGTTTCATTTTGACCCCTTGATAAGATATTCGTATATTTCTCTATATGATAGAATATATTTGTGAAAAACAAATTAAAATAGCGCAAATTATGACAACTAGAGTTTGCTTTTAAAAATATAAAGACTTTGCAGGTATGTAGGATCAATTAATCTTGTTTTTGTAAGGAAAAACTGTTCATCAAAAGTAATATTTTCATTTGGTTTGTAGCAAAGCTTACAGTTTTCTATAAAAGTATTCCATACCTCGGATATTAGTGTAAATTTATCACACTGCAAACGTGAAGACCTTGTTAGTTTATTTTCAAAACGAAGAAATTTCATAACTTCCGGAAACCTATCTCTACTCATAGTTTCATGAAAAAACTTTGGTCCCCAAGTCTTGGACCACAAACTAAGAATTGGTAAGCCCTTGGCGGCTAATGCCCCCTTACGTACAACAACGCTATGAATGCTTGAAGTAGTGAAAGAGTCATTATGAAGTTTACACTTGTCTTCAACATCAGTATATAGCCTGCCGTATTTCTAGGTATAATCATTTGTTAGGGCTAAAATAAAAATACGATTTTCTTGAAATCTTTACTATTTCGTAAATCACAATGATTTAGGAAAAGTCAAGAAAGGATTAAGATATTTGCAAAAAATAGAAGAGCTGTCAGAGATAAAAGTTCGCTAGGTGTCAAAATGACCCCTTCCGTAATTCTAGTGTTAAGAAATGCTGAAGCTTAATTTCGCGTTTTATACAAGCATATGGGAATAAATTATAGAAGAGAATTATGATTAAAGCTCTATTAAATTCAAAGATTTCAAATCCCACTATGGGCATGGTGCTTTGTAGCCTAATGGACTAAAATTTAATCAACAGATCTCAATCTATTTAGCTCTCATGTATCAGAAAGGTAAATCTAAGTATTACAAACCAAACCAACGTCTGTTAACTAAATAGTACTGTCCATTATAATTTTTTCATATTTATTTATTTAGATAAATAAAAATGGATTCTTCATCTGTCTTTTTTATATTTATTAAATACAAAGTACACGTATAACCAAAACAATCTTTACATAATGATAATCAATGAAATATCCAATCAATGGGATTCATGTTTGCACGGAATGTGTGAAAAGCGCGCTTTATTTGCATTATCCAATCAAAAGTAAGTAAATGGTTTTAGATATGCAAATCTAGGATTAAATATTGTGAAGTTGAATTTAATCGTTTTCTGTAAGTCGAAAATCTGAGTGAATTTTCTGTGAAATGGCTTATAATTCCAGTGTGTATTGACCCAAATCGGTTTGTTATGGCTTCAAAATATCACATGGAAGAATATGTAAAATGGCGACTGATAGGCCTATATAAGCAAGGAAACAAATTAAGGTAGCAGTCAAATGTCTGAATATTTCGAGATAGACAATTCGATCGTTAAGGAAACAATTTCAAAACAATACAACTGGTCTCAGAAAGCTTGGACAAGGTCATAAATGAATGACAAAAGCTTCTCAAGATCTATTTCTGGGAACAAATGCCTGGGAACAAATTCTGGAAACAAATGCAGGAAGTCTGTAAGGAATTTTTGCACCCACGACTTTATATGTGCCTTTCACGCTATCGGCAAAAAAGCCCCATTTGACCCCTTCTCCCTGCATTCCTTAGGGGAAAAAAGAAGCCGGCCGGCAAAGGGGGGCTGATAAGTTTCTCGGAGGCGCTTGTGGATGATTTTGCAGGGCCTCGGAAAAGGAGGTTGTGTTCTTTTCGGAAGGGCTCAAGTTTCCAGACACCCCCCCCCCTGAAGAAGGGAGAGATCTGTAAGAGGGCAGCTGGAGTTCAGGGAGTGGGAGAGTCGAGATAGAGCCGGCGGCCGAGAAATATCTCTCTGTGATGATGTGAAGACTGGCTCTGAGACTCACTATGATATTGGATTTTCTTTAAATTTGTTTTAAAATGTTGTAAATAAATGTGTGTTGTCCATCTAATCCTAATGTGCCTTAATTTGGGTTATGCATCCCAAACGACAGTTTACGAACATACCTGCCCCAGTATAGTAGGCGGGCAGGTCCCACGCTAACGTAGCGCACCTAGAAAGAGGGTTCGTTACATAAGTCTACTTGTCGGATTATATTAGAGTAGTTTCTGTCTTTGAGTAAATTTACGGAACCATTCTATGAGGAAGTACTCGTTGAGCAAAAACATAACGGGTTGTTAGTACCTGAAAAATTAATTTAGGAAAAGGCAATAAAAAAAAAAGGTGGTGATGTATAGTGATGTTAGGACCATAACCTCATTTTTATTATTTAAATTAAATTTGGATTTTCGCCAACTTATGTCTAAAGTAAAAAAAAAAAAAACACAATAGGCATTAAAAAAAAGGAGAAGTTATTATAGAATTAATTGCATTTATTGAGACAAGATGTTAAATTGAAATCAAAAATTAATTAATTCATTGACAACTAGTTGAACATCTAATATTCTAAAAATTAAATTATAAAAAAGGAAAGGAGAAAACAAAAAATGTCACTTATAGCGACTATGAAAGGAAAACTACGGAGGACGCAGTCTGGGTCCCTCTTCTTTTCAGGGTGTCGAAGTTCTCTTCATCCATCATCTTCGCTGCTGGGATGAGAACCGCAAGCTTATCAAAATTTCTTTCGCCTGGTGGCACTGTGGAAAATCGCCAAGCAAACTAAAAAATGCCAATGGTGCTTTCATAAAAAAAAAAAATTTATAAAACTATTGTAGCTCGAGTTGCCAAGGAGAATAATCTTTGTTTGCTTGATGTCATTTGAACATGTGTGATTTGAATCCAACGCTTATGCGAAAAAAAAAAGAACTTTTCGTCTAAACCAAAGTAATAATTGGGAGCTTTGCAGGGAAGATAGATACAAAGGTACTTTGTTTAAGGCAAATTTCATAGTATTTAAAGACGGAAAATATTAAATGGAAAGCTTTGGATGTAAAGATAGAGTTACTATCCATTGGAGTTGCTGCATAAAAAATGATAATGTGCAGAAAAATTATGGAAAAAAAAAAGAAAAACTTTTATGAAAGAAATATGTGTTTCAAATAAAACTTGAAATTACTTTTCTTGATGCAAAAAAAATATTAGAATTTAAGTGAAACAATATGATATAAAGAGTTTCCTTCATAAATAAAATGTAAATGTAACATGAACTTAAAAAGTTAAATTCAGAACCCCCGGAATTAGTGAAATTATGCAAAATATCAGAAGATATTTAAAAAAAAGGCTTTATGTCTTGAAAGCCAAGGTATGTTTACATACTTCACAAAAAAGAATCACTGTACATTTTATTGAAAATAAGAACAAGATGGATTGAATTAAGGTCAGCAGATTGTCTTACTGACATAAAATTTATATTATGTTTCTAATACTCGTTCTTGGAGGAATGAGATAAAATAGTATTTATGGAACTGACCGTTTATAATTTGTGACGATTTGATGTTTAATATGGATCATGATTGTGTTGTATTTACAAGTTTTCAAATTGCGAACCTGTTTATGGCACCAGATAAGTCAGGAGGTTTTCGAGATTAAGTAAAACTTTTCAGAAGTGAATTATCTGATATAATTTTTCCCTATTTATGGATGATAACAATTGATATCATGCAAACTTCGTTAAACGAAAATTTGAATAAGACACAAAGGAAATAGTGATCAGTAAAGGATCCTGATATTAAATGAGAGAACAAATAATAAAAAAATTTAGAGAAATTTCTAATAGGTATTATTCTTTAAGATGAATAGATTTAAAAATACGCTTTTAGAATATCTCTGCTGTAGTTTTAAATTGTTATTTTGCAAAAAAAATTTTATTTTTTATGATTACATTTCATATCAAACAGCTAATTTTATGAGTTACTTTTTTTAGTTTTTTTTTTTTGATTTTTTATTTTAATTTTTTGTTTTTTTGAAAAGTATTACAATATTTATGTAACAGTTATTTGTAATTTATGCTTTTGTTTTTGTGGAGAAATAATCTCAGACATAAGAAACCATAAAAATTAAAATATATTATTTATATTTTTGAGAATTTTATAATGATGAAGTTATGTTTATATAATTTTGGAATGAACTTATTACCAACATAAAATTTAAAATAAAGCAAAATTTTATGTTTTAACTAGATTAATCAAATCTCAATTTTATTTAGAAGCGTTAAGGATCTTAATGCAATAATACAATACGTAGTTTATCGTTTTTAGTTAAGAAAAAAAGTCAATAGGCTTTAGTGTCTATCTGTTTTAATATTAGTAAGATAGAAAAAGTTCACAAAATATATAAACGATATAATAAATTAATTATATTCGACCATTGACGTTTTATATTTTTATGTAATTTTATTTTTCCTTTTAACATGTATCAATTCCGTAGGATGATCGATTGTTTATTAAGATCCCCTATGAATTAGAAAAATATTTCAGAAGATTTAACAGATGGTGATAAAGGCTATTTAAACTTTGAAAATCGTTCTATAATGAAGTAATGTTTTAAATTTCTTATAATATACTTCATTTCAATGAAGTTTAAAGATGAGTGAAAGCAATATTATTTTTTTTTAGATGACTTAGAAATTATTTCTTATTTTTCGAGACTATATCTGTTTAAATTTCTTCATTATCTATAATATTGTTAAATACAATAAAGGTGTTTCTGTCCATTCTAAAAGTGTATTTTATCTTTGACTGAAAGTATGTAGAATACTATACTATTTTATAAGAAGAGAAATATTCTTTTTAGAGTTTTTTAGTATTATAAATAATATACAATTTTTATTTTTTTAGGAACTATACTTCCCATTACATTTTCTCTAATATAAAGCAAGTAGAAATTAACCTGATACAATTGTGAATAAATATAAAAATGAAAAGTGATTAACAAAAGAAGAGTTGATGTCAAAAATAACAAGTATTTTTTCAGGAAAAATAAATGTAAGATAACACCTTAAAAAGACTGGAAGCATTCTTTTGTATATTTTACTCAAGGGGGCACATAATTTTTAAGCATTCGAGTACAGGTGATAAATGTTAAAATTTTTAGATTTTATACTACATTGTATACATATAATGTACTTGAATGTTTTGCATAATATAAAATAATAATCAAATGTTGTTATTTATTACCGACAAAATGTTTAAAAGTTTCGACATAATTTTGTAAAACAATCATTTACTAATGGAGAAATTTTAATAATATCTTTGAGTGTATTGACTCGCATAATTTACTAAATTCTACAAATATTTTCCTATATATTCCAGTCATTATTCATACATACGAGAATAATAACGACAAAAAAATCTAAGAACTATAGTAATATTCTTTCTATTTTTTTTTAGTAAAACTGAACATTCATATTTTTTACAGTATAAAATTAATATTATACAGTGAAAATATGTATAAGATATACTCATTTTTATTGCTTGCATATGTTAAAAAAGAACACTTAATCTAAACATAAAAATTATATGATAAGATAAATATACAATTGCTAAAACTATATTTGAGCCCACTTAACCAGACATATGTCCACACATTAGTAACCACACTTATGTCAACACATTAATGTCCACCGTATTTTTTTAGAGACAGCTTAGAAAGTCTGTAAAATTTTTACGTTTGCATTCCCTTTTGCGGTAGTGGATGGGTATTCTATATTAACAATCTATCAAAGTTTTATCTCAAAGTATATTCACTATTTTTTTAGTACTTTGTCTTTGGATCGGCATTTTATGACGTTTCCAGAATTGTATATAATTTCTACTTCAGCAAATAATTCAACTAAAATCATAATAAAGAGGTTTTATCTATTATAAAGCCTCAATTTTTCAGGGTATGTAGCTAAGTTAAAAAAATGTATAACATTAATATAAATCTTACAGCTATATGTCAGTAAAATTAATTTCATTGAAATATTTATCTAAAACTCTCTATTACCCCTCTTCATTTTTTTCTCATAATTTTACTTTGATTTAAATAAATAGACATTTGCCGACTCCTAAATTTTTTTTACCCAAAAAATTAAAATTTAAATACTAATTAATAAAAACAAAAAATAATTTTCTACCTGGCGAATTTTTCAGTTTCATTACTGATAATTTGTGAATATGATTTCAAATTTAAATTAAAGTCCAAAGTTCAATTTACTGCTAAAAATTGAGTAATCAGAAGTTTAGAACGTTAATGCCAAAAAAAATTACAAAAATAATCAAAATTTTTATTGCGATTTTGGATTTTGATAAATTGCAGAAAATAGTCGAATTGTAATATTAAGCACATCGACTTTTTTAATTTTCTTTTAATTCTCATTTGACTAATAATATCTTAATAAGGATTAATCTACAGAATAAAGGATAGATATCATTTTAATACTTTTTAAAAAATAATAAAAACAATACTAGTATTTATAAAATATATCAAAATTTTCTTTTGTGTGATATTTCGAAACAAGGTGCAAATAGTTCAACATTACAACTGTTTCACATGTAACGACTTTTATTCTTTTCTTTGCTATATCTTTTAGTACAACACACAGCACAATGTTTCTACAAAAGTACACTCTTGGAATCTCTCGACGAGTGTGCAGTGTTTGGACACTTTAGCGCGCTCGAGTTTAACCGAGCGTGCACGTTAAGGGGTTAATTTTGCCCCAACTGCACTACGATTAGGACTTCTAAATTACCCAGTAAGCACTTAGTCCAAATAATGGAGCATTATAATATCCATAGTAATTGGGGAAAGATAATTCTCAGATTAACCTATTTAGAGGGATATTGTGAGGAACAAAAATAATCGTCAGCATGAGCCCTTCATCAAAGCGTATAATAAGTAATATAATAAGTAAATTAATAGTATAACTTATTAAAGTATAAAGACATATGGTTCTTATAAACTTGCGGCTGGCGAAAGGTTCTTTAACTCGAGCACGCTGATTCAAAGCCGAGAATGAAAATTATTTCCCCTTCGACTGACTGTGCCGCTCACCTTATATACAGAAAACATGCTCTGGCGTGCAGCATCCAGGAAAATTTTGCATCTATGTCAATCTCATTTGACAGGAGTTTCTTCGATGCGGTTAACATCAGAAACGCCACACCTATTTGTAAATCAATCACAAATTCACAGGGAGTAAGATGTTCTAGCATCTAGTTCTTAAAAATTATGTGTCTTTAAGTGAGAACCACAAGTGTATATGTAATTTTGCAGTGTAGTTGCATTATTGTACAGAAAATTAAACCTTAAATATCTGTAGATTCAAGATTTAAATTAATGAAGTTTTGCGTTTTTGTATCTGTATTTTTGTTCAAATGTATTTAACTCATTTTAAATGTGAGTGGAAAAATAGGTGAACAAGAGAACAGAATTTATTGGAATGTAAGTAAATTTACTTATTTCTATAAAATTTAAAATTTATATAAAAGATTTCAGTGTATTTTCTTCAAATACAGCCTTTATATCTATTCTTGAAAACTATTTTTCAAACTAAAATCTAGAATATACAGAATCAAGAAATAGTACTTACAAACAAATAAATCAAAATATTGAAAAATATAAGAAACATTCCAAAAATGTACCTGTTTTTTCCCCCATATATAAACATTTGTTCAAAGGCAGCTTCCAAACTGAAATTTAAAATAAAGGTCATCGAACGGATGCTGAACAAAATATATTTAATGGTACAACATTTTAGAAAATCTTCACAATAGAATAATTTAAGTTACAGCAAAATATAATCTTTAAAGTATCGTTATTTCGTACATTCATTTTCTTGTTAAGGAAGGGAAATGATTTTCACTTTAAATCAAAGTTACTGTAGATATCTTTACACAAAAATTTAGAGTTACAAATTTATTTTATATTACACTAAACTTTGAAAATTCAGGCTTTAAAAGTAGGATGTTGAAACATGTGTAAGAGTTTAGTTTTAGATAAAGGTTACACATTGATGTGTTTTTAAAATATATTTTCCAAACACCCAGTTTATACAAGTAAAGTAAAAAGACAATTTTCTTCTAGATTCCATAAAGGTATTCGTCATGAAAAGGGTTAAAATAGAGATAAAAATTTCCAGCTCTTTACGTAAAAGGTTTTTAAAATTGTAACTATAATTAAGTTTCTTTCTAAAGGTCAATGGAAGTATAGATTATAAAAGACTACAATATTATAACAATTCTCAATATTTGACCTTGTGTTTTAAAATGTACTTTAAGT
The DNA here is from genome assembly GCA_032207245.1 of Pardosa pseudoannulata. Lineage (NCBI taxonomy): Eukaryota > Metazoa > Arthropoda > Arachnida > Araneae > Lycosidae > Pardosa > Pardosa pseudoannulata. Next base: position 46,039,758 of record CM063505.1, read on the forward strand.
TGTATTGAATATGAAATTCTTTAATATACTTGGATTTGAAGTTACTGTCTATTCATAAATAAGTCTATCATAACATATTGATTGCTCTTTTATCATTTATTACAGCAATGTAATTTATAAAATAGGCAAGCTGCTGAGTTATCGAATTACCTGGGTTCTGCCATTCATAACAAACGAGGATTACAATTTAACTTACGGTAAGCATGTTAGAGCCAATTCGGCATCAGCAATAAGTCTTGAGCATTAGATATCCATTTAACACTCTTTCAGGTACCAAACGACTGATAACTGAGCTTTTCTCTGAAGTAAAAGAGGAATCAAAAATTGATAGAAAATGAGAGAAGCACTGAAGTTATTTAAAGACGAGGAATAGCACCTGTGGATGGTCTCATCGAAAGACACTTTTAATGTTTCTGAACCTTAAGTCATAAAGAGGGTAGATTAAGTCTTTAAAAAATTATTGGGCTCTCAAGGTAAAATTTAAACATTATTACTTTACCTTTGTATTGTAAAGCAAATGCGTTTGTAATGTAAACCGGAAAAATAAATGGTAAGAAGATTTATTCTTTTTTCTTCAAGTGTGTTATATACAGCATTTCACTACTTTTCTGTTCAGTTATGTTCAGTTGTCTTGTAAACAAGAAAAATAAATGGTAAGAAAATTTATCCTCCTTTCTTCAAGTATTTCACATACAGCATTTCACTACTTTTCTGTTCAGTTTATTTGTAAACCGGAAAAATAAATGGTACAAAAAATATCCTTCTTTCTTCAAGTATGTCACATACAGCATTTCACTACTTTTTCTGTTCAGTTCTGTTCAGTTGTCTTGTAAACAAGAAAAATAAATGGTAAGAAAATTTATCCTCCTTTCTTCAAGAATGTCACATACAGCATTTCACTACTTTTCTGTTCAGTTTATTTTGCAACTTAGAATACAGAAAGGTATATTAGATTCAGTGTTTTAGTTTTTAATACACTAGGAAGATAAAACTTTCTCAATACATAGAGTCATATCATACGATGAGTATAAGAGACGCGAAGCCATAGCAAATGTGGTATAAATGGAAAAATATTCAGCAGAATAAGTTGTTTACTATTAAAAGATTCTAAATAATTTTTAGTATTCTGACTATTTTACATCCATTTTATAGGCCTGTGTAACGTTGTTTACACAAATAAAAGGTGAAAGTTTATTTTTTCTATTCAATGGCTTCCGAAGGTAGATATATACAGAAAGTTACAGTTTCTTAAGCATATGATTATTTTCGAAAAATGTGAATTAGTATTTGAATATATATGCAGGATGAATAAAATTAAATAAGCTGTCTTAAGTAGTATTTTTACTAGTATTTTCGGTATTATTAGGTTGTACCTAATATCATCTGATTGTCAATGTTTTACATAATTAATAACATAACAGAAATTTGAATGCAGATTACGGAATTTTTGTAAAATGTACGTCAGAATCATCTTTAAAAACATAATTATTATATTTGATACAAAATAAACAGTGACTATAAAACGAAATATTTTTATGTTTTGTTACTACGACATGTTACTTATATTCACATCAAGTCATTGAATGTATTAGAATAATAATAAAAATTAAATTATACAATTGTTTCATCTTCAGTCTAATAGGATATTTTGTTTTATATAAATACCTTGATGTATACTAGTGATGTATTTAATAATAGAGCAATTTATATGAACCTTGGAGTTAAAAACATTGCCAAAATGATCATTGAAATACACCGCAAAAGTATTTTCTATTAATAGGTTGTTAAATAATAAATAAACTACGAACAGTTAAGAATGATTACTCTATAGATGATCAAATTTAACCAGAAATGACTTGTACTCTAATCATAAGATACCCATTACTGGTTAGTTTTTTATCGAATAAGGTTAGATAAAACTTTATTTTTACTATGCTATCGTTGGGGATAACATAGTAAATATATAGTTTTACAGAGCTAAATTTATAATCTTCTTAGTAAATAAATATTTTATATCTATTCACTCGAGGATAATTGGAAGGTTTTTTTAAACAGTTCTTATATAACTAGCATATAGTCCGTCATATGACGGGATTAGTAAAAGATTTAATTTTCCAGAATTGTAAAGAACCCTATGAAGCATGTAAAAAAATGGTTGTTTGGCTAAGAATTATCTGGTACACGCTCAATAATTTGTTTATCTTCATACTCCTCTAAAGTCTCCCGATACTGTGAATGCAGTTTAGAATCACGTTGAATTCATTTAATCAAACCGTATGGTTATGTATAAAAAACAAACACACAAACGAACAAACTTGTTAATTTTCAAAGTTATATACCTTAAACGCTAGATATTTATTAGAAATAGACTCCAAGACTTTTATGAAAAGAATTTATTGTTAATAACGATGCTAAAATTTTCATTGCAACAAAAATAATCGATGATTAAATTTAAAATTATCACATATGCACCTAATCTATTATTTAAGTCAAATATAAAAGAAAATTATTTACGTCATATCTAAGTTCAGTGATAAAAGGTATGAAAATAAGGCAGACGATATTTAAATAATTTAAAATAAGAAATGATTAAATGAGATGGTTCAAGGAATGACGCCATGATTCCAGAAAAAAATGTTATTTTTACCTATTTATTATGGAATAAATTAATACATTTTATCTCCTGCTCTAAATCGGAAAAAATAGGGCTTGAAATAATGCCATTAAAAGCTCGAAAAGTTGGATGAGGGGTGGATTTCGAACGTTTTAAAAACTCGGTTTGAATTTTTCAATCGGTAACTTACCAAGAATCCAATATGGTTGTCCCTGCCGATTCTAGCTCCAACCGCTTCATAAATTTTTAGGACAGGTGGACAGATAATTTAGGCTATTATTATATAGGATATAGTATGCCATTAACTTTTACTTTACATATTAACTTTTATTACTGGTATATTTACTTTTGGAAAAATAACTGCAAAAAACATTTACTAATACCAGTTTCTACAGATTTGAGAAAAGGATATCGTGGCCTAAATTATTCAATTTTTGAGTAAGAAACTGCCTTACTATCTAAACGGAGATGCTATAAAGTTCTTTGTGACCACATACGAGATTTCCATCGCCAAGAAAGCTGTTAAACATTAATAAAAATGTAGTTTGAAGAAAGTAAAAAAGGAGAAATAAAGCCATTATGAACCTTTGTCCAATCATTCTGTCTTACATAAATCATGTATTTTGTTTCTGATATGAGTTTTGAAAGTATTTGAAAAGATCCAAAATAAGGGATGGTAATTTTTATGATTTTAATAGGTTTTTATCCTAATACTCAAACAGCAAAAATGGTATTTTTAGATGCTCTATAGACATTTTGATAAGTACAAACACAAAAACATCGTAAAAAATATTATGATATAGAAGAAATTTTTTGGTAGGTTTCTTAGCTTAGATCATGATAAAACCCTACAATCTTTTAGGAAAAAATAAAACATCTCCCGTTGTGTTTATTATCTTACCTGTGCCAAACACTAGTATGCAGACATACTATCTTATATTTCTCTTATGTAATGGGTAACAGATCCATGCGAAAATATTTATTAGTATTAAAATTTTTTCCTAAATATCATTTTAAATTTACTTAATGAAAAAAAAATGAAAGATGATTTATAATTAGGAAAATATATTGATTGTACCATAATTACAGGGATATTTACTTTTTTGATATTGTTTTATGAGGGATCTGCAGACGAAAACCATACTACAGAAATTATAACATATATGATGATGATCCAACTACCATTAATTCCCAATGTAAGATTTAAAAAAAATTTTAAATTAAAACTTTTTTAAGGTTTTTTATTTTATTTAGAAATTGATACTTATAGTCTATTTAACAATCTGCCCTGGCAACACTTCACTAATGTTTAAATTTGTATATATATATATATATATATATATATATGTAATATATTCAAAATTATTTAACTTTAATATTTTCTTAAAAAGCTCCTCTCTCATATTCTAATTCTTTTAAATCTTTTTCCCAGCCTCTAAATAGTTTAATCAAAGGAGTATTTTCCACTTAACTTTCTTCTCAAAGCTTTCTATCCTAAATATGTAGTATGTCTGTCTATTCAGCACGTTTTCCAGCTGTCGCCGGTAAATGGCTCCTAGTTTTTACTAATATTGCATTTAATTCGCTGATTAAGGGTTTTTTTTACCGTGGAAAAATTCTTTCTGTCTTTTCTTGAGTGCACCTCTGTTCGAGCAAAGTTGTTCAGTAGAATAGATGTGCATTGTAGCAGCTCTGGAATAAAGTTTCAATCAGACTGGTGCAGTTCTCACCTAATTACCGAAGTAAGAACTATAAAGGTTTCTCAATGCACTTAATCTGCCAGTATATCCAGATATTGCATAGTTTAATGTTTACCATTAAAGAAATCGAATCCTGTATTAACTAATTTCATATTTTAAGACATTATTGCAAAACAATTCTAATATTACGTGCAAAAATTAAGGGTGTTTTCTCACATGTATTCTACTACGTAACCTCATTCTCTAAAATTGTCTAAGAATCGTTCATACCAAGATCGGTTGTGACAACATTGGATGTTTTTGCCAGCTGAATTTCAGCAGTTCTTTTCTACCGTACAATTTACGACTCTAATCACGGACTTGTCCTCAAACCATACTTTTATCTTTTGGACATGGAATATGGGTTCTGCTTTCAACTAATGAACACCTTCGAAATGGCAGCTTTTGTGAACCCAGTTAGTTCTTCTAAAACGGGCAACAACAACAAGTTCTTTTTATATGGTCAAAATTCGGTCCTTTCTTAATTCTACTGCGTATGTAGGGATGCACAGCCGCATACCTTACTTATAATAGCATTTCGATGACGTTTCGTCCACATCATATACAGGTTTGGCGTACGTACGCTGCTAGCAAGCATTTGTAGATACTTTCACAGGCTTATAATTTATTAGCTAGTGTATAATCATAATTTATTATGGTAAAAAACCTGATTTATTATGGACCCCTCACGTGCTAACATTGTTCATTAAATTACTTTTTAAATGTTACAGTTATTTTTTATGATTTCATTTGATGCACCTGTTTGAATCATTTATTAATTTTTTGTATTTAGTTTTGTTGTCTATCCTCGAACTCAATGTTTTACATTTTGTACTGTTATGTTTTATGCTCAGTGTGCTGTTTTGTTTTGTAGTATAATTTAGTTTCATTTTTGTGGCAACACTTCTTGTAGTTTAGTTTAAGAGAGAATTTTGTGAGTAATGGCCGCACGTTGCTGCTGGCATTATAATTATTAAAATAAGTTTAAAGACAAATGTTATAGTCTACGTTTTTTATTTGTGTTATTGGTCGACGTCGACAGCACCTAATGGAAAAGAAAATTTTTGTTCAAGCCCTGAAAAAATGAAACCTTGGATACAGTGGTAAAATTCGAAATACCAGAAAATACTTGACAATTTAGTAATAAATAAATAAATATATGTATGCAGAACTCCTATCTACCTACTTTGAAAAAAAAATCAGAGAAAACATACAAATTCTACGATTTATTTTTAAAACCATGTTTAAATATGGTCGCTATACTTTAATGGTTTCAGAGTGGATTTTTGCAACATAACTGGATGAATAAATATTTGACTTTTATTTTCTTTAGTTTCAATATTTTTTGTATATCATATACCAACAAAAAATTTGGGAAAATTAAATAAAGCACACAAAATTTAATCTCGGTTATTGAAAATATAAAACAAAATCAGAATATAAAAATTGTGCATCATAATTTTTAAAAGTAACTCTTATGATTAACAATTACCGGTCAGAAAGAAATTCGTCGGTAAATAAAGAAATGATACAAACAACAAAATTGCAATGATTAATAAATTAAACCTGCGATAAATTATGTAAAAAATTTGTTATAAAATCATCGTGAAAACGGGTTATTCAAATTGCATGACCCAAAAGTGATTAGAAACTCATTTGTCGGCAAAATTACTATTGAATACGAGCTCGCTGCTTGTGTTTTCCGAATAATTTATTCATCAATAAGTGTACAAAAAAACCCTTGAATTTTCTGTAAGTTATTGTTTCTCCTTCCAGAACTGTTCAAAAATTCTAATTTATTAGGAAAAGACTAAATGGAATTTTAGATAACATTCATTAGTGGTAAATATTTTACGAGTTCAAAAAATCATAAAAAAAATTGTTTACTAATATTTACGCATTCAGAAAAGAATATCTGTAGATAATTACATAGCACTGTTTAGCAATATATTATAAACTATAATTTGCTACTTTCTGAAAAATTCTAAGCGGATCTTTTTCCAACTAGTTCTAGAGAATCTCAAATAGTTAAGAATATATATTACTTTTTAAATGTTACAGTTATTTTTTATGATTTCATTTGATGTACCTGTTTGAATCAATTCTTAATGTTTTGTATTTGGTTTTGTTGTTTATCCTCGAACTCAATGTTTTACATTTTGTACTGTTATGTTTTATGCTCAGTGTGCTGTTTTGTTTTGTAGTATAATTTAGTTGCATTTTTGTGGCAACACTTCTTGTAGTTTAGTTAAAGAGAGAATTTTGTGAGTAATAGCCGCACGTTGCTGCTGGCATTATGATTATTAAAATAAGTTTAAAGACAAATGTTATAGTCTACGTTTTTTGTTTGTGTTATTGGTCCACGTCGACAGCACCTAATGGAAAAGAAAATTTTTGTTCAAGCCCTGAAAAAATGAAACCTTGGATACAGTGGTAAAATTCGAAATACCAGAAAATACTTGACAATTTAGTAATAAATAAATAAATATATGTATGCAGAACTCATATCTACCTACTTTGAAAAAAAATCAGAGAAAACATACAAATTCTACGATTTATTTTTAAAACCATGTTTAAATATGGGCGCTATACTTTAATGGTTTCAGAGTGGATTTTTGCAACATAACTGGATGGATAAATATTTGACTTTTATTTTCTTTAGTTTCAATATTTTTTGTATATCATATACCAACAAAAAATTTAGGAAAATTAAATAAACCACACAAAATTTAATCTCGGTTATTGAAAATATAAAACAAAATCAGAATATAAAAATTGTGCATCATAATTTTTAAAAGTAACTCTTATGATTAACAATTATCGGTCAGAAAGAAATTCGTAGGTAAATAAAGAAATGATACAAACAACAAAATTACAATGCTTAATAAATTAAACCTGCGATAAATTATGTAAAAAATTTGCTATAAAATCATCGTGAAAACGGGTTATTCAAATTGCATGACCCAAAAGTGATTAGAAACTCATTTGTCGGCAAAATTACTATTGAATACGAGCTCGCTGCTTTGTGTTTTCCGAATAATTTATTCATCAATAATGTACAAAAAAATATTGAATTTTCTGTAAGTATATTGTTTCTCCTTCCAGAACTGTTCAAAAAAATTTATTAGGAAATAGAGTATAATAATACTAGATATGGAATTTAATCGATATTTATGCATCGTTATTAACAGAATATTTTTTGAAATATTAGTTGGTAAATATTTTACGAGTTCAAAAAATCATAAAAAAAAATTAATGTGTTACTAATATTTACGCATTCAGAAAGAATATCTGTAGATAATTACATAGCACTGTTTAGCATATATATTATAAACTATAATTTGCTCTTTTTGAAAAATTCTAGCGGATCTTTTTCCAATATTCTAAAATCTCAAATAGTTAAGAATAATATATATATTAATTTATATAATATTATATATATATATATATATAATATATATAATATATATATTATTCTATATTTATATATTAATATATATATATATTTTAATATATAATATATATAATGTATATATATTGTTTAATATATTTATATAATATAATATGTGTGTTGTGTGTGTGTGTTGTATGTATATGTATATATATGTATATATATGTGTGATTATGTGATGTATATGTGTATTATATAAATATATATATATATATATATATAAAATATTTAATATATATATGTAGATATATCCTGTGTATGTATATGTATATATATATGTGTATATATATGTGTATGTATATGTAATATATTGAATGTATGTCAAATGTATATGTACATAATTTTGTATATGTTATATATATATGATATATGTATATTGTGTTTATATAACTTTGTATGTATATGTATATATAATGATATGTATATGTTATATATATTATATGTTTGTATGTATGTATGTATGTATTTATAATATATATTTAGCATATATATATATATATATATATATATATATATATATATATATATATCCTTAACTACTAACAGAACATTCAAGTTCTTTGATAGAAAATAGCTAAATATCATTTTCAGATTTTTATACTGATCTTATGCTAACTGTATTTCGTTTTATCAGGAATATTATTAATATAATAGGTAATTTTTAAGATAGTTAAATGTAATAACTTTAAGGCTATTAAAAAAGTATCCATTTTTATGTGAAAGGGGATTCATACAAATAAATATACTAATAAAAATAGTGTAGATCTGATCTTTTCGAATTTAATAAAATTATTAAGTTTATCTTTGATTAAATTATTGACATATTTAAATAATCTTAGCTCAAAACCCAAACCTTTTTTTTTGCTTAAAAGACATAGCTAATCTCAGAATAGTGTGTAAGTGGATTCAATATTTAGTCATCACTTAGAATTAGTTTATTCCTAAATGTTTATAGAAATAATATTTTCATTGTTTATGCAACTAAATAAAAATAAAAGCATTACATAAATTTAAATAATATTATTAATTAACTACTCTTGATGTAGATTGGATTTAGTTTAATTTGTGTGCATTTGCGGTTTAATATTTTCTTTCGATGGAAGGTAACTAATAAGTAAATAGAATATATGTTTAATAGATTTACTGTCTTAATTTTTAGAAATCAGAAGGCTAAGGAATAGTGTTCTATTCTTAGAGCCTTCAATTAAGGAATCTTTATATTTAGAAAAAAATAACTATACGAAGTTTTCTCCGAGATACAAAGGAAAATTTTCTGACTAGTTAAGGATTTTAAAGAAAATTGAAGACAAACGTTTATTTTAAAACAATTTCAGCTAGAAATTTCTATTATATACTTCCGCAAACAGTCACATTTAATAGAAAAAATGTTGGTTACCACAGAGATTGTTTTGTGATAACATGTTGGTTGTTAGTTATGAAAAGTAGAAAAATTTAATAAAAAAAATCTTGTTTTTCGTCTGATTAAAACTTGAGGTTGGATGATAGATCGTCAAATCTAAACCTGTAGAGTTCGAAAGTAAAATGATTCATTTTTTTTAAATTTCCGCTAACCTCAAGACTTTTTTACAATGTTTTTATGAATACAAAGCAATTTTAATTAAAGAATATCATAGCTACTAAAATATTTCTACTCTTCACAAGAAGAAAAAACTAATTTAAACCACGAAAGACAAAAACAAAATATTTATTTTGGCCTCAAAATATTATTCTATTATAAAATAAATAACATTTTTAATAATTTTTCAAACTTTTCATAACATTTATGATTGTTTTAACATAATTATATAGACAAATATCATTTTGGATGATTTTAAACAATTATTACAGTGATATATACTTCTGTAATGAATTTTATTTTAAACTGAATGAATTAGTTGCCAGCATGAAGGAAGAAAATTTATAAGAAGAAAGAATGTAACATACATATAAACACTACTTCAAGTATTTCATTAACGTAAATAAATAAGAATATGTAATAACACGAAATAATTGTATAGTAAGATCATAGAAGATTTAACACTACCCTCATACAAAATAACCAGATCAAAGCTTTGTTCTTAGTTCCATTTCTTTATTTAGAATTTTTATTCTAATCAATGAGTGCTAATGACATGAAGTATTTTGAATTATTATCAGGCCTATTTTTATAATTTTGGATTATATTTCGGGTTGTACAATAGCCGAGCGTTCATTTTTTTGTTTCATATAGTGAAATATTAAGCACAACTTACAGGCTGTATCCCAGTGTACGGTACGCTATTTTGGCGATTTTTTGGCGCCATTTCTCGGGCGATACTTATTTTCTCCTTGTCAACTTCACCCTTTCTCTCCCGTTAGAAGATGGTAACCTCGTTCTCTCCTTTGGTTTGTGTGCGTTATCGGATCCTCCTTGGAGTAACTTGCGCAATAAATGATGTGATGTCATGATGATCTAATTCTTGTTTGATCCAATTATATTAAAATTTGTAGGAGGTAAGTTTGAATTTCAACACTTTTTGCCGTTAATTTAACGGTTTTGCAGCTTTTCTACATTTCAATCTGTTTTTCACCAGTAGAGTGGTTAAGTTCTGCATTCTCTTCAATCGTATTTATTTCAAAAATTTTATTTGTTTTTAATTTTATAGTATTTAAATTTCTTAATTAGTATTTGTTTTTTAAAATTTTAAGTATAATGGCTTTTTTGTCCCGCTGCGTGTTAGGCTTAGGTACTTGGCGTGTGCTTCGCGGAGTCGTGTTTCGCCAATAGTCGCCAAAAACAAGATGGCGGACAAGGAGCGTACCGTTCACTGGGAATTAACCCAACTTACATAATCAGGAGATTGATTTCCCATCAGGATAACCCTTGTTTGTGACTTACAGTACATTGTTAACACGTTGACTGCCAGACGCATTTTCGAGGGTTTGCCCAAGGCACAGATAAGAGCTTTTCATTATGCGATGTATATTATGCTGAAATATCATTTGCAGCAGGTAAAATGAGTTATAAAATCATGTTTGAAGCAGTTTTTGTGGTGGAGGGGTCACCGGTAACGCTCAAGGCGCTGTAGGCAATTGTTACGATTGTCCTTTTTTTCAAATAATCATGCTTCGATCCCCAAGAGACTACTCTCATTCTTTAGAATTCAAAGCAACTAGGAAGAACTAGAGCAAAGAATTTGACTAAAAAAGTGGTGACATATTGTTCCGATTGCGTTGATTCACCTATTCTTTGCCTTGAATGTTTCAATCTGATTCATAGCAATATTCACTGATAAAATGTCTATTTTACATGTGCTAATAAAATTATTTTTGTATGTTCTATATTGCATTAATTTCTTCAAACCATTATAGTAACAATGGTATTGTGGAGTTCTAGACGCATGCCTCGAAGTACAATGGCCAACTTATTACTGGCGAACTTAAACAGCTGATGCCCTGCTTTTATTCTCGGGCAGGTGGGATCTCGGTAACAATGGAATGGAATAGAACCTTAAAGTCTGGATTGTGACACTATAACATAATAGCGATCCTGCCTATGATGGCTGGCCGATAAAAATTAATATCGAGGCATATCGATAGCCCTCTTAACCTCCCCAGCCTATGAGGGCCCCGGAAAATGAGTAAGGTCATGATGTACCGACGTCACTTCATGGGCCTTTAAAAGCAGGAGCGAGCTTCTTCTTGGGTTTTTATTCTTATTCTTATTTTTAACTAAAGTGTTAAACGTAATTCATTTTAACCAACTATGCCAAGTACACTTAATGAATTGGACTTTCTTTCATCAATCTCGTGAACCTTATCTTTAATATTCCTATTCTTAATCATTTGTTAGTATCCAGTCCTCAATATCATGTTGCAATTATCTGATATTTCTCCAGACCATGCGTTACAGAAGTGGTGGCTTACAGGGCTTGGCCCAGGAGAGCCAGTCAAGAGATCTCCAGAGCGATGTTCAGAGCGATTTTCTTGGGTTTTTTTCGTAAACTGGCGCCGCTTTCAGAGTGACGTGTTCACCCCTCTAGAGAGAGGTAAGCCTTGGTGAGTGGCGGTGCAACTTTCTTTTCTTTTCTTGCGGACTTGGTCTGTAAGTCAAGTCTTGGTTATAGGCTTATTAGAGGCTAAGAGGAGAAGGTTTCTCTTCCTTTGCGGCCAAGTTGTCTGATCAACGATCGAGTTATTTTCCTTATTGTGCACCCGATGAGCAGCGAAATCAGTCGGCACGACTTATTTCCTTATTGCATACCCGAGAAGCAGCAAAGTAGACTACACTACTTATTTCCTTATTGCGTACCCTAGAAGCAGCAAAGCAGTCTACACGACTTATTTCCTTATTGCGTACCCGAGAAGCAGCAAAGCAGTCTACACGACTTATTTCCTTATTGCGTACCCGAGAAGCAGCAAAGCAGTCTACACGACTTATTTCCTTATTGCGTACCCGAGAAGCAGCAAAGCAGTCTACACTACTTATTTCCTTATTGCGGACCCGAGAAACAGCAAAGCAGTCTACAACGGTATTTGAAATTCGAGGATTTCCTTCCTTCTGGTGGACCTTTCAATATAACTGGTAAATATACCCATTTAACCAAGATCCCTCAATAAACGGAATTTTAATATCTGGTTGACTGAGTGATCATCCTAATCACAGGTGCAAGGTCTAAGTGATCCCTAGAAAATGTTACAGTATTGAAAACTTTATCAGTATATATAGTAATTTACTATAATTATGTAGTTATTTGCTGTGCCGCTGGTCACTGGTGACAACATGTTAAGATATATTAATAAAAACTGTTTTTAGAGCGCACTCTTAATCGTTAGTTTTATACAAGTAAATGATATCAATAAGTAATCTTCTGAAAAGAGAATTATTTCAGAAGTTTTAGTTAACGATTAAAAAATAATAAAGTTGTAAAGAAATGATGGATTTTGAAATACAATTCAGATCATAATAAAGAAAACCTGGAAAAAAAATGTTAAAGCCAAATTGAAGCTACATGTAACAAAAAAATTATTCCTTACATGTAGTTTCCTAAAAAAATATCCAAATCGCATTGTATGATATAAAAGATATTTATAATGATTACTTGAAGCAAATAGTTATAGAACAAAAACATTTTTACACATTTTATTTTATATTAATTCAAACACTAATGAATTAAAAAAATCGCATTACGTGCAAAGTACAACATTTAATGACATATTGATTGTAACTCTAGTTTTTAAGAAAACTTTTTTTTCTGTTTTCATCATCTGGAATATTTTTAACAATATCCCTTTTTCCTGATTTACATTGTTATGATTAAATAAAAATCTTATGCCATTAACTAAAAATGCTCTTCCAGAAAAGCGAACACCGATTTCCTTAATGATAAGCTTCCAAATGTTTTTTCTAAGGTAGTTTTTTAAAGGAGACGAAAATACATTAAAAAATTCCTTTTGTAGTTTAAGAACACAGTGAGACGTTAAAAAGTATTTTTTAAAAATTATTAATTTAGATTTAAGTAACTTTCTACATAAATATACCTTGAGGTCAGTCTTAATTAATCGTATCATTTTCTTCTTAAAAACAGATAATGTTTTTGACAACTTTATGTTTTTCAAATTTTTTTTTGTTTATTTTGACATTGTTCTACGTACATAAAAAAATTATGAATTAGTACTACATGTTGACAAACACTTCTAAAATATATTAAAAAGTATTTGTATCTGTAATAAGTTTCGAGTTCATTAAGACTATGAAAACTGAATTTATGATTATATTATATGATTATATTACATTATTTTCATTCATATGGTATCATTCATATGGTATAAGTATAACAAGAACTTTAAAATTTTACAAGAACATAAATAGACTTTTCTAAACCTGAAGTCATTATTTTAACTTTCTTCAAATCACTTTTAGCTTCCTGTTAAGGTGCTTAGTAACTTGGCCACAATAGTTTATAATTATATATACATATATATATATATATTTATATATATATATATATATATATATATATATATATATATATATATATATGTGTGTGTGTGTGTGTCAGGATTTTAAATATATAAATACATAATTTTATAAAGATTTTAATATACGGATTCTTTATAACATATACACGTGAGTTAGCCACATAAATATACTATATATATTTATGTATTTTTCCTACACATGAACATATCTACAAAATCTCAGATCTTAGCTCAGGAAGGTAGATAAAATCGATTAAAAAATTCGAAATTGACACAGATGTATAAATAAAATAAAAGCACTAAAACATTTACTCTACCATTTATAAAAAAAATATAAATTAAATATATAGTCAAATAATGTATTTATAAAAGAAATTTTTATGGCAACAAAAGAGAAAAACTAGATGCAAAAAAGAGAGCATTTTAATATGAATAGAGAACATTTTAAAAATTAACAAAAATTTTTCAAAAAGTTGAATTGAACAATATTATAAGTTTTAATAATTTTTGTTATAATTCAATTTATATGCGCACGCATTTTTATTTTTATAGGTTATTGGATATATTAAAATAAAATTAAATTAATTCCGGTGAAATGAATCTGTGAAGTTCTTAAAAAAATAACTTTTAATTTTCGTTAATTATTTCTACTTTTGTTTTATTGTTATTTAATAACAATTTTTAGCAATCTTTTGTACCAGCATTTAGCCCGCCATATGAAGGGATCAGTAAAATTTTTAATTTTCCATAATAGTAAAGTATTCTATTAGGCAGGTAAAAAAGGGTTTGTGTTTTGGCTGAGAATTATGAGGTACACTCTCAATAATTTGTTTATTCCTCTAAATAGAGTTTAGAATGATGTTGAATTCATTTCTTCAAAGCGTGTTGTTATGTATAAAACCAAACACACAAACAAACTCTTAACTTTCAAATATATATAACTTAAACGCTGGATATATTTTAGTCCATGAAATAGATTCCTAATCTTTTATGAAAAGAATTCGTTGTTAATACCGGTAATAAAATTTACATTGCAACAAAAAACAATCGAGGATTAAATTTAAAATGATCACGTAAGTACCTTTTTTTAAGCAAATATAAAAGAACCTTATTTATGTAATATCTAAGTTCAGTGATAAAACATATGAAAATCATGCGAGCGATATTTCAATAATTTAAAATAAGAAATGATTAAAAGAGATGTTTAAAGGAATAACGTCATAATGCTAGAAAAAATGTGATTTTCATCTACTTATAATGTAATAAATTGATAAATTTAATCGCCTACTTTTAACCGGGGAAAATAGAAGTCAAAATAATGGCATTAAAAGCTTGAACAGGAGGGAAGTGGTGGATTTCGAACGTTTTAAAGAGGACAGTATGTTTAGCTATGGTATGAAGCATATTTATACCAATTTATTTAAGAATCAGATTGATAGTTTAGGAGAAGATAAACTTTGGTCATTTTGAATTTTGCTAACCCTAACTCATCAATAATTCAGTACGAATGCCTGTATCCATTGAAGTCCAACCGCTTCATAAATTCGAGTACAGACGGACAGATAACTTACAGGCTATTATTATATAGGGGATTGTTTTGATCCTAAGTTGAATAGTTTTATTTAAGAAATTGAAGTTGGAAAATATTTGTGTGTCTCTATGTTGATTTTTCTAAATTTAAATTACCTCTTGATAATCGAAATAGGATAGAAATTTTAAACGAATACGAGATATATTTTACTGCAGATTAAATGTTGTTTATAAATGTGTTGTAAGGAACCTGTACCGAGGTACTTCCCTACGTTTGCAGCAGGTGCAAATACAACTGTGGAAGAAATTTGCAAGAAGAATTTAGGTGCAGCTGTTGACTTTGAGTTTTAAGTACCCCTGTGGAGATGTTATAGATCAGAGAATATATCAAGCGTAACGGTCAAGCCAAATCAGGGATGTAGCCGTGAGTTATGGGGGCAGGGGCTAAAAGTAATGTCAGCTTTCACAAAAGTTGTTATTTTAATGAGCCCAACTGCTTTCCCGAAGGGGGTGTAGATGTGAGAAAATTTCACTAACAAGCGATTGGCAAAGAAGAAAAAGGGGTGTTAAAACCGAGGTGAAGAGTTGGGAAAGAGAGTGAAGAAAAGGAGTCGAAGTCGGGATTGAAGAGTTGCTGGACATCCATAGAGCCGAATCAGCAATCGAGTCCCGAAAACCCGCATGCCACCATAGACGTACAGCCAAAATAACGGTCGCTACTCCGAGTTACCGACGCCCTTTTAAGCCCTGTACATCCTGATGAAATCCCAAAGACTGCTCACAGGTAATATCCGGAGTTAAATACATTTAACATATTTATGACGGTTATTTCGGCCTCAGTTAGTAATTCAATATTTAGATTAAGGAATAACGTATAACAAAAGATAATTGTAATACTTATTGTGTAATGATGAATATAACATCTAAAAAATTGCTGGTTATGTTATATGGTGTTGAAGTAGTATGTCAATTTGTAAATAGTGTACAGAATAAATGCCTTAATCCAAATATAAGGTATTATATTTTTACTGTGTTTCTCCTTTGTAAACGAACACTGGTGTTAGTATTGTAAGTACATTAGAAAACAACCTATGATATTTTAAGTAACAAGTAAGTTAAATAAAAGACTGTGAATATTTTACTTATACTTCATTTCATATGAATACAGTAAGTTAAAAATTTAATTAAAGTCTTTGTAAAGCTTTATGTTTAGATGTGTGTACTTCACATGACACTTTATAAAGAATATATACTAAAACCTGTAAAGCCTAAAAAAGCTGATATAAAAATAGATTATAACCAGAATAAAATTTTGAAAGTCAAATAGAGTTAGTTCAGAAGCTAAAGGATATATTTAGACATTTTTCAATAGAAACTGTGTTATAAAAGTTTTATTGCTTTCCAAACAGAGAGATATGCATTAGTTATACAATAGAATTTTACTATAAAGGCTTTTATGAGGAATTTGAATTTCGAAAGTATACTGTTACGATTATAGAAAAAATATAATAATATTTTTAATAGTTATAATATTAACTATAAAAATGACTTCTTTTTCAATCTTTGATGAATGTTCTTTTTTATATAGATCACTACTAATTCCCCCTTTTGTAGTTTTGATTCGCCGGAAAAAAGAGGTGTATCACTAAAGTAGATCATTTCTGTTTCATTTTTTAATAAAATAATTAGTTTTTAATAATATATTTTTGATGTTACTTTTTTATTCCGTATCAAAATGAAATCAGTAAAAATTCATCCTTATTAACAGCAAATAATAGTTTTTACTTTCTTAACATGTATTTCTTTAGAATAGAAGGCGTATCACCAAAATAATTTTTAGCAAAAATTCAACATAGTACTACAGATTAAATGTTGTTTTAAATATGTTGTAAAGAACCTATGACATTTTAAGTAACAAATAAGTTAAGTAAAAGACTGTGAATATTTTACTTATACTTCATTTCATATGAATAAAATAAGTTAAAAATTTAAGTAAAGGCTTTGTAAAGCTTTATGTTTAGATGTGTGTACTTCACATAGCACTTTATAACTAAAGAATATATACTAAAACCTGTAAAAGCTAAATAAAAGCTGATATAAAAATAGATTATAACCAGAATAACATTTTGAAAGTCAAATAGAGTTAGTTCAGAAGCTAAGGGATATATTTACATATTTTTCAATAGAAACTGTGTTATAAAAGTTTTATTGCTTTCCAAACAGAGAGATATGCATTAGTTATACAATAGAATTTTACTATAAAGGCTTTTATGAGGAATTTGAATTTCTAAAGTATACTGTTACGATTATAGAAAAAATATAATAACATTTTTAATAGTTATAATATTAACTATAAAAATGATTTCTTTTTCAATCTTTGATGAATTTTCTTTTTTATATAGATCACTACTTATTCCCCCTTTGTAGTTTTGATTCGTCGGAAAAAAGAGGTGTATCACTGAAGTAGATCATTTCTGTTTCATTTTTTAATAAAATAATTAGCAATTTTTAATAAAACATTTGTGATATCACTTTTTTATTTCTTATCAAATCGAAATAAACAGTAAATATTCATCCTTATTAACAGCAAATAATAGTTTTTACTTTCTGAACATGTATTTCAATAGAATTGAAGGCTTATAACCAAAATATTTTTTTGCAAAAATTCAACATAATACTACAGATTAAATGTTTATAAATATGAACCTATGAAAGGAACCTATGAAATTTTAATTAACAAATAAGTTAACCCCTTCCGGTAAAATGACGAGTCTAGCTCGTCATTGGTTTTTCATTCCATACCGCACAATGACGAGCTACACTCGGCATGCGACTAAAGTTAATGTTAAATATGATAATTAATTTAGTTTATGATTTCTAGTATACTGAATTTAGCAAGACTTTTGTTACTTGTGGAAATACCAGGTCACTATTACATATTGTTTATTTAGAATTTCTTGGTACAAGTCACTGCCAAATTGATGAGTCACAATAAAAGAAAACCTACTAAGAAATGCCGTGTGTGTTACAAGAATCAAATTAGAAGTGAGACTCCCTAGCGGTGTAAACAATTCAGTACTTCTTTGCACTTTGTTTTGAAAAGTACCACTATCTTGAAGACTATTATCTGTAACACTATGTAAAAAGTGGATTTTAATTAGGAAGATGTAAGAATTGTAAAAGGAAAAAAGTTTTTTAAATAAAAAATAAATAATTTCTTCACGCACAGTTTTTCATTATTAAATCGTACCGGAAGGGGTTAAGTAAAAGATTGGGAATTTTTTACTTATACTTCATTTCATTTGAATACAGTAAGTTAAAAATTTAAGTAAAGGCTCTGTAACGAGTTATGTTTAGATTTGTATACTTAAGATAGTATTTTATAACTAAAGAGTATATACTAAAACCTGTAAAATTTAAATCAAATGTGATATAAAAATAGATTTATAATCAGAATAAAATTTTGAAAGTCAAATAGAGTTAGTTCAGAAGCTGTTGGATATATTTACATATTTTTCAATAGAAACTGAGTTATAAAATTTTTATTGCTCTCCAAACAGAGATATGCATTAGTTACACAATAGAATTTTACTATAAATGGCTTTATGGGGAATTTGAATTTTGAAAGTATACTGTCGCGATTATAGAAAAATTATAATAAAATTTTTTATAGTTATAATATTAACTATAAAAAATGACTTCTTTTTCAATTTTTGGTTAATGTTCTTTTTTATATAGATCACTAATAATTCCTCCATTTGTAGTTTTGATTCGCCGCAAAAAAAGGTGTTACCCTGAAATAAAGCATTTCTGTTTCATTTTTTAATAAAATAATTAGCAATTCTTAATAAAACATTTGTGATATTCACACTTTCTTTATCCGTATCAAGGTGTAATATATAGTAAAAATCCATCCTTATTAACAGCAAATAATATTTTTTAGTTCCTTAAAATGCATTTCAAAAGATATGAAGACTTATCACCAATGTAATTTGTAGTAAAAAAACATTATACTACAGATTAAATGTTGTTTGTAAATGTGTTGTAAAGAACCTATGAAATTTTAAATAACAAGTTAAGTAAAAGACTGAATTTTCCACTTATACTTTATTTCATATCGATAAAATAAGTTAAAAAATTAAGTAAAAACTTTGTAACGCTTTATTTTTAGTTGTATGTACCTCACATAGTACTTTATAGTTTTTACTTTCATAAAATGTATTTCAAAGGAATTGAAGGCTTATCACGAGTGTAATTTATAGTAAAAATTCAACATTATTCTTAACAAAGTACTTCAGAAGCATTTTTAAAATTGAATATGAAGGAATCAATATATTTGAGATGCATTATTTCATACCGGTTACTTTGATGTATATTTTATTGAAATTTTTCGTTATATAGAATGAAAACTAATATAACACATATTAACTGATAATTCGTTATATAGAATGCTTATCACTGATGTAATTTGTAGTAAAAATTCAACATTATTCTCAACAAAGTACTTCAAAAGCATTTTTTAAATTGAATATGAAAAAATATATATATTTCAGTTGCATTATTTCATACCGGTTAATTTGATGTATATTTTATTGAAACTTTTCGTTATATAGAATGCGAACTGACATAACGCGTAGTAGCTGATATTTCGTTATGTAAAATACTTATCATCGATGTAATTTGTAGTAAAAATTCAATATTATTCTCAACAAAGTACTTCAAAAGCATGTTTAAAATTGCACATGGAGGAATCAATATTTTAAGTTCCATTGTTTCACACCGGTAATTTTAATGTACAGTTTATTGAAATTTTTCGTTTTATAGAATGCGAACTTATATAACGCGTAGTAGCTGATAATTCGTTATATAGAATGCTTATCACCGATGTAATTTGTAATAAAAATTCAACATTATTCTCAACAAAGTACTTCAAAAGCATGTTTAAAATTTCATATGGAGGAATCGATATATTTAAGTTCCATTGTTTCACACCGGTATATTTAATGTACAGTTTATAAAAATTTTCCGTTACATAGACTACGAACTGCCTTTAAAAATGGAAATACACTACTAGATATTAATTCTTTAAAACACGAGCTTTTTTCAGAAAAAATTGTAAAAAATTAGTGTTTTTTTGACAGAAAAGGGAATTTATGGTGTAATACAAGTTACAATAATAGTTTTTGCAATTTCAGTTGGTGGATATGGAACGGGAAATGGAGTATAAGTTATAAAATAAATGTTATGCAAACAAATCATAAAGGATTTGATTGGATGTTTATTTTGAATTTCAACCGGGCCAGACACAGATAAATGAGTTAAGGGGTTAAAATAGTCCTAAATACAAAATTTTAGTATTTTACGATTAATAATTTTAATGTTATGCCCGGTAGTATATATGTTTCTTATGTTGAAATTTTACGTTATATAGATTACAATTTGAAATCAAAAGTACATTTTCAGGCCTAGATGTTATTACAAACAAAATTTAAAGTGTCTCGAGTTAAACTGGTTTGGAGTATACGCACTATAGAATAATTTTAGTTGTTGTAGAATTATTGATGTTGTTGAGTATTCCATTTTTCCCTTAGCCCGCAATAACCTTTCATCGGTTCTTTGGTGGAACTATATAGCGGCAGACACAACTCACTGTCTTCATATGGAATTCTCCAGAACTTTATAACAGAGGAAAATGCAAATTTACAAAAATAAAAGAGTCCTATTAATTGAATAGCTGAAAGGAGTTTTTATTATTGACTATTCCTTGCTGACTTTGTCAGAAAAATACACGTCCTTCGACATGACACAAAAATCAAAAAGGAGCAAAATGGCAAAAAAAAATAATCTTTTTTTCTTAAATAATGCGGGTAATCTCTCCCCCAATTTCGGCCAAAATGATGCCCATTCAACACCGCGAATGGCGAGGTCAGTGGAAAAATCCCGCCAGCGGGAACCCAAGACGATCGCCAAACGTAGCGTGAGTAGGAAGAAGAGCCTAGGAATCTTAGGGCGCCAAGCAACGCTCAAGCTGGACAAAAGGTGAAAGATGGGGAGAATAAAACGGCAACTCACGGAGGGTCAGCGAGGGAAGATTCAAGGTGACTTGGACATGGACAAGCCCCAGTCCATAAAATAAGGGGTCAGGAACCCGGCAATACCTGGCATTCCCTTTTACATAGAATGTGGCTATACCACACGCACGTACATGCTTATGCACAGATGTCAATAGCAGAGTGGTTGACGCTTGCACAGGGGTTGTAACGAGAAATATTTAAAATTTTTGAGTTAAAGTTTCCTTATGTTTACAAAGGTAAGCAACGCTGAAACTTCTAAAATTGAAACAAACATGGTAAATATGAGTGGTTCAGTTAACACCGGAACACTGTACATTACATTCATTATTACAGTTGTTGTTGACTTCTGAAATCAAGCACGATTGAGACGAAGGCTACTCGTATTAAGGCAAAGGGGTGCACCTTTCGATTATAACGAGCACCACAAGAGTGAAAGTACGACTTTTTGCTCAAGTGGGTCCTCGTAATTTTGAAGCAGGGATCAAGCAGAAGACCCATAGACTGGGTTTGCCACCCCCAGAGGTATTGATTGAGAACTTGAAGGACAATGTGACCACAAACATATTTTACGTGCCCCGGTGACCTTTAATGAACACGGCGGATCTTAGACCGTCTCAGGTTCCGAACCCCTAACCTCTCAGTTATGAGATCTTTGCCTTTACCGACTGAGCTACCGCGATTCCTTATTACAGTTCTTCCTTTAATTTGTATAAGGCAACAGTACAACTGTTCGTAAAATCGCATAGTACAGGTAAGCGGATTATGCTGAAAACTAGAAATAAGATTATATAAGGCAGAAGCTAAACTATTTTTCTTTCTTTTCCGCCTCTCAAAATACAAACAGAGCTCGAAAAAAGACCTTATGTAACCTGACGGCAAGAGTTTACAGCACACTTCAAGTACGATGAAATTGCTTTCGACTGAAATCTCTTATTTTTAATAACGATATCGCTAGAGTGCGCAATGAAGGTTCTAAATTTAGAGCCGCTCATATTACAGTAGCTTCGAATTTAAAGTAGAGGCTCTCATTATTTCTTGTTTCCGCTGAATGTATTTCAGTAATCGTTCGACATAACGTTAAGAAGATGAATACGGTTGCCGAGGCAAAGACATAGCTCAGATATGAAACACTGATACATCGATTCATTTTATTCTGCCGTTATCTTCTACAATCGCTCTCGTAAGCTTATAGAATAAATTGAGTACTGTATTTAAAACTATGCGCATACATATTACATTTCCATAGATAAAATTCTTTGTCCTCAAGGAGTAGTAAGAGCAGGTATTATTTTAAAAATATTTTTAAATAAATATTTTTCTGCCACGACTTTCATGTCATTTAGAGACATTTCTAAAAGCACGATATTTTAAGTTTTATAATGTATCAAAGCAGACCAATAAGTTTTTTAAGTAATCCGCTTATACACTTTTTATAACAGACAAAAGACTCAATTTAAAAAAAGTATTTTTATTTCTGGAATATTTCTGCCGATTACATATTGATGTATATCTTAAATCTAAGTTATTATGCACTCCACAAAATAAAATAAATACGAAGTTAAACAAACTGAATACTGCAGCACGTTATGTTAGTAATCAGTTATGCTTTTAAACATCGTAAGATGCCATTTATGATAAAGTAAAAACTTACAGAAATAAGATTAATTTGATAATTCATGTAAAATAAGTACGAATTTATGATAGAAAATTTATAATAGAAAAAGTAATTTGTCACGATTTCTGTCTATGTATCAACCGAAATAGTAAATTTATATGCACTGTGCGAAAAATCATAAAATGTCCGTCCAAATAAAAAAAAATTATACATTACACAAATTACTTGAAAATATTCTAGACTTTTCATAAGATTTTCTTCTACCTACCCCCAACAGGAAAATTGGTTTTAAGAAAACATAAAAACTCTACAAGTTATTTTTATCGGTATCAAAAGTGCGATGATAGGAAAAGACATATGTTCAGGAATTCTACGCACAGGAGTAAATATATTTCCTATTAATTAACACTAAGACTTTTTCAAAGCAACACCCAAATAAGTTTAAAAGGTACTTTAAAGTAATATCAATGCAAAAGAAAAAAGACAAATTGAAAACTAACTCACAAGAAAACTTCTTAAAAGTTTTAATTTTTGATCGATGATTTTTAAAAATTTCTTTGGTATTTAAAATATTTTTAAAAAGTGATTTTAATTTGTTTTAAATTGTATTATATTCGTTGATATTATAATATTTTTATTATAATTATTTTCATTCTTATTCTTTATTGTAGCTATCAAAATCCCCTATATAATTATAGCCTAAGTTATCTGTCTGTCTGTCTTCAAATTTATGAGGTTTATTTAAGTGGTTGTACCTGGTTTGGTTTGGTTTGGAGTGCTACGGTCTACTTTTTGCAACACGAGGGCTAATGAGACCGGGACCTACAGCTTAAAGCCGATTCCGAACGGCTACGAACATCCATGCCACAGTGGGATTCGAACCCACGAACTCTGGTTCCGAAGGCCAGCACCCTAACCAATCGGCCATCGTTCGGCGCGGTTGTACCTGGAATGGATAGAGT
>CM063505.1:46068703-46083703 GCA_032207245.1 Pardosa pseudoannulata
TAGTGTTAGTCCCGCTTCTTTAATGCACTTCAGGACTTTCCTCAAGCGTATTTGATGTTCTCCGAAGTTCGGTGCATACACAATGATATCGTCTAGATAACAAAGACAAATATTCCACTTTAGACCTCTTAGCACAGTGTCCATCATTCGTTCGAAAGTTGCGGGGGCATTACATAGCCCGAACGGCATGACTTTAAATTCGAAAAGACCATCTGAAGTCACAAAGGCTGTCTTTTCCCTGTCTTTGTCGTCAACCTCTATTTGCCAGTAGCCTGACTTTAGGTCCATCATAGAGAAAATTTTCGAACCCGCTAGACAGTCCAGGGCATCATCGATGCGAGGTAATGGATATACATCCTTTCTGGTTATCTTGTTCAATCTCCTATAATCAACACAAAAACGCCATTCACCATTTTTCTTCTTCACAAGCACGACTGGAGATGACCATGGGCTATCTGACGGCTGTATCACGTCTTCTCTTAGCATTCGCTGTACTTCTTCGGCAATCAAGCGTCTTTCGATGGCTGATACACGGTAAGGTCGTTGCTTGATTGGGGCGCTGTCACCTGTATTGATTTTGTGCCTCACTGAACTACATCGAGTTTTCCTAGAATTTCTCTTAAAATCAAATATGTCACTAAATTCTTCTAATAGGTTCAATAGTTCGTCTTCTTCAGTGGTAGTTAGATCAGAATCGAGAATTTCTTTTAACTTTTCTCGAGTTACCCGTTTTCGGGACTTGTGCTCCTTGGGAGTTTCTTCCACTTTGTCACTCAGAGAGAGCAGATGGCATTATTTTCGATTGTCGCAAAACAGCCTATATTCATCCCTTTCGGTATCAGTTGGGTTCGTCGGGAAAAGTTCGTTACCCACACTTTACAACAGCCATTCTCAATGTCGACAATTGAAGCTGGAACAGATAACTCTTTTTCGTACTTCAGAACTTCGCTACCAACAATCATAGCTCCATTTGCTTCTTGCACTGTTGAATTCAAAGCAGATATTTGTCTTGTAGAGTTAGCTTCAATTAAGTAATTCGATGCGGCGATTAGAGAGCAATTTGATTCAGTTGAGACTGTATTGTATGGAAGGATTTCGGCAAGTTGGAGCTCTTGATTTCCACAATCAATAACGGCATCGGTGGCACGGAAAAAGTCCCAGCCAAGTATCATTTGATGACTACACTGCGGAAAAACGAGAAATTCAAACGGCTTCACAGTCCCGTTCAAGTCTATTTTTAATACACAGCGTCCAGAGGCGGCTACAGTTTTACCGCAAGCAGTTTTCAGTATAGGTCCATTCTCAATAAACATAGGAGTATTCAATTGTCGGCGTAATTCTTCGGATATGACAGAATAATTGGCACCAGAATCAACGAGAGCTTTTACACACTGTCCATTCGCGGTGATACAGGTGGTGTTCGCTTTTAACTTGGCTGTGGTGTACGTCGGAGGATTTTCTTTCACTGCGGCCTTACCTCCTGCACAGGTCGCCCGAGTTAGTTTTCCTCACTCCTGCGACTCGGCGACAGACTGGGCCTTCGGTATGGTGATGGGGATCTAAAGCGGCGATTCGGCGAACGACCTCGATTTGAGCTTGGCGACTGTGATCTAGCGGCTGATCGGTTGCTTTCTTCGGCGGCTCGACTGCTATTGTAATTTGAGAGGGCTTCACGTCCAAAGTTTCGACGGTAATCATCGAAAATAGCCTTTCGATCTTTGCAGTATCTTACAACATGTCCAGGTCGACCACAGTGAAAGCAGACGGGTCGATTATCTGTGGTACGCCATACGTCGGTCTTCCTAGGTTTTTCGTACGTTACATGTCGAAACTGGTCCCGGGTAGTCTCCGGTCTCCTATACGTCGGCTGGATGCGGCGCTTGGGTATCGAGAGAGGTTTCTGGAAGCCTGCTTCAGAAATAGGATCTAGAGATCTTCCCACTTCTTCTCGGACAATGGCTGCAATGGATTGTAGTCCTATTTCCTGCTCCTCTGTTTGCGACGAGGTGAGGGTTTGTATTTCCTCACGAACGATTTTCCTGATTAAGGACGTCAAATCAAGGTCCGATGAATCGATGGAGGCTATTGGTACGACATTAGGTAATCTTGTAAACTTTTGATGCCTAATCCGTTTCTGATTAATTTCTTCAATATGCTGGCACCATTTAATAAAATCGGCTACAGTCTTAATTTCTTTTGTTAATAGTGCCTGATAAATATCCTCGGCTACCCCTTTCATAAGATGAGATATCTTGTGTGTCCTCTGACATGCTAGGGTCTGCTTGTTGGCAAAGTCTCAAAACCTCCTGAATGTACGATTGGGTAGATTCACCAAATTCCTGGGCACGACTTTTGAGTCTATCATTGGCTTGCCTTATATACAACTCCTCGTTGCCGAAAGTATTTTTTAATTCATCTTCAAATTTCTTCCATGATAGCAACATGTCCTCATTATTCTCAAACCATTTCTTCGCCGTTCCTTCTAGGAAGAAATACACATTTGCTAAACTCAGGGTATCGTCCCATTGATTGAATTTTGATACCCGAAGATATTCCCTCAACCACTCTGTTGGATCCTGTCCGGGCTCGCCTTTAAAGATATTCGGCTTTCTTGGCTCCCTAATCATGGTTGAAGTAACAAGGATCGGTGAGGACTTAAATTCCGGCTCCGTCATTTTCCTTGCCTTTACTTGCCTCGCCTTGCCTTCGTAAAGTCCGTGTTCCGGAGGCAGGTTTTGGAGTTGACGGCTTCGACGACACTCAGTTTCTTCCAGACTGATTTCAAAACGATCTTTACCCGGCGCCTCCACCAAACTGTCGCATATATGAGATGAATTGAACTTGGTGAATTCAATGATAAACGCTCAAGACCAGTTCAAGCTTTTATTACCACGCAACTGAAGGAAATCCTGCTTATATACACTTTTAAAACCTTCCAGACTTGGAAGGCCCGCAGAAAATTAGGAACTAAATTTACATAAATTTGCATAATGAAATTAAATTAACATAAATTAAATCCAAGTTAAAATCAATTTTTAAATGCAGCTTGCCTCGCTTGTTTTCGAACCCGGAACCTCCCGTTCACGAATCCGCCGCTTTACCGACTGCGCCACGGCGTCCTTGCTGAAAGGAACGATTTTTGCTACAATATATATACATATATATATATATATATATATATATATATATATATATATATATATATATATATATATATATATATATATATATATATATATATATATATATGTGTGTGTGTGTGTGTGTGTGTGTGTGTGTGTGTGTGTAATAAAATTATTTCCTCTAGTCACAATATTACAATATTTATGTAGCCCCTATTGTTTTTATTTGCCCGGGATACTGGGCAAGGAGGAAGTCTAAACAGCTAACAGTAATAACGATGCAGTCGGGCCATTGAAATATATTAGCACATGTCTAATTAAAACTTTATTTTAGAGCTGCTAAAACGGACACCTTTACTACTCAACGACAGTCAAGAGAAAAGACACAAAAATCACTCTGCTCGAAGAGAGGTGCATCCAAGAGCGAAAACAGAAAGAATTTTCCCAAGGGACAAGAAACCTACTCAGCGAATTAACGTGAAGCCATTTTCTGGCGACAGCTGAGAAGCGTGTTGAACAGAAATTTTTTTTTACATCTATAGGACAGAAAGCATTGGGAAATGTATAGAAAGAATTTTCAGTCGAAGACACTCTTTTGATTAAGACATTTACAGGCTGGGAAAAAGATGGTAAGGAATTAGAATGGGAGAGACGAGGTTGTTAAGGAATAATTAAAGTTAAATAATTTTGATTTATTACACACACACACACACGCACGCACGCACGCACGCACACACACACACACACACACACACATATATATATGTGTGTGTGTGTATTTTAAAATCATATATTGAATGCTTTTGTTTCAAAATAATCTAACATTTATTTGATAATGAACCTTATCTTTCTAAAATTCAGTCGAAAGAAAATCTAAATTTTCTTTAATTAAATTTTAAGTAGTTGATCGAAACTTTTACAAACTTGAAAACTTAATTGGATTTCGTTGAAACGTGATATTGTACCTTAGAAGTACACCCTAATATTTAGGTTTTAATGATCTCTTTTAGAAAAAAGCGTTTTTAAGTATCAGTCGAACAGTTTTATATAAAACGCTTAGCGGAGATGTAAATAAACACGATTAAGCGTGAACGTGGAACCTACAGGCATGAAATTTTGTACAGGGGTTCTTCATGACGCGGAACAAACTGCTAGACTACCCTTTTTCAAAATTCGAATTAGTTCTTTAAAAATTCAGTTCTGTTAATGTTAAATTGTTGATATTTTTCGTCTCTGGCAAATAATGACTTATTCAATCAATAGGATCTTCCATCTTACAATTTGTCAACAGGGGCAAAGAAGCGGTTTTAAATGAATATATAAATAATTGAATATGTAAGAATGTTTTTTGAGACTGGGGAATTTGGTAATATTTTAATATTTATTAAATTCAGTTATAATTTTGTTTTCTAAGAATAGATGTATTGTAAGAAAGATCCAACCATATTGAATAGTGGTTAGAGTGTCACTGTTCAGTTCGATTCTCGAATAAGTTTTGGAAGTATTTACGTTACTGTATTATTACGTACCAATAACTTATACCAGGCCTGTTGGGATAACACAAGGAATAAGTCACCAGATACAAACGAGCGAAGAATTACTCTTTTGCGGATTCCTTATTTACAGTACTATTTTTGTTGAAGAACAATCTGGTAAAGCAAGTAAAACAATTTAAGTAAAATATGGTGTCTCCATATACTGAGTAAAATGATGGAGCAACTCCGTGCCTCTGATAATGTTATCTGTTCATATGAAAAAATGGTGGAGCAACTCCCTGCCTCTGATGATGCTATCTGTTCACTCCGTCTTGACCTGCTTTTTCTCTGAAGGGGCCTTCAAATCTACCGAACAAATCCGGTGACTACTGTTGTCAGGGCTAAAGACGACTGACCCGCGTTTGCAACCCCTCTTGTCCAAGGGGGGGTCACTGACATCGCTTTCGACCTTCGGTCAGTCTCCCGAGCTGGAGTTGTCTAGTACCGTAACTCATTGTTACATGTGTAAATATGAAATGGTCTAGTGTTAAGGCGAATAGAAAACAGTCTTTCTTGATAATAATAAGTTTTTTAAATCATACTTCCATTTAAATTAACTTGCACCATTTCATTTTTCGTGGCGGAGCTAAGTTTGTAAAAGGTGTTGACAGCTCCATGTCCACTCACTAACTGACTCTTATCTGTTTGCAAACTCATCAAATTATTTCAAAATGCTTCTGCCTGACCGGATTATCCTAAAAGCTTACGCGAGCTTGGATCTTTTTAATTTATTCTATTATTATAATTAGAGTTCCCTTGTTAAAATCACTTATAGCTCACATAATTTCCAACTACCCCCTTTTTAGACCTGAGAAAGATATATTTTTATAAGTATTTGAGTTAGCCGAATGATGGCTAAATGGGCAGCGCGATGCTATTTAGTATAGCAGTTAGTGGGTTCGAGTCCTGCTATTAACATGGATGTTTGTAGCAGTTCAAAAATCGACTTTAATTAGCAGATACAGGTATTATTAGTCGTTGTGCAGAAAAATGATAGACCATTGTTTTCCAAACGAAACATCATTAAGAGTAACTGACAGAACATACAGCGTTCTCATAATAAGTCTACTATTTCACGTAAATGCACAGATTAATGTTGATAAAGATAATTTCCTCCACATTGATGAAAAAAGATAATTCAAAGTTTGCGCACTTCTTAGTAACAGCATAGTATGAAAAAGTGTAGTATATTATATGCTACATCTACATACATTATATTTAATAAAAGTAAAACCTACACCTATTTTAGTTATTTGCTTTAACCTTTTCTTTTTGGTTACTAAGCCCATATTTAAATCTGATTTTGAAATTTTCTAAACAGTAATTCAACAATAACATTAAAAGTCGTACTCAATAATATTTCCTTCAATTTCTTTTCATACAATGCGATACTTAACATTCGAGAAGTAAATCAGTTCTACGATAAATAATTTTATATATTTGTCTCAGGGCTTATCAATAGTTCTTAACTACTTTGTGCTCAATATCACCAGGTCTTTCCATTTATTGATGTTTACGTATATTGATTTATCATCGACCTTTCTATATCTGTCTGCAGTTTATGCTTATCTATTCCTATTTGTCGTTCGTCTCTCGATAAATCCATATGTGTAGTAGATGTCAAAGAGATTGCATTTGGTTATCTGTCTACATTTTCTGTATTATTTATATACCCCAAGGAAAGGTGAATTGCTTCTGAAAACCATCGAATGATGGCCCCAATATGAGATCTTCTATATTGGGTTACCTTAAGAAGACATAGCGCTTTTTTCTGATTATTTTTCATTATAACTCGCTATTGGGATTCAGTACTAAATAAGTAGTATATTTTCTTTATAATATTTTAATAATTAGATAATTATTAGAGGTCTAAGACTATAAAATTTTATTCACTTTGTCAAACAAGATATTCTTAAAGGGACGAGGAATTTTCAAAATGACATAATTGTATAAAAATTTGAAATGAATTTCTGCTCTTAAAAAATAAATTTAGGTATGTGCTTCATTATTAAAAATCATTGTTGAATAACATAATTATTGCACCGAAACTTGTTCTAGTTTATCATACACCCTTATTTTTAAAGTTTTGAAAATAATATTTCCCAGATTTCTATGTTGAATTAGTATACTTCTTATGTGTTCTTTTATGCACTTCTTATTCAAAATTTTGGAGATTTTTATTGACGTGTTTGTCATAATGCTAGTTATGATTTTTAAAATCATAATGTATATTCTTGAGTTACAGAGAATTTAATATCGTGAAATGGCAAAAAGTAAATAGCTAAAAAACTGAATAGCTTTAAATGAATGTGTTACATAACTAATATTAATGTAAATGTATCTCAATATACAGTTTTGCTTCCACGCAAATTCTAAAGATATTTTCTTTATTTTTTTCTTTTTGGTTACTAAGTCCATATTTAAGTCTAATTTTGAAATTTTCTGAGCAGTAATACAATAAAAGCATTAAAAGTCGTACTCAATAATATTTTTTTCAATTTCTTTTCATACAATGAGATACTTGACATTCGAAAAGGAAATCAGTTCTACGATAAATAAATTTATATATTTGTCTGAGGGCTTATCAATAGTTCTTAACTACTTTGTGCTATATATCACCGGGTCTTTCCATTTATTGATGTTTACGTTCATTGATTTACCATCGATCTTTCTATATCTGTCTCCAGTTTATGCTTATCTATTCCTATTTGTCGTTCGTCTCTCGATAAATCCATATGTGTAGTAGATGTCAAAGAGATTGCATTTGGTTATCTTTCTACATTTTCTGTATTATTTATGTACCCCAAGGAAAGGTGAATTGCTTCTGTAAACCTTCGAATGTTAAGGTGTGATGGGATCTTCTATATTGGTTACATTAAGAATACATAGTGTCTTTCGAGCTGATTATTCTCCATTATCGCACACTATTGGGATTTAGTACTAAATAAGAAGTATATTCTCTTTATAATATTTTAATAATAAGATAATTATGAATAGTCTAAAAGTATAAACTTTTATTAGCTTTCTCAAACAAGATTTTCTTAAAGGAACAAGAAATTTTCGAAATGACACGACTGTACAAAAATATGAAATGATTTTTTGCTTTTTAAAAATGAATTTAGGTAGATGCTTCATTATTAAAAATCATTGTTGAAAAACAAAATTATTTTATTATGTTAATCAACAAATCATAATTATTTTATTACTGAAACATGCTCTTGTTTAGCATACACTCTTTTTTTAAAGTTCTAAAAATAATATTTCCCATAATTTTGTGTTGAATTAGTGTATTTCTTATGTGTTCGTTTATGTACTTTTTATTCAAAATTTTGGAGATTTTTATTCATGTGTTTGTCATAATAATAGTTATGATTTTTAAAATCATTATGTATACTATTGAGTTACAGAGAATTTAATATCGTGAAATGGCAAAAAGTAAATTGCTAAAAAACTTAATAGCTTTAAATAAATGGGTTACATAACTAATATTCATGTAAATGAATCTCAATATACAGTTTTGCTTCCATGCAAATTCAAAAGATATTTTCTTTATACTTTTCTGTTTGGTTTTGATCTTCTATATTGGTTACATTAAGAATACATAGTGTCTTTCGAGCTGAGTATTCTCCATTATCGCACACTATTGGGATTCAGTACTAAATAAGAAGTATATTCTCTTTATAATATTTTAATAATAAGATAATTATTAGAGGTCTAAGACTATAAAATTTTATTCACTTTGTCAAACAAGATATTCTTAAAGGGACGAGAAATTTTCAAAATTACAGGACTGTACAAAAATTATGAAATGATCTTATGCTTTTAAAAATGAATTTAGGTAGATGCTTCGTTATTAAAAATCGTTGTTGAATAACAATTATTTTATTGCACTGGAACATGTTCTTTTTTAGGATACACCCTTATTTTTAAAGTTCTAAAAATAATATTTCCCAGATTTTCGTGTTGAATAAGTGTATTTCTTATGTGTTCTGTTATGTACCTTACTCAAAATTTTGGAGAATTTTATTAATGTGTTTGTCATAATACTAGTTATGATTTTTAAAATCTTAAAATGTATACTATTGAGCTACAAATCTGGAAAATAATATTTTCCATATTTTTGTGTTGAATTAGTGTACGTCTTATATGTTCGTTTATGTACTTATTGAAAATTTTGGAGAATTTCATTAATGTGTTTGTCATAATACTAGTTATGATTTTTAAAATCTTAAAATGTATACTCTTGAGCTACAAATTTGGAAAATAATATTTCCCAGATTTTCGTGTTGAATAAGTGTATTTCTTATGTGTTCTTTTATGTACTTCTTATTAAAAATTTTGGAGAATTTTATTAATGTGATTGTCATAATACTAGCTTTGATTTTTAAAATCTTAAAATGCATACTCTTGAGCTACAAATCTGGAAAATAATATTTTCCAGATTTTTGTGTTGAATTAGTGTATTTCTTATGCGTTCTTTTATGTACTTCTTATTAAAAATTTTGGAGAATTTTATTAATGTGTTTGTCATAATACTAGTTATAATTTTTTAAATCTTGAAATGTATACTCTTGAGCTACAAATCTGGAAACTATTATTTTCCAGATTTTTGTGTTGAATTAGTGTACTTCTTATGTGGTCGTTTATGTACTTCTTATTCAAAATTTTGAGAGTTTTATTAATGTGTTTGTCATAATACTGGCTATAATTTTTAAAATCGTAATGTATAATATTCAGCTACAGATAATTTAATATCGTAAAATGGCAAAAAATAAATTGCTAAAAATTAAATAGCTTTAAATAAATGTGTTATATAACTAATATTAATATAAATGAATCTCAGTATCCAGTGCCCATATAAATTATAAAGATAAAATTATTAAATAATTAAAATATCAATAAATGATTAATAATTAAAAGAAATTTGTTTATATGCTGTGCAAAGAGAGCGTTTTAAAGAATATTGTTGGATGATTCGAATTTTATCAAATTGTCTCGCATTTTAATTAAAAATAATTTTTGAATAAATTTTAGTGCCTTATTTGATTTATGCAACAACATTAATTATTTCCATTAAACAAAACAAATACAGTAAGAAAAAAACTGACTTTCAAAGTCCTTTTAAATTTTAGATTATAATAATGTAAGATTATAATAATGTAAATTTAGATTATAATAATGTAAAGCAAAATATTCTTAAATATACAAAAATACTCAGTATCCAGTTTTGTTTCCATGAAAATTCTAAAGATAAAATGATTAAATAATTAAAAGATTAATAAATGATTAATATTTAAAAGAAATGCGTATATATTATGCAAAAGGAACGATTTAAAAAAAATTGTTGTAAGATTCGAATTTTATCAAACAGTCTAGCATTTTAATTAAAAATTTTTTAAAGAAATTTTAGTGCCTTATGTGATTTATGCAACAACATTATATATTCCCATTAAACAAAACAAATACCGTAAGAAACAAAATCTGAATTTCAACGTCCCTTTAAATTTTAACTTTAACATAAACTTTATCTTGCTTTTATCTTTGTCATTTACTTTATCTTGCTGACATTTTAACTACGATACAATGTATTCTTATTATCTAACTTTGTGTTTAAGTTTATAATAATGTAAAGCAAAATATTTTTAAATATAGAACAGTACTCAGTATCCAGTTTTGTTCCCATGCAAATTCTAAAGATAAAAGGATTAAATAATTAAAAGATTAATAATTGATTAATAATTAAATGTAATCTGTTTATATGCTCTGCAAAAGGAGCGTTTCAAGAATATTGTTCGATG
This sequence comes from Pardosa pseudoannulata, assembly GCA_032207245.1. Classification (NCBI taxonomy): domain Eukaryota; kingdom Metazoa; phylum Arthropoda; class Arachnida; order Araneae; family Lycosidae; genus Pardosa; species Pardosa pseudoannulata. The sequence continues at coordinate 46,079,159 of CM063505.1, forward strand.
ATTTAATTATTTTTAATAGATTTTAGTGCCTTATGTTATTTATGTAACAACATTATATATTGCCATTAAACAAAACAAATACCGTAAGAAAGAAAAACCTTACTTTCAGGGTCCCTTTAAATTTTAACTTTAACGTAAAGTTTATCTTGCTTTTATCTTTGTCTTTTACTTTATCTTGCTGAAATTTTAACTACGATACAATATATTCTTAATATCTAACTTCGAGTTTAAGATTACAATAATGTAAAGCAAGATTTTCTTAAATATAGAAAATATGTACAAAGGAAAAAAAATACAGATCTGCTGCCTAGAAAAAATATTTTGGAATATATAAATCAGAAATTTTTTATCTTAATTTTTTATCTTTATTTTTTTATCTTAAATATAATCTAATTATTTCTTTTAACCCGTGAACTTCATTTATATTAGTATGTACAACATATTTTATTTCAAATCCAGATAAAGGCAAAAATTAAAAACAATCAATATCTAAAATAATTTTTAATTTAAAAAAAGTAATGTCAGATACTTTTGATACTATAGGTATGCCGAAAGAAAATGATATTTATTCTTAATTGATATAAAAGTTTTAGCTTCTAATATAACCATTTAAAAAAATATCTTTCTGGTTAGTACTGAATTACATTTTTTTGCAAGCTGGTGTATATGCTTTTAGGTTATTTTAAAAATATGTACTTACATGACAAAGTTAAATGAAAAGTTATTAAATAACTTGTAAAAATCATTCTAAATGAAGCAGTATTTTTTATGACGAATTGAATAATGATAGTTGTGATAAAAAACTTAGTTTTAACAAACGAATGTAAAGATTCTTCTCATTTAATTAAAAAATTTTTATATAGACTTTTTCACGGGGATAATAAATTAGCTAGAATCCTCTGAATTCTTTTACTCAAGATAAGTAAAGTAATTTTTCGTGATTTAGAGAAAAATTAGTACTTTTATTGGTTCGGATTTGCTGTTCGGAGCCCTATGATCTAAGGTTTTGCTACACGAGGGTTGACGTGACTATAACCTACTGTTTAAATGATATTCCCAATGGCTCCAAATATCCATGTCACAGTAAAATTCAAACCTTTGGAACTTCGCTACAGAATAGCAGAGCTCTGCTAATTCGGATATCGTTCAACAATAATTTCTCTTTGAAATATGTGAATTTAAAATTGATTTAATATTAAGTTTATGAAAAATCGGGGTATCAATTTTTTTCGGTTATGACCCCAAATATAAATTTCTACTAAAAATACCTTATAAAGGCTTAGCTGTTTATTTATTATTCTATTTCAATATTAGTTATTCATAATTCTCCTGATATAATGAAAATAAGAAAGTGTTTTCAGTCTATTTCAGAGAACGGTTTTGTAGTTTAATCACTTGATATTCCCCCCCCCCTCCAATAAATGCAAACTTTTTTTCACATATTTCAGATAAGTTCAATAGATGGCATATATGTTTATAAACTAATTTCATTAAGTCTTAAAGAATTTTTAATTGTAAAGGTTAAAAGTTAGAGTAAAATACTTTTACCTTTATATTATATTAGGAAAATTGTTAGATTAATTTATTTGACATATGTAGTATACCTAATTGCATTAACTAATTTTATTAATTAGCTTACATTTAAACATTTTTTTATACAAACTTCTGATTAAAGATAAAAAGGGAAATGCACTAGAATCATTTTAGTAGTTACTTTAAAGAGTTTAAATTAGTACGTTAAAACAAAACCATAGATTTAGTTTAAATGAAAATATTGTTAATATTACTTTCGCAATGTAGAAACTGCATTTCCCTAGATTCATGTTACTCGTAAAATAAGTTTACGATACTTATTTATTTGTTTAAAGTTCTGTATAATCCCTAGTTTAAGTGTTTTAATATAATATAAAATAAAAATAAAATACAATTCCTATTTTATAAAAAGAAATGTTTTGCTCCAAAGTATTTAGATTTGAAAATTTATGTCTTAGGGCAACTCATTTGTGACTTTGTAGGATGCCTAGTTTGGTTGGGTTTGGAGCACTACAGTTTGCAGTTTTACAAGAGGGCTAATGAGACTGAAATTTACTGTTTAAAGCTTACTGTAAACTTCTATAAGCATATATGTCTGCAATGGAAAACCACGAACTCCCGAATAGAAGAGCAGCAGGCTACTATTCGATCGCCGTTCTGTTCCATTATATACTACAGTAATAAGAAAATAAAGGATAAAAAAAAGAATGATAACTAAGAGAAGAAATGTTTTTTCATGGAATTAAATTCAGATTCCTGCTTCAAAAATGCAAATTTTTTCAAAGAATCAGCAATGAACATGTAAATGATTAAATAAGAAGCATTCTAACCACTTGATTTTTTATAGGAATTTTCATTTTTATATTAATATTTTTTTTGTTTTTTATATTAGTGTTTTGTCTATACATGTATTTTATATTATTCATCTTTTTACATTAAACTATTAATATGCATGAACAGTAGGCATAATTCATCATTGCTTTGGATAATTATTTCTTTCTTTCAACACCTGCTATATTAAGATTGCATTTACAGGAGATTTACAAATTGGAAAATTTAATTTATCCATACTTTATAGGGACCTGTTCTACAGGATTGGTGTAAAGAATAGGTAACAAGTAATAGAGTGATGTTTTATAATAAAATCCTTAAATCAAAAGAAATTATATTGAGAAAAGTTCAAGTTAGAGAATATGTAAAACTAATTCTTTCACATGTTCATCAGTTCTTTATTATTATGTGACAATGATTACTTTGAAAATTCTAACGAGAAAAAACTATTTTAACAAAATGTTCAATTTGAAATTTTCTCTTTTTCTATAGGAATGGTTTACAGTTTTTATATAAGAAATGTTTGTTTCAGAAGGTAAAATTCTTTTCACATCAAATTTCAGTCAAATATCAAATTTTAATATTTTCTCAGTAATAGCTGCTTAAAGCATTAATGCCCGAATCATGTCTGTCAAATATATATTGGAGAATGTCTGAAATCTAAGTTTTCATGGACTGCAGACTATAATAAATATAAAATTAAAAAAAATTTCTGAGCATTAAAACCTGTCCTAATTAGTAGCCAGTTCTTGTTTAAAAAGTCATAAAACGAGAGTATTAAAAAGAGAAAAACATAGTGATAAGAGATTTATTTTCTATCACCTGTATACACAGTACACCTGTAACACGCTCACTTATATTTAGAGATTATTATTTTGGAAAAAATGACTATCACTTTTTTGTTTAAAGTTTAATACACAATTAAACACTTACTTTGTAGTTTATAATAAATGAATCTTTATAATGGATGACGTTATAAAGAATTATAAAGAAGAATCTTTATAATGGTGGAAATTTCAGTGGTTGTACTTGCCGAAAAAGTAAATTTATGCACGAGACAAAAAGCATCAAACTGTGATTCAAATAACAAAATCATAAATAATAGCAGTCAGTAGAAAATTTGGTAAATTATTTACTGTATATCATTTCAAATAAAAAAAATCTTCCTAAAAAAATTCAATAAACTATATTCTAGCTTTTCGAAAAAGGAACGCTAGGCATTAATGTGTTAAGCAAATTATGTCAAATTTACGTAACATAACAAAAACCATACGAAATATAGAAATCATAGATACGAAAATAGAATTCAACATAAAAGCACACACATCTACAAAATAATAAAATAAAATAAAACTTACCCAAAACTGCTTGATGCGTTTTCATATTTAGCATCGTTTAAAGCAGTACTCATCTGACAATCAGTATTATTCCATTTAGTACCCTGTATTAATGGAATAAAAACTTTATATGCATTATTTGTATTGATTCCAAAACAAAATTAATTTCTAATTAATGTCACAATAAAGAAATATAAAAATAAAACCTAATTATTTTTCCTCTATAACATGCAACATATCTGCAAAATTTTAGAAATGTATATTTCCCTGTATTCTGTTGAAAATAGTAACAGATATAAATAATGTATTTAAATACTACTCTGAACCTTAGAATAATCTTTATTTTATTATAGCTTACACACAAGAAAATTGCAGTTTAATTCTAGATTTACCATTAGTCAAAATGACTGATTTTCAATCTATATTTAAAGTGCCAATAAACCTTGTGTTAAGTTCAAGAATAATTGTTACATTTGATTACTGAAATGTAATCCTGGGTATTTAGATATGAAGAACACGCAGATATCCGATTAAGATCCTCTGATTAAGATGTTTGTGATATAGTGAATGCGTTAAGTAAGACAACCAAGTCATTTACATAACAAAATAACGTTTGTATAAGTACAAATAGAAATTTAAAATTCAATAAGATTATAAAGTGAATGTAATTTGTATCGACAATCCTAATTTCTCTAATTATAAATTATATTTTATAAAATAACAAATTTTGGAAATGACTATGATGAATATATCATGATGTGGTAATAATTTTATTGGTACATTAAATTTTAATAATGTACGAAATATTGGGAATTTATGTTTTAAGCATTTTATATATCTTGAA
>CM063505.1:46093703-46108703 GCA_032207245.1 Pardosa pseudoannulata
CTTATTTTGCTTGAGGGTTTCGGTTAATTTTTCTGCCATACGAGGGCTAACAAATATATACTACTAAAAACCGATAAAGTATGATGAGAAATATTTATGACTCTTCGAATCAGAATATTCGGATATTGGTACCAAAAGGCAGTAATCTAAATGTTCGCCCATTGCTGCTCCAATTTCTTCGGAGAGGTAAAAACAAATGTGAAAATATCTAGGTAGTTTAACGTGAAATATTAATAGAGGAATTGAAAGAAGGTGAATGGTGGTTGCCTAGTAGGCAGATGCATCCAACAAGAAAGTTGTGAGGCCGAGGCTCGAGCACAATTGCACCGTATTCGTCAGTAGCAACTTGAGCTTGTAAGATGGGTTCGTGGTATCAATATCGTCCAAATTCAAACGATACCTTTGGACATGCAGGACAAGAATGGAGGTCTTGGTTCCTTCTTTTAAATTACAAAGATCCAAAGAGAGCAATGTTATTATCATTTCTTAAGCATTTAAGATAAATGTGCTACCTAGTTGGTTGTTAAATGAGTAAAAATTTCACAGTCATGCTTGGCTTAAAAATATCAATGCGTATTGGCAGCTGCATTTGAAAAAAGGAGTTTTCTCTATTTTTGTACTTTTCACTATTATAAGAAGCATCATGATATTGTTACGAATTTGTTAGTGAACCTTGTATTTAACATGGGACTCTATGAGTATCTCGCCAATTTGGCGAGATATCGGTTCGTTGGCGACAATTTTGGCAACATATTTTTGCAACCAAGTTCGTCGTCAAATATTGCCATGTTTCGCCACATATTGCCAAATATGGCGATATTTGACAACTTCTGGTTCCGGTTTCTTGTCTAATCTGGAATGTTCGAGCAGTTCCTTCGGGCCTATTAAGGCGGGCTGAGCCCAAACGGGTGGAGTTGTTAAGTAGATTCCTCAGTGTACAGAGTACTTACGGTGTGCTGTGTTTTAACGGTGCTTTCTTTTTGTTTTAAGTGGAAAGAGGTACACGGCATTCTTCTCGAGTTGTTTACCGATAATTTTGTAAGCTTGGTATGAGTGCGCAGTACCGTAACATTTGATGCCTTTCTGGCATTGTATTTTCCAACTGACTGTCAATAAATAATTGTTTTCTTGCTGTCTTACTTAAAGTCCATTCAATCCCCGATCCCAGCTGTGAAGTTTGTAATAATAGAGCAATTTAGCGCAACGTCATGGACTACTATGATGCCCTTCTCATTTATTTTCATGTTTACAGTATCCAAAAGCAAACAATAAATTGTACTTCCGTTTGAAACAAAAGCCAGAATCGTCATAAGTTAAGATGTGCCCTGCTGCAGGAAATCACCTTATATATTATATGATTAAATTCATAGTTGTATGTTAAGTTGTATTGTAAAATGAATGGAGTACACTGAGTACAATTTATTACATGATTGAAATAAATTTACCACCACTAATAAAATGTTATTGAAAATTGGGTATTCTTATTGAGGTGTTTCCATAAACTAAATAAACAAGATGATCTTAAATAATAATTTCTTTTGTGAATACCAGATACCATAAAATGATTTTCACTCTTTTATTGACAAACAACTTTTAGTAAATAAGGTGAAACTCAATACTTCGTGTTTTTAGATATTTTGTATTTAAAAATAAACAAAATTCAAAAGCTCTTTCTTTTAAAGTCGAAAAATATTTTTCGAAGACAATTTAGCTTTTTGTAACAACTTGAAAGTTGATCGTTCAATAAATAATGGGGGAATTAGTAACTTTAATATAAGATTCAATTTTATTTTTAAAAAGAAAGGTGCCCTTTTTTATTCACACCAAACCATTAAATCCCATAAAAGCATTTATTAAATACTCATCTTGCCAAAGTTTTTTCAAAGGAAAAATAACAGCACATCTTTTATTATGAATTATTTAAAGCAACTTGTTTACCTTTTAGATGCTACGAATTAAGCTCCAAAATAAATAGAATAAAATATATCAAATAACTGATATTTTAATATTATTGTATTTATTTTCCTGCAGTGGTTTATATTTAAAATAAAGTGAAATTTTAAATTTAATATAAATAAGATTAAAACAAATTTATCGAGTACATATTCAAAGCATTAAGAATTGTTTTTATTAAACTGTCCAAAAGTAGACTAATGAACTAAAGAATCGTTAACAAAATAAACGATCAATGAATAAAACTGAGCTAAATCGCTTGTGAATGTCGGATGAAAACTTTTTCATACTACAAAGGTTAAATAATTAGTTAAAGGTAATTTATTTCAAACGAACAATTTTGAAAATGAGAGATATCGAATGAACATGGCTACTATATTATGTGACAAGTAAAACTTCAGAGAAGGAAAAGAGACAATGCGTAGCAATTCATAAAAGTTTGAAAGACTTTTGATATTTTTATGCAAATTACAGTAGTACATTCATTGATGTTAGTCCACTTGCTGCAGTGAAACAGAACAACACTTCCAAATTATCACATTCATTTGGAAAATAATTATTGATTCTTTCGTAAAAGTTAATGTTCGTTACAAATAACACAGGTCATTATCAGTAACTAAGTCTTGGATATTTATAAATGCAATAATAAGTTTTTGAAAGCACAAGGTAATTTAATAACAATATTGCATCAAACATAATCCAGACTGTCTTAAACTTTTCTCCGTCTGGGCACATCTGACAAACAGGAAATTGGTGGCAGGTGCATTTAAAAAACGTGTAACGGTTCGTAGTATTTCTTTATTGAATGCAATCATAAGCATCATAGTTAACTAACTTATACTTAAGCTTACTTATTTATTTATATTTAATACTTACTTATTTATACTTAAGCATCATATTTCTTTCTTTAATGTAATCATAAGCATCATATAAACAATTTCCTACACTAAAAAGGTAAAAAGAAACTCAAAACAAGGTCAGCAATTTCATTTTTTTAGAAAGTTTTAGAATTGCATATTTTCTACTAATTTTTTCATAGTATGGGACTTTAATAATTGTAGACGTAATACAAAATGTTATTAGCAAAATATTTGCCTGTCTAGTTTCTGAGTTTCAACTATTAGCTTATCCTTCGTCTAATATATTAACACATAAAGCTTATTCCTTATTGACTACTTATTGAAGCAGTCAGCTAAATTAAAAATGTATTTTGATAGAGTATTGGAAATTGCATGAAAATTACATTTCATATTAAACGATGTTATATTTTGTTGACTGGATAAGCAGTAAAAGAAAAACATAAAATTTTATTTAAAAAAAATATTTTTAGAGTTAAAACTACTAAATTGACCTAAATTTTATGAAAATGTTATCAATGAAATTTTTTTATACTTTAACATATAAGTTATAATTAACTCACTGAGCCAATGAATTTTCATTACAATTCTAGTTAAAGGGAACTATTAACATGATTGATAGTCAAACATTTTGAACATTTTTCCTCAGCAAATGAAAGTTACAGTAATGAATTTTATGCTATAAATCTTCGGTAATTATTTTCAAATAACATTTTTATAAATAAATTATACTTCTTCCTAAACATTTTAAGGAAATTAAAATATTTTAGAGAATATAGCCATAATAACTATTAAACTAAAGTCGCACGAAAAATACAACGTTTTTATAAATTCAACTGATTCTAAATCAACTGATATTAATTAACACTCCCACGAAGTTGAAGGTTTTTTCTTAAATTAAATTAAGAAAAGGAAATATTAATCAGGTTTCCAGTAAATGCCTTGAAGCTTTTAATGGCTGTGCAAGTGTATGTTGTAAATTTTCGCTCTTTAATTAAAATATTGTAGGTAGAGAAAATAATTTTTTATATTTTGTTCGTGAGATATTTTAATATTTATATAATTAAAGAAGTGTAGAACTATAATTTGGACTTCGGACCATCTTCAGTATTACAATGTATACTTATCACATGTATTATACAAGGCATGTTTATTTATCCTGATGTTAAATTTTCTAAAGGCCTAAGTTAATTACACGACAAGACTAATCCAGCTAAAATATACTAATGCAAATTAAAGAAATATATACATATATATATATATATATATATATATATATATATGCATCCAAATCTGATTCATCTAGGCTGCTTTTCTTCTACACTTCTTAAAGCAAAAGCCTAAATTTATAATTGATAAATTTATTTTCCTTTCCTTTTTTTAAAAAAATCAGTTGCCAATTCTCTCTGGAAAAAGCCGCAGATCCTTGCAATCTGTGTTGTTCTACACAATTTTCAGTAACCAACGAATGCTTTACTAACCATGGAAAATCTTCAGACTTAAGTCTCATGCAAAACTATCCACATGATAACTCCGAATCAGAAAGGTATTTACACAAATCAACAGATGAACAGTTGCCTCTTTCCTGTTCTAGATATATCCGGGGATTATCTGACTTAAAATGATTACAAAAGTATCTGCCTCTGATCTCAGTATTCCAAGGAGTATACATTATACAATCTAAGTGCAGTAAAATTACGTAGCCAGACCATCCTCGAGAATGTCAAAATAGGAGCTAGTTCGGTGAAGAATAGTTTTTAACCTTACACACCCACTCTCTCTCTGTCAGAAACACACGCACACACACACACATGTATACTCATATATTGGACAAGTAACTTGGCAATGATTATCTTTGTAGGTTTTTTTTCTTGACACAATGTCAATAGACTTCATTTATGCCGCATGTAAAAAGTACACGCTTGAAATAATATCGTGTAATACAAGAGATCTTAGGTTTAAGGTGATAAACTAAAATATTAACGAAGTGTGTTTCTCGCTTGCAAGGCCGTAGGCAGGGGAAGGGATTTGGGGGACTGGTCCCCCCCGAAATTTTGAAAGATTATTTTGTTGATAGATAATTTCCCACGTTTGTGTGTGTATACTATCTGCCTAACTGTTCATGACCATGGACAGTTATTCTCTTAGAAAAAAACCACACGGACCATAACAGACTAGTTGGTCAACTGGCCAGAAATACAGTGCTTTCCCTTCCATCAGTTGAAGTATCATTCATAAATAAAGATGTCTTTCTTCCTTGGTCCCCCTCCGAAAATATTATCCGACTTAAAATTTCTGACTACGGCCCTGCTCGCTTGAGACTGCAAATGTTCTCCAGTTAGAATTTTGTTTATTCTTCCTAACATCATTAATCTAACATTCTTCAGACACACACATTTATGTGTGTGGGGGTAATATTTTAGCTAAACTAATCAACATGATCATAGTTACATTCCAAAATAAATTTATGGAAATTCTATTCTGTGACAACTCTGGCAGGAGAATATTTGTTTATATTTTAATGCTGGTAAAGCTTGGAAAACACGAGAATATATGCTTCAGTTTATCTTATACAATTTCACACACACACACGTGATGCATACTTGAGCCCTAAACTGACTTTTTACACCGCATCCGTTGTCTTGTAAAGTCTTCATTCGTTTCATATCTTCCAAGAATAACCGAGAAATAGAGCAAAACATAATATTCCAGATAATTTGTTAAATTTATTTTCACATTATCGTCTAATTACAATTTATTTCTAGAACAGTTATAGAATATTTTAAACCCCGAATAAACTGTTTAGATAAGATATTTGAACACTACGCCTTGAATATTCATTTCACTGAAGTTTAACTTTCTCTGCGCAGACAATAATGACAGCATGAAGGCATGGAAATGAAGATTTACATTTAGAACACTTAATAACAGAAAATAGTAAATATAAATAAAGGTAATCAGGGCCTGGTTTACGGCTGGGCATTCAGGGCATTGGCCCAGGGCCTCCATTCTAGGAGGGCCCTAAATTTAAAAAAAATACACAGTTTTTTGGTGCATCTCAGAATTCGCTCATGATTTCCTGCATACTGCCAGAAACCATGAATTTTCTTATGTCAATGACGAACTGGAGTGTGTCTGTTGTTCGCAGGCTTCAAAAGTCAGTAAATTAAATTTATTCCATAATTTTAAGCCAAAAGTAAGCTTTTATTTGCTTAATACTTTGAATCAATGTAAACATTTTGATGTGTATATTATTGAAAAGATTGAAATACCAACCATATCAGTGACACCAATTCACAAATTCATCTCGTCTGAGAGGGAAAAAATCTTAACTACTTTTTCCCTCTTGAAGTGGTTAACAAATCAGAGAAAATATATTTATGTAAAAGCATCTGATATCTATTTTATTTCTTTTTAAGATTTAAAAATGAACAGAAATTTTTAAAATTGGAAATTTAAGAATAAAAGTATTTACTTTTTGGAATTTTGTAAAACAAAGTCAAGCATGATAGTTTACTTAAAATGGTAAGATTTACTGATTAAAACCAGTACTTTTTTAGTTAAAATTGTTACAGGTACTGAGTTTGACTCAAGAATATCCCAGTTTCATCGTTAAAGTCAGATACTGTACTTAGATGGCACAGACATCTGTAATATGTTTGAAGTTAGTTTAATGGAATTCTAAATTTAAAAAAATATTTCATTTCATTACATACACAAAATGTTTATGTTATGTATACCTGTGAGGAATATTTAAACTTATATATCAATTTTATAAAATAAAATCACTCTTGAGTTGGAGAACGGTAAGATGTATGGGGGCCCCATATGAGGCTTTGGCCATAGCCCCCCCCCAATAGGTATAAATCCGGCCCTGAAGGTAAGCTGAAAAACATTTGAGGAGCTAAAACTTTTAAAGTATTATCACGTATTTATCCATTTATTTATAATATAATTTATTTAAATATAATATAATAAAACAGTAATTTCGGTTGTATATCTGAAAATAGAATTTAACTTTTAAAAATAACAGACAGTTACCCAAAAGTTTCAAAGACTTACTTTAAAATTTTTGAATTTTAAATATCTCAAGAAACGTAAAGACGTCATATAATCTTTTTTTTTATATTTTGATACCCTCTAGCGAATATAAGCAAATCTTCAAAGAAAAGAACTTCCTGTAATATTTAGAAAATCCGTAATCCATGAAAGAGGATCCTTTGGGTTCTAATTATAATAGTAAAAATAATTTTTCGCTTAACTTAGCAGCATTTTTTTGTAGTCAAATAGCTACGCAATTAAGAAGCTTCTATCAGATATGCATTATTTTAAGTTATTTTTATAAAATGCTAGTTATGAAGTAGCCGTTTAAAAATACAAAGAATATATATTGTATTTGCTTACTTATATCTGTTTATCTATATATAGATGTAAGTAGGCAAATACACCGAAAATTCTTTGTTTGTGCAAATATATTGTGTATTTAAATAAGATAATTATTACATATTAAAACATAAAATAACTAATGAACTACTTTTTATAAAAGTAAGCTTATATTTATGCTTAAGGATTATTATTTTAATATCTGTACACTGCAACAATAAAACAAATCTTATACACAATTACACAACTCTTATCCCATATGTATTATTTCAAATCATTATTTTACGCATTGCTGATTATAAAATAGATATTTAAAACCATAGAATATACCGTAAAATCTGTAGACTACAACAATAAAACGAATCTTATACACAATTACACAACTTGTATCCCATATGTATTATTTCAAATCATTATTTTACGCATTGCTGATTATAAAATAGATATTTAAAACCATAGAATATACCGTAAAATCTGTAGACTACAACAATAAAACGAATCATACACAATTACACAACTTATATCCCATATGTATTATTTCAAATCATTATTTTACGCATTGCTGATTATAAAATAGATATTTAAAAACATAGAATATACCGTAAAAACTCACTTATACGAAGGAAGTCCGAAAATTCTTCGCATAAACGTATAGTTCGTATATATAAATGAGTCATTTCTGCCTCTAGAAGCATGATACAAATACTGTACTTCTTTCGTTATTTTTCAATAAATAACTGTAGATTAAAGCTTGAAAGTTTTTATTGTAACATATTGTAAACTATAACAGCAAAATCAATTTTCAACAGAATTAAACAACATGTATCAGATATGTTTAACAGTTTTGCCAACGAACTTGAAATGCTTCGTAATACTGAATTTATCGTATAGATGCCTTTCGTAACAATTTTCCCACGATATGCATGTACACACACTTATATACATATACGTAAGTCAAAAAAGCATACTATTTATTCAATCTTCAAAATCAATTTGATCTTCAAGATCAAGCAATTACCAGAACTAAATAAATAAAAAAGATAAATTCTGCAAAAATATTAGCTATAATCTCCCAGACTAACAGCAGAAGCGCTATAGTTGCCTTTCGTCTAGCAACATAGCAAGACATCTTACTTAAACATATCCACAGATTCCTAATTGTCGATAGCCTTTCCTCCTTCCCATAGTACGGTTATGAAATAGATCAGGCCCTCGTTCGATTAGTGCCCTTTCAGATTAGTATTTTTTCCGATACTGGGGGCTAGAGGCTTTTTAAATAACCTGCATAGGGTATACTAATGTATTATATATATTCAATTATTCTAAACTAGAATATAGCCCGTCATATGATGCGGTGAGTAAAATTTTTAATTTTAAAGAATTGTAAAATACCCTATGAATCAGGTAAAAAATTGGTTTGTTTTTTTTTGGCTGAGAATTATCTGGTACACGCTCGATAATTTTTTTATCTATACTGACCGCATGTTAGTTGCTAATTTTAATTTATCTTGTCATTACACGTGATAGGATGGACAGCAGAGGTTTTAATATTGAAAGTGATTATTTAGCGGTGTATGTGAATGATATCCAAAATTTAGTGAACCGATTGCAAACCGAGTGGTTATGCATAAAAAACAAGCACACAAACGAACAAACTTCTTAATTTTTAAAGATATATAACTTAAACGCTAGATATTTATTATTCCTTGAAATAGACTCCTAGACTTTTATGAAAAGAGCTTGTTGTTAATACCGGTGTGATAAAATTTTCATTACAATAAAAAATAATCGATGATTAAATTTAAAATTATCACATGCGTACCTAATCTTTTATTTCAGCCAAATATGAAATCAAATTATTTAAATAATATCTAAGTTCCGTGACAAAACGTATGAAAATAATGCAGACGATACTTAAATCATTTAAAATAAGAAATTATTAAATGAGATGATTAAAGGAATGACGTCAAAACGCTAGAAAAAAATGTTATTTTACCTATTTATTATGTGATAAATTGATAAATTTAATTGCCTTTTTTAAATGGGGAAAAAGGGCTTGAAATAAGAGCATTAAACGATCCAAAAGGGGGGAAGATGTGGATTTCGAACGTTTTCCAATTCGTTTTAAATTTTGCTAAACCTAACTCACCAAGAATCCATTATTGTTGCCTCTATCCATTCCAGATTAAACCACTTCATAAATTAGAGGACGGACAGACAGATAACTTAAGCTATTATTATATAGGGGATTTTTCTATCTACATTCGTCTTATGTAATGCTTTCTTGCATAATTTTAGTGTAATCCAATTGCATTTTTAAAACTGTGTATGACATAAAGATATATCTTCCAATTATCAGGTTCTGTAGAAATATATATATATATATATATATATATATATATATATATATATATATTATATATATATATATATATATATATATATATATATATATATATATGTATATATATATATATGTATATATATATGTATATATATATGTATATATATATGTATATATATATATATATATATATATATATATATATATATATATATATATATATATATATATATATATATATATCTTTCAAAATTAGGAAAATGTTAAAAGTGAGATTTATACAGATTCTATCTGATATTTAATAATTTAAATGTTATTAACTTTGTTATATTTTTCTGTATATGTGTAAACAATTTCATACCTGAATTTTAATAATATTCAAAAATGCTTTTCAATGTCCAGAGTCACTTAAATGAGTGATAAAAGATAAAGTATTTTTAGAATGTTATGTGAAAGTTTTAAAACTGTTCTTTCATGGTTGTAGTATATTTTTACTTATTTGTAAGTTTGTGTCGGGCTATTTTTCCTACAGTCATCTTTTCTAATCTTCTGTTTATAGTCGATAACCTTTTAAATTGATGTTAGAGGTACTTAACACGCAAGGATAATTTAAAAATATCGTATCAAGCTATGATCAATTTCTAGATATAGTTCAGTAACCTAAAACACCCTGCCTTGACAAAGTACTTCAAGTTTAAAATTCGAAAAAAATGAAGATTGATTCCGTTTTTAATATACACGTTTTCCCATTTATATTATATTACATATTTTATATAGATCCATGCAAGTAGTACAATATATCCTATTTAACTATTTCATAGTGCATAGAACTTATATTCTTGTTAACATAAAGTTTGACACCAGAAAAATCCCATTTGATTTATATTTTCAAAATTCTCACAAAAGTAAAAATTTAAATCACAATTTAAGATTTTCAAGGTAAAAGTCAGAAATATTACAGCTTATATTGTATTGAGTTTGGAAAGATGAAATCAAAGCAGTTTGAGCGTGATGAAATATCTATGTAAACAATTGCACTTTGTTTGTGTACATCTGTAAGTGGTTAGAAAGTTTAGTTAATTTTAATATAACTGATTAGAGGAAAATGAAACAAAATATTTTTTTTTTACAGTTTCATACTCAAAATGGTATTGATTACTATGCAGAAAGAATATTTTGAAGGTGTGATCCTGAAAGGTAAAAAAAGAGCCTTATATAAGTCTTGCATATTTGGTATTAACGCAAATATATTATCACTCAGACTCAATAAGTTCCATGGAACTACTAAAGTAAAATAAACACAACAGACAGTGAATTTTATACTTATATTAAAATTCCATAGTGTGAAAAAATAGCATTTAAAATAAAGAAAAGCATAAAAGAAACAAAAATCGTGCAAAAACAAAATATTTTGTGTGCGAACAATATATTATGTATTCACTTCTTCAAGAAATAATCTCAGACATCTACTTTTCGGCTTTGTGAAATCAAATGTTATGGAGAACTCATATGAGAAACAACATGATACATAGATATAAAAAAGGGGGAGTTGAATTTAGAGTTGTTGAAAAGTTATTTTATAACTATTTTACTTGAATTAAGAATCTTACAAGAAATTCAGGTGAGAGAGAGAGAATTTTGATCGCAAATTTGGAATATACATAAAAGAAGCCCATCTCAATACACAATTAAGTTTACTTGATAAACATTCTTTGATATCGACTTACATTATGAAACTGAAAGTATATTTTAATGGTGATTAATTGTTATTAATAATGTTATCCCTTCTATTGCAATAGCAGTACTATTCATGCTGTATAATTCTTAGTGTTTTGCACTTCCCCGTAAATGGTTTGGGTTCAATTTATAACTAAGTTCTCGGTGTGAGAGATTTGTCATACTGAGAATGTAATAATGTTTGATACTCATTCCACGTTCTCCAATTAAATAGGCCGAATGTTAGAGCACTGTTCTTCGGTACCTGAGTTCATGGGTTCGAATCCCGCTGCTAATATGGTTATTCGTAGCCGTTAGGAATCGGCTTTAAACAGTAGGTCCCGGTCTCATTAGCCCACGTGAGCAAAAGTGTAGACCGTAGTGCTCCAAAAACCAAACCAATTAAATAATCAATCATCTTGTCTTATTGTATGGATTGTGGCGTAACATAGATCTCTCTGTGTATATATATATATATATATATATATATATATATATATATATATATATATATGTATGTACATATATAATATATATGTATTTATACGTGTATATATATATATATATATATAACATAGATCTCTGTGTTTGGGGGAAACATTACTAAGTAAAAAATTACCCTTAAGTATTAGAGTTTATTGATGGTTAGCATACATATTATTTACATATGCAAAGTTTTTGAAAAAAAAAAACTGTACTGTTAGAGGGAGAGAGACATGCTGATCCTCCGTTCAGTCCCCTGATAATACACTCTGTGTTCTTATTCTTAAAATACACCGCATTCATACAATTGAGGGTAAAGACAATAGGATTTGAGAGATCAAAGATCCCTGGATTGAAAATCAAAAGAGGCTAGGCTGGTATTTCAAGCACATCTGTAACTTCAGAGGTTCCGACAAACAAATTTGGTGGTTTGCCCTCCTCCTGATTGAAACTCTTGTTTTTTGAAGAGGGATAATATCCACAAAATTTCAAATCTTGACCGACATGAACTAATCAATGTTGGCCAAGTAATGATCAACCCATCCCTGAATTCATTGTGGTCAGCAACCACAGGATGATTGCTGCAAAAATAAAAGGCAGGAACAACTGTACAGGAAAAAATCAATGACAATTACGCATCTTTGCTACTTTCATCTGACCTATGATGTCTTTGCAAAGTAAAATATTGAGTAAGTACAGTTACAGATATATTTAATTGGAAGAAATATCCTGATCTTCAGTTACATGTTTGGGGAAGTTTGCACCCCTTTAGCCCCTATTAATGAACTTCTCAGAACTGGCAAGAACCGTGGGTCGCCCTTAAATTGTTTTAACTTTACAAATCGGCAGTATACCAACCGAGGGCGGGAACACTTTTTTATGTGATTTATGGAACTGTTGCGGAATTTTTAAAGTACAATAATTACAAAACCGATGACTAAATGTACCTAATTTCTTTGGTCTTTCATCATGTAATATAACCATAATATAAGTACTATATATTTCACTCGACTGCTGCTAATACTTCCGTTTATACTTTCCCACTAAAATGAGCGTAGTTCGCACATTCCATTTCAACAGCTATGCTCACTGATGCCAAAATTGGAACTCAAATCAAATTATTTCATAGATGAAAATTAAACAACCGTAAACTCATTATTTAGAACTAACGTTCAAATATTTCACTATCATGACGTATGTTACTAGATTCCATTAATGGTCCTTTATTAGTTGTGTCTAAGAGACATGTTAACTGAGGTACATTTATGAATTTGAGTAAAAACTAAAAGCATTAGAGATATTTTACAAAGCACTGAAATATATTTCCATTCCCTAAATTAATGAAGGAATATTTCAAGGAAATGACTTTATATTAAAATAGGTGTTTTACAGGAACTATTTAAGGATTATCAATTTCTAGAAACTAGAATGTTTTATGGGTAATAAACAAATAAATTCATAAAACAAGGAGCCTATGTTGCTTTTCAAAGTTATATCTAGAATGAATGCTGGTATTCTATAAATATATTTTTATACAATATATTTATGTTACATTTCGATTTGCTCTCTCAATACATAATACCTAAGTGTAGGCCGATTTAAATCAAATAAACTGTGGCCCTGTTCTTTGTTAGTGACATTTAATACTTACAAAAGTTTACATCGTCGCTCATTTCTTTCATTTAACTTGTATTTTATTAAAATTCAATAAATGACTAATTTGAGTTGATCACTGACATGCTACAATAATTCTTCTTTAAATCAGTCTTTATGTTGCTTTTATGCTTTCATTCTGTTAGATAATTTCCATCAGAATACTTCATATTTCTACCTATTGAATCCCAATTTTCATCTTAAAAGTTCTATTCCTGATGTCAAACAAATACAAACGAAGTTTAAACATGTGCTATAAAATGAATGCAAACAGTAAATATGACAGCATTATTTCTCATTTAATATATTGATAAATTTTCTCGTTAGTTATTAGAAACTACATATTGTTGAATGCAAATGGATCATTACATGCGAGCTTTATTTGAAAATTATATAAAGAGTCAAGAGCATTTGAAGTTAATAATTATATTTGATATTTAATGTATCATTAAGTGCATATCTGAAATTTTCAATAAGTTTCATTTATGTATTACATCTGGGATGATTTTGATATTACTGGAAGGCATATAGTAAACTTGTGCATCTCCTGTATATTTGTTAAATAATCAGATTTTAAAAAAGCAAAAGCTTTGTAGATAAAAAAAGCGATGAATTCATATTATCTGGATTTCACATTATTGTTACCTGAATAATGACTTGATTATATTTCCCACTAGTAATTTCTATATTCTATATTGTTATTTCTCTTTCCAAACATGATTTCTTAGGACATCCGGCATCCAACTGTACTCTGTTTTATCTTTTTCTTCTGAGGGAAAAATTAAACTGAATAAAGCAGTGACAAATCCAGTAAGGCCTTTACAATATATATATATATATATATATATATATATATATATATATATATATATATATATATATATATATATATATATATATATATATATATATATATATATATATATATATATATATATGTATATATATATATATATATATATATATATATATATATATATATATATATATATATATATATATATATATATATATATATATATATATATATATATATATATGTATATATATATATATATATATATATATATATATATATATATATATATATATATATATATATATATAAATATATATATATATATATATATATATATATATATATATATATATATATATATATATATATATATATATATATATATATATATATATATATATATATATATATATTATATATATCAGGCTTAAAAATGATGATTAAAAACTAAGCAAGTTATAATTAAAAATAGTTATAACTCATTAACGATAACTTAATTAGAGAAAGACACACCCTCGAGCAGAACTATACAGAGTGAAGAAGCCGACGCGGAAGTAGACATAGGAATTTTGCTTAGGTAGCAACGCCAAAAGAGTCAGTTCTGAGCGGGAACTCGGGCTGATAACATCCTCCAAGCAAAGTATGAAAACAAAGGATTTCAAAATTTCATAGCTATGGACAGAAGAATTAGAAGAAAGAAGTTTTATTTATGAAATCAAATGTGTCTTCCATTCTTTAACCACTCGTCCATGTCACACACACACACATTTATATATAATTCAATGCTTAGAATGGTAGCCGGCTGGACAATA
>CM063505.1:46113703-46131203 GCA_032207245.1 Pardosa pseudoannulata
TAGATCATTAGTGTTATTAATATTAGGGAGGGCGAAAGTTTTACAATTAAGATGCTCTTTAAATTGCTTCCAGTTAATAAATTTTTTTCGGATTAGAAAGATAAGGGTTATTGCTGATAAAAGTTTTTAATAAAACTGGATTATGATCTGAGGAGAGGTCACAAATGGATTCTATAGTAAAAGAATTTGGAATACCTTTGATTAATGATTAGCTTTATCTTGTATGTAGTATTTGAGGTCTTGTTGTGTGTTATTCATAATTCTTTTATTAAGAGGAGTTTTATTCCTTTGCCAGGCTTTCCTAGCACGATTCCTATTATTAGTTAAAATTTTAAGGTGTTTGTCGTAATGGCGTTTGTCTGTGTCAGGAATGATAGTGGAAGCAAAATCAATACTATTGTTAATATCTTGATTTACATTAGTTATAAAAGATTCTAGATCATTAGTGTTAATATTAGGGAGGGCAAAAGTTTTACAATTAAGATGCTCTTTAAATTGCTTCCAGTTAATAAATCTTTTCGGATTAGAAAGATAAGGGTTATTGCTGATAAAAGTTTTTAATAAAACTGGATTATGATCTGAGGAGAGGTCACAAATGGATTCTATAGTAAAAGAATTTGGAATACCTTTGATTAATGCGAAGTAAATAATGCTACTGCTATGATTTGTGTAACGTGTTGGTTCACTAGGTGCAATGATATCAAAGTCAGAGTTATCTGAGAAATTATTAATGATTTGTCCATATGAATTATTACTAGTACAGTGCCAGTCACTATGCCGAGCATTTAAATCACCGAAGATAATAGTGTCGTTATTGATAGTATTCAAAGCGTAGACATCGGCAAGTACTACTTGCGGATTTAAAGAAGGGGGGATATAAGTTGAAATTATAGTATAGGGGGATCCATTGTTGATCTTAACATTGATAGCAGTAGCATTAATAACCTGTAGAGAAGGAAGAATTACAACATGATGGGGAATGATACGTTTAATAATGATAGCAGTGCCTCTCATGGGTAAATTTAGACTAGGGTAATCATTCCTATATGTAGTGTAATTTTTAATGTTGAGTTTATCCTCTGGTCGAAGGTGGGTTTCTTGTAAGAGAACGATATCAGGAGAGCGCTCGTTTACGAATTCCCTGAACTCACGAATCCGAGATTTTATGCCGTTGCAATTCCATGTGAAGACTGTAAGAAACCTGTTAAAAGCCATTATGGGCCGGTGGAAGGATCTTGAAGAAGACCCGAAAAGAACACTAAAACGCGTTCTTCCGAGGATTTCACGTGAAGCATATCAGATTTAATTTTTCTAAGTTTGGCGAGAATTTCCTCGAAATCGTTGATTCTCATAAGTTTTTTGATGTCATTTAGGAGGTCAGCTATTTCATTTAATTGATTTGAGGAGCTAGTGATTGAGTTAGAATTTGATTGGATGGGAGCCTGAGGGATAGCTGAAGTGGGGGTCGTAACTGATGCTGAAGTCACGTTCGTATTTAGCGCATGCGCAAAAGATCTTGTCATTGGCTTTGGAGTAGCGGCCTGAACGAAGGCTGTAGCAGCGCTCTTCGGCTTTGGGAACTTATTGCATCCCTGATAACTGGCGGGGTGAGGGCCGCCGCAATTGCAGCAGGTTGGAGAGTCTATTTTGCTCGCACATTTGGGGCAATCTTTGGTGTTGTGGAATTCTGCACATTTTACGCACCTTGATTTCATAAGGCAGTTATCACTATGGTGGTGAAAAAATTGGCAGTTGTGACACTGCTGGGTTTTAATAGGGGACCTATAGCGTTCAATACTTATTCGGATGTGAAAAAGAGAATCAAGTTCCATTATTTTTTTTGATATATCTGAGGGAGTAAGTTGGACTTGAAATAGCGGCATTGGAAGCTGGGTCTTCCTTTTGATAAGTTGAGCAACTTTAATTACAGGATACTCTAGCTTGACTAATTCTTTTTGGATTTCCTCCACCGGAATATCGCTGGGGAGTCCGCGGATCACGACTTTAATGGGCCTTACAACGCCAATTGGTAAGATGTAACCCTCGATTTTTTTATCTATGAGAAATTTAGTTATGGCCCGGTGATCATCCTCTGTATTGGGTTCAAGACGAATAAATTCTCCGCCAACCCTCGCATGGAATTTGGGCTGGCTTTTGGGTCCTGCAATTTCATTTAATAATTGTCTGTAGTTTGTTGTCTTAACGATGGTGATATGTCTAATTTTAGGCTTAGGAGAGTCATTTTTAGATTTAGCTGGATTACCAGCTAAAGTTTTCTCTTTAAGAGGTGCAAATTTGTTCTGAGTATTAACTTTCTCAGAAAGAACAGCAATAGGTCGTTTAGCCGTATGACGTAGAGGAGGGACTACAAAGTCATTTCTAGGCTTTTTATGGGGTTTAGCAGAACAGGAAGTAGAAGGAGAATGCTCTAAGTCAATACTCTGCTTACCTTGTAGGTGCTGAGCGATAACTAACCAAAACACAAGTCACAGCTCATTTAGGGAGTAAACAAAAAGCTGACCTCTTGTGGCTGAACGCATTTTTCTAATTCACAACTTCAAATTCGAATGGAAGCAATCCGATAAGGTTCAAAACTTTTCTATCGCACTACAAAATTTCCGTTCTTGAGCTTCAATTCTTCCTTGTGATGTTTCATCCTACGTTTTGTTTATATATTGTTGAGAAATTCTCGCGTAAAGTTCGTTGATTGAATAGACTTTGGCTAAGACAAAAAGAATAACAATTTATTAATACGCCAAATGCACCACAATTACAACGAATGGCGATAAAACTTGGCAGCCTTTTGGTGAACTTTTTCAGAGCAATACGGAGAGCATTAACATAGGTACTACATTCACCAGATCTGAGCGTGAGCTAACTTTTTATGAGAAATCACGACCTCTTTATATAGCTTTCAGGTTTCTAGAAATTTCCACAAGGTTCTAGTAAAATACAGAAGGGGGGGGGTCGACAATAAATGTCACCAAGTCACCAAATTTGTGGATATATCGCCAAATTAGGCGCCAAAAATGAGTCTAACAAAACTTCGTCAAGGAGCTAATATCTCGCCAATTTGGTGAGATACCATACATATTATATGTTTACAGCATTCTTGAAAATGTGAATGGTTAACATATGGTGAAGATATGAAAGTATTCGGATAATATAAAATAAATTTCTGCTTTTAAAATATTTTTTCTGGTAGATTTCAATGTATTATATGTTTTACGTAGCATCAATATTTATGATAAGGTAAAAGTTAGAAATTAAATGTTTTAAAAACTTAAATTCAAGATTTTTTAAACCTTAATCCAAAGTCATTCTGCCAGAGATATGACATAATGCTTATTTGAGCATTTAGTCTTAATAAAAGTTTTCTTTATTCACGTAAATATATTTCAGCTCTTCCTTCTAGCCACGTCCGAAAATTTCATTTTCTATGAAAAATTCTTCCAGTAGCTGTCAGTAGCAAATCACGTGAGAATCAGCTTTTCTAATCAACATTCAATTTCCTTTCAACATAATTCCGGCGTTGAATGAGATATTTGTCAAATGGGACCAATTTCAAAAACTAAATTTTTTGAAGAAAATAATTGTATTGATAGTATGTATCAAAGATTCTAATATTTGCGATTCACTTGAGATATTTTAACCTTATGAAAACATAGCTCTTGGCTGTTTGATAAGATTGACTATTTTTATAAATTTTATATTGCATTAAATTTTATATAGACTTATTCTAATTTGTTCCTCAGTTTGTCAGTTTTATATACCTGGGGAATTTAGAGTAAGTGTTCACTTTTAAATATTTAAATTTAACACTTTTCAAATTTATGAAATTAAAATTTTTTTGTTCATTTTAAAATAAAAAATTAAAAGTTAAAACCATTTTGTAATTTGCTGTACTTAAACTGATTATCACGATTACGTAGAAATAATTTCTTAGCCGTAATTCTAGTAAAAATATCCTTAGAGCGTATTAAGTGGCTTAAAGTCCTGTGGTAGATGGTCTGCAAATACCAATACATTTAGAACCATAATAAACAAAACAGATAGTGCATTTAGAGGATAAATTGTAAACTTTTTTTGAGTTATATAGATGATACAGAAAAAAATATTATTAGTAAAAATAGTTTATCTGTTCGACTGCTATTTCCGGTAATAATATTAAATATATATAATCTGAAAGCCCATCGACATTAAATATCTTGCATTAACACATAAAAACTTTTGTCAATCTTATAAAATCTTTTGTACGGGAAAAATATATCAGAAAATTGCTACCTATTTAATGTTATTGCGAAATACAGGAAGAATAAAAAGAAATTCACCAAGCATATTTATATGATGTATTGCATTTCTCCCATTACAGAATAAAAAGAAAAACTGGGACATAGTTAATAAAAACTGGTCATTTCATATAGTATACTTAGTCGTGCATGTAATTTTTTCCATCTAAACACAAACATCAGGCTTTGGATGAAACAACATTTCTAAATACCTTATATATACGAGTACACAGAATTGTGAAATATTGTACCAAAGATTCTTCTAACCTCATTAAAAATGTACTTTTCATATAAACGTGTTCTTGGTATGAAATATCTTGCATTAATACATAAAAACTTTTGTCAATCGTTTAAAATCTTTTATACGGGAAAAATATATCAGAAAGAAGCAGGAAAGAAAATTGGGCTCTTGCTAAGGAGATTGCTTTTGCAATTGATTCCTTTATGCCCTTCAAGTCTCCGGGTGTTGATGGATTCCGGTTCTTCTTCAGAAGGGAAGTGCTATTATCATACCCTCTCTGAGCATGATCTTTAGGTCCTGTCTGGTATAAGGTTATATACTTATTGCCTGGCGCAAGTGTAATTAATATTTATACCTAAGCCTGGTAAGCCTTCGTATGATGATGCTAAGGCTTTTAGGCCAATAAGCCTCACTTCTTTTCTCTTAAAAACTTTAGAGAAACTAATTGATAGGCATATTAGGGATAAGGCCTTGAGTGCTTTCCCTCTCTCTAGTCACCAGCATACATACATGCCTGGTAGGTCTACCGATACAGTCCTCTATGAGCTGGTTACAGCCATAGATGGTGCCGTAAATGGTAAGGAAATGGACCTTGCTGCTTTTCTTGATATTGAGAGTGCCTTTGACAGGGTACCTACCAATGTCATTCTTAATGCGTTAACTCTCAGGAATGTCAATCCTCTTGTAACTGGATCAATAGTATGCTTACTACCAGACTGGTCCAGGCAACACTGTTGGATGGCACTGTTAAGGTTGCCAACTGCAAAGGCTGCCCGCAGGGGGGAGTTTTATCACCTCTCCTATGGAGCCTTATTGTTGACGAACTACTTAACAACATTGATTTCCTTGGTCTAACCTGCATAGGTTATGCAGATGATGTCGCCTTGGTAGAAAGGGGTTAGTTTCAGAATACTGCTGTTGACCTCATGAATACTGCCTTAAAAAGAGTTGAGAAATGGTGCAAGGAGGTGAGTCTATCAGCTATTGGTCTCTCTGAGATCTAATGGTTAATATTTCTTAACCTTTTGCTGGAACTCTTTGTTCCAGTGAATGGGGGGGGCTTTTCAGTACAATAGGCCTTAGACCGCAGTGCTGGAACCCTTATGGGCCGCCCCACCCTAATTCTAATTCTAATTCTAAAGTAGAGAATTAACATAAATTTGAAACACTCGAAAACATTTTTTCTACTCAATATTGTTTCACTGAATTGTGTACTGCCTATAAGTTTTCCCACCTGGAGAATGGTTCCTTTATCCCAATTGTAAATTGGCTTTGTGAAGGTTTGCAGACATTTCACTCATTGAAAGTCAATTTCCTGTGACATTGGAAGAACTTTTGATGACTTGTTCATATCTTGCCATATGTACATTGCAATCGATAAGGACTACTTTGAAGGGTTATAATCCTACAGTTTCCATGTAGGATTTCTCAAATAAAACACTATGACATACACCAGATTTATTTTATCACGCCATTCATGTCTATCCAATAGCTTTTGTGAGTGAAGTACATTCGATTATAGTCGTTTAATGACTTGGGGTTGACTATAATACACTGGCTACAATACATTTTGGTTTGAATACATGTTGACATAATGCTAATAAACAATAATTCAATATTTGTAATATATGCGCTTGATCGATCTTAACACTAATCGAAGTCGAATGGATACCCAATCCTTCAACAACAACAAAAAATCTATTATAAAGAGCATGGTTTCTTCTTATATATAGACAAATCTCCCACATAAATGCCATACTGGATATAAAGCAGTTTGTGAGTGATTGCGATAATTGGTTTGGACTGCAAGGCAACGTCGTTTTCAGGGAAAAACGTTTTTATTAGAGGGATATCAATTACCTTTCTCAAAGCGTCCTAAACATTTTATAGGGTTGAGATTCAAAGATATAGCAAATATCTACACTTACTAGAAAATTGTTGATAAAGGAATTTCGGTGTTGCCATGCATTATCTTTAAAATAAGATCAGAATCAAATGCACACCTGAAAAAGAGAACATAGGGCTCTAGTATATCATACCTATAATTTACTTTAGCCACAGCGTGTCTTACAGATACATCGGGGGGGGGGGTATTATACTTAACATGATTCATGACTAAACAATGAAATCTCCATAGTGGTGATAGTCGATAATTCGATATCTTGAACATTAGAATGAAAATATCTGGTTCTTTGTTCTTTCCAACTGAAATATATGTCGAGAAGAAATCAGCGGTTATTCTGTAACCGAAATATGAGTAAATAATGATCACCCGTTGCTCCTATCTTTGTCTCTATCATTATCTCTATCATTAGACCTCGTGTTGCAAAAAGTAGACCGTAGCAGTCCAAAACTAAACTAAAACTAAACCTATCTTTATAGAATCAAGCTAAATGAACTATCCTGCCCACAAAAGTTAACAGGATTGAAATATCAGGTATTCTTGGAAATAACCATCTCATGAAGCTTTTGAGGAACATTAACAATTTAAACTCGTCTTCCTGTGTTTACATAGAAGTCACGATAGAGCTGAGATGCTGCAGAATGTCAGTTGATGAACAAATAGTGATATTATATATTCTCATAGCTTTTGGATGACGTTACCCATATTTTATGTCGATAAATCATCTGTCAGACTGAAATTCTAGCCATAGGTTCGATACGATGATGGGTGTTACATTTAAATCTCGTTAAATCTCGACCTCAGATAGCCCTGTTACTAGCTAGCTCATTCTGACATCTAAACGTCGGTACTTATAGTTTTTAACTGTTTACATTTCAGTTCAACATTTAGCTACAATTAAACATTCTAAAATTACCAATTATTTTGTTCGAATCTGTAATCACTTTCATACATTCAACTCTCTATGAGAGTTAAGGGTGATATTGCACATTTATTATAACTGTCCAAAGAATTAGATTTTACATTATTCCTTAAATCAATTTACGTTCAAAATAAATTTCATTAAAATGTGTATAGTAGTTCTGGAGATAATGTAGTGAATCTAAAATAATATCTTGCATTTTAAACACTAATGTAGAATTGTATCAAAAGTCCATAAAATGTATTGCTTCACAGCAAGCTTTTCGTTATAAATTAATTGTTATTTCTTATTAATTTGGGTATCTAGAGGAAGGATTTACATATTATAATTAACTTACGTAAGATAATACTATAAAATGGTAATTCAGTTTATTAATAAGTAATTTTATTTGCTTCTTATAGAATCTGAAAAATAAAGCTTTACAAACATTCCCCTCATATCATAAATCATATATTTCAACAACAGACGGTTTTATAATTTTGCTAATTTATCATTCATGATATTCAAAGTCATTTATTTTAAGAAATTTAATTTGAAAAGTAATACAACAAAAAAAGTGCATTAACCTTTTCAATTTATGTTAAAAAGCAAATTGGCTAAAGAGTTCGTGGAAATTAAATTTTCTCGCATATTCTTTATTGGTATTATTAACTTTCTTTAAATCTGAATTCCTTATAAAATAATTCTTTTACTCTGGTGATCTTATGTTCAGCTTCTTTAAAAGTTTTAATGTTTCTTTAAAGTGAGAAGAAAAAAGTACTGTAGAAATCTATAATAAAAAATGTATGATCATAAATATGATTGGTTTTAAATTCATTTTTCTTTTGTTATCATATTAATGACATGTAGATATTATTAAAATATGTGATGTAAAACGCTATTATTTTTGAGTTCACCACAGCTAAGCGCAAATAAAACGAAACAAAAAGAATCTTTCTACGAAGACTGACACCATAGCTTTAGTCTGTAACATATTTCATAGAAAACATAAATTTTCAACTGTGCTTTTATAAAATATTTATATTTGCAGGGCGGAAATTTATCAACAGGTCTGTGTGAATATTTTATTTTCTCCTAGTAAATGTGATGCATTGCCTTTTAGTAGTTTTCTTTTCTAGGGGAAAGAGAACTTTCCCTGTCTAAGAATCTAAAGATCTTTTTTTCTGATCAGCTACTCTAAAAATATATATAGCTGTAAATATTTTAGTGAAGTAATGGGGCTGAAATATATTTTTCACTGCCATGGCAATATTCCTTTGAGAATATCGAACTATGTATATAATATACATGTATATATAAAAGAGTTTATAATATATATTTCTATTTTATCCTTAGGAAATGCAGTACTTGATATTTTTAAGAAGCTAAAATGCATGTCCTATTATAAATGTAGCATTTAGCGATTACTTCCTAGTTTTTATTTTGAAAAAAGGCTATTTTAAAGTGTAAATACATTTAAAAATTATTACAGACAAATTTTTATTAAAAATAAAACAAATCACTATCGATGTATTGATTGAACATATTGACTACCAGCTTTGTTTTTTCAGTTAATTTGAAAACAGTTAGCATGTGTTTTGTGGTTTCTTGTAATGGTTTTCTCATTCTTATTAAAGGAAAATGGTGTAACACTGTGCTAAATCTTCCAAACTTTCAAGTGTTTACTATTATTCATAATTTTCTCTTTCGTAATGACTATTTCAGACTTTTATACGAAGTTACTTTTACAGCAGTTATATAAAATGAAATCAGGATGAATAGCTCTATATATTATTAAATTCTACTTTGTAAAACGGTGTTTACTCAAGATAGCAGTAAATCTTTTATTATAAGATTTTTTTTATTTTTAATAGCAACATATTATGTTTAATATCACAGGCCATCTTTGTAATTCTCACAGTTATTTGAAATTCTTTTGTACTTACTCTTAAATGACCATAATAAGATAAATTTAAGGCATTTCACAATAATCAGCATGAGTTAGACTCAATTAAGCAATTTATGATCATCAATGGGCAATTTATCAAAAACAAGGAGGAAAATAGAATTTTTTTTGTAAATAAATTTTGTTTTGTTGTTAATGATAACTTAAAATAACATTTGTTGTATACAAAGCCAATAATGCCCCTAATTAATTGTTTGGCTTGACTAAAGAACTGGGTTCCCCCGACAACTTGGCGATAATGGTATAAGTATGGTCGCCTAACATTTTCTCCTGATCTCACTGTGTTCAAACAATCTGTATCTATATTATAACTTATATGATACATGCTTCTAACTCTTCTTGTGTCACTCATTTCTTATATATTAAAAGTGCGCAATGTTTAAAAAAATTAGGTATAACAAACCATTAATGGTTCACTATGGCTGAATTTTAATAATTTGGAGCTGTTGCGTTTGTAAACTGTTAAGGGATTAATTGCCCATAAATATAATTGTCCAGTTTTCAAGTCGTTTTCTTTAATTAAGTAAGGGTATATAATTCTATTAAGATGGCATGCTGTGCATTAATTAAAGCCAAAAATGCAGTGAAAAAGCAAGAAATACAATGTTTGGATGGATTACCTTTTTGATTTAGGAAATATCGCCGACATTTTAGCCAAATTTGCCAAGGGGAAACCAATTCTTAAGTAATCCCTTAGTGCTCTTTATAGCAGGAACTTAATTCATTTCAAGAAGAAGGATGTCTGTTGAGTATATGTAAAATATAGGATCACCTTTTCTCATTTATTAACTATGCTTCTGATGTCCAGACCGTGATGCTGGAAAAAAATGATAAGCCTGTAGATCACGGAGATGCATTCGTTCATAAATAAACAGTTCAGTAAATGTACAATGCTATGAATAAAAATTTTATATTGAGTTAATAAGACAATATATTTGAAATGTATTAAGAATTGAAATTATATACGATGTTACGGAAATTTTTATAACATGTTTTATAGTGATATTTGTTGATCTTTAACAAATGTACAATGTAGTATTATAATAACCTGAATGGAAAACGTAATTGCTATTTAATTGAAAGAATTTGATTGTGGCACTACTGTCGCATGCCGAGTTTTTTATCGGATCACCTCAAATAAACTCACAAGAATTTACTTTTCCTTTGAAGTTGTCTTAAAGGTAAAATATACGCTAATCCTATTCACAACGATCAAAACAGCATAAAGGGATTACTGCGAGCAACAACAATGTTCTGTGAACATCAGTAAAAAGACTTGTAAAAGTATTTCTTTGAATCTTCAGCCTGGGCTTAAAAGTCGTCTTTAATAGGCCTTTAAAGTCGATGACTTTTGTGCATGGTACTCCGTTTTATAGTCATTACATTTATTTACGTTTATTAATAGAAAAGCATAGGGTTAAACAGCGAGGACACGCTCCGGATCTCTGAGCCCCGAGGTGTTTGGTCTACATAAAATCACCCAATAGAAATAAGCTTCCGAAATTTTTAATAGCTGTCTTATAGGTTTTCTAGACCCTAACATCAGTCATTTCCGCAATTTCCTCTAAATATTTTTCTCAGAAAGATGTATTTTTAAAATATTCAGGCTCCAGAGACTCAATGCACATTTGCATTTTTATTTAGTGTTTCTGTTCGGAGGAGTGATGCTATAATACAACGTTAATTATGAAATATAAAGATGAGATTTGAAGTTTTAACTTGTATATATATCTTATTTTTTGCTTTCGAAATATTGATAAAATAACCTACAGTTCAAAATACTTTTTAAAATTAATATTTCAATCTTTTTAATATTTTAATATATTTTAATCTTTTAATAAATTATTTTTGGTGACACACATTTTATGTTCATCATAAAAAAAGCAATTTTGTTGGTAATCAGATAAGTGCTCGTCCTCGCTGATAAAATACTACTTTACTGTGATTAGCCTAATCTGTTTATTAAGTAGGAATAATTATGGTGTTAACCAATTAATACCAGTATATCTTATGAAGGTTTATAGTTCTGCAAATTTAAAAGCATTACATCAAGATTTCCAAGTCGGAAAGAAAATTTTCAGTTGGTGATATATAAGACAAGAAATGGACTGAAATATAAACATAAAGCAAAAATTGTAAGGATAAATGTAGAAAACGGAGCATATTTTTTTTCATTATGTATAAAGCACGAATAACAGATTTTCCCCTGAAGGTATGGAATGGGCATTTAAATACAAATATAGTTTCTAGAAATTTCTGGTATTTTTAAGAAGAATTGTAAAAATGTCTTACTGCTTTAAATACTGCTTTGCTGAGATTAGCCTAATCTGTATATTCAGTAGGAATAATTCTCATGTTAACGAATTAATCCCAGTATTTGGGAATAAAAGAAACTTATAAACGTTTATACTTCTGTAAGTGTAAAAGCATTAAATAAAGATTTCCAAGTAGTAAAGAATATATTCAGTTGGTAAAAGCTACATAAGGCAAAAAAACTGACTGGCATATAAACACAAATAAAAAAATTGTAAGTCTAAATGTAGAAAAGAGTATAAATTCTTTTTATCATTATGTATGAAGCACGAATAACAGGTTTTTCCATTACCTGAAGGGATGAAATGACCGTTTAAATAACAAAAATTGTTTCTAGAAATTTCTGGTATTTTGAGGAAGAATTGTAAAAATGTCTTTGCAGAATTTTGAAGAGTTGTTGCATGTTTATTTTTAAGAAAAATCTCTGCAGGCATTTTATAATGCATTATATTGATTTGAGCTCACTCATTGCCGAATATGATTCACAACTTAATGGTTAAGGTAGACGATAGGTTTCAACACCACTTAAAATTTTTCAGTAGTCTAAAACCATTAGGTGTTTCTTTCATATTGTAATCCCATACTTGAAGTAACTTTACGCAATTTAGTTTTAATTTAAAGTATTTTTCGCAAATCTTATTTATAATACATACAACATTTTTAAAAGGGCATAAAACAAATGCTATTCTCAATAATTTTAATGACACTTTTTAATTGTGTTTCAAGGGTTTATAATGAAAGTTTAATATTAATATTTTATTTAATGCACTGCACTGTGATGATTTGAAATGAATTTTGAGAATGACATGCATTTTAGAAAAATTACTCAACGGAACAACCATAGAATATTATATATATATATATATATATATATATATATATATATATATATATATATATATATATATATATATATATATATATATATATATATATATATGGAGCGCTGTAACTCACAGTGGACTGTATGAAATGATGCACACATAAAAAAATTAATTCCACCAGAGAACATTTATTTTGAAGACGCCATGCATACTCTACATAATCTTTTGAAGTTTACACGAACACTGGTATTTTTCCCTTCAAGTGCAACCATGGCAACGGATCAGCAGACGACAATAAATTAGAAAAGCCGATTGCCAAGAAGGGAGAAATTCTCAAGGAGTCACAAAATTAGAGGGTTGCATGGGAAGCAAGAGGATAGCTTTCACTCTCATCCTTGACAAGTCGCTGTAAGGTTCTAGTGGATAGATAAGGAGCTCTAGCAGTACCATAGGTTACAGTAACTAACCTGTACTCAGTCACAGGGTCCTCAGATGATTCTCTCCACAGAATTCTTTGAATTTTGATCTGTCTGAACATCTTCTCTAAGTCGGCATACAAGGCTATGGGAAAAAAGCGGAAGTTCATCAAAAGTGGATACAAGTCAGGCTGCAAACGAGGACCGACCATTAGTATGTCATTTAACGAATAGCCAGATGTTGATTTCGAAGAGGCATCAAACACGACTCTGAGCTTTGTAGTTGTACTTGCCTCTCTTAATACTGCATGATGGGGGAGGTAGTATGCTTCTTTTGTGTAATCAGCTTGAGGAACAGACTCCATGTGTCCCAAGGTTATGTATTCACGCATGAATTTTCGATAATTTTCATATTTCTCATAATTAGTTAACAAGGAATTTTCTAACGATCTAAGTCTTCGTAGAGCTGTTTGCTTAGAGTCTCCTAATTTCGAAGGGGAAGAATGAAAGGGTAATCTTACAACGTATCTCCCAGTATTATCTCTAGAATATGATGACACGAAAAAATCTTCACATGATTGGTCTGTCTTTGATAAAACACTTGCCGTAGGCACCGAATCTAAATTCCAGAAGTTTGAAATTAGCTTATCCAAGTTTACTTGAATATTGTTGACCTGGATAGCCGTAGCACTATTTGAATTTAAAAATACATTTCCGGAAATTATCCATCCTAAGTCCAAACGAACTGCAAAGGGCTCTCCTTCCTTCCCACGAATTATTTCCCCTCGTAACATTGGTAAGGAAACACTAATGCCTAACAAAATGTCAATTGGACCTGATTTGTAAAATTTCGGGTCAGCCAGTTGTAAATCCTTAAAGTTGCTTGAAATACAGTCATCCAAGGTAGAGTGAG
The DNA here is from genome assembly GCA_032207245.1 of Pardosa pseudoannulata. NCBI lineage: Eukaryota > Metazoa > Arthropoda > Arachnida > Araneae > Lycosidae > Pardosa > Pardosa pseudoannulata. The sequence goes on from CM063505.1 coordinate 46,127,470, forward strand.
GAACTTGTCCGATAATTTGGTTTAAAACATACACTGGGGTCGAGAATAATGGTGCATCCCCATAATGTGGCGTGAAATTGATTTTAGAAACACCATTAGTATAGGAGTTGGAAGAGCCGAGACAAGATATGAGCAACCTTGCCTTCTTTCTAGCAAGACCTAACTTCTTAATGCACGATTCTGTAATGAAGCTGGCTTGACTGTCTGGATCTAATAAGGCTCTACACGGTTTAAACTCTCCAAATGTATCTCTAACCTTGATAATAGCAGTACAAAGCAAAACTTGACCTTGCGACACACAGTCTGACAGACAAGACGAAATAACTGTCTGGGGTTCCTCAGGAATGTTCTGAGTATGCTCCACTGGCTGGACCTCTATATTCGATCTAGGAGTAAATTCAGCTGCATTTGCTGACAAGGTTTTGTTGGAAGTTTCTCGAGCCTCAGTGAAATGCAATAAAGTATGATGTGGTTTGTTGCATTTGCGACATTTCTGGCTACTTTTGCAATTGGATACCCTATGATTTTGAATCAAACAGTTGAAGCAAATGTTATTTAATTTTACAAAATTTACTCTTTTTTGCACAGATAGATTATGAAAGGAGTCACACTTGCTCAAAATATGATTTTTCTCGCACAAAGGACATTTTTGTAACTTTGAAGCCAAGAGTGTAACTTTTTTTGATGGAATCTTCCTTGCACAAGAATTCATGGAAGATAGAGATCTTGCATGATTGCTTAAGAATTGTAGCAAGCAATCCAATGAGGGAATTTCGTCAGTAGTGAGTGAGCGTTCCCACCAGCTTCGGGTAGATGAATCAAGTTTAAATTGTATTAAAAACATGATAATAGTGTCGGTGGCCTTGTCCACCTTCAATTCTAGAGTCTCAAGAACTCTTACAAATTCCCTCGAAGAATCCACCAAATTCAGAATTTGAGTATCAGATTCAGAAGTTAACGAAGGCAAAGTTAGGAACTTGTACATAACTGAGAATAAAATTTCCCGTTTATGGTAATAACGTTCCTCTAGCAATTTCCAAGCAATTTCAAAATTAGCGTCAGTTACTGCAAGTGAGTGTATAACTTTTAAAGAATCCCCTTTAAGACTTCCTTTTAAGTACTGCAGTTTTTGTGCACCTGATAAATTTGAATTTTTTGTTACAGCTGTTTGAAATAAATCTGAGAAGCTTAACTACTCTTCAACTCTTCCCGAAAATGTTGGAAGAGACAACGTTGGTAATTTGATTTCACTAGACTCAAATGTTTTTAAATTAGATGAATTAGGTTCGTCACTTTTACTTGATAATTTTAAAATACTCCTATCAATTACAGCTAGTACATCATCTATAACTTCGAACAATTCCTCTCTTTCATCACAAAGTTTATCTATTTCTCCTTCTTCACACACATTGAATAATTTATCATAAATATTTCTTAAATCCTCACTAATCACATCAAATCTATTCCTCCTTATATTTAATTGAGAAATGTCTAGTTTATTTATCTCCTCTAGCGTTTTATTTTTAAGTCTAGTTAGGGATGACTTTGCCACACGCTTCTGATTTGATAATGTTTTTAAATCCATAATTGTACTTAATTCTGAATCTAATACTCAGGTAAACAAGATAAGAATAAATGCAGAAATGGAATAACTCAAGTAAATTCCGAAACTCACACAAACTGGTTAATAGAATGAAATGCACAAACTAATCTTAAATTAACACAATATCACTAATCTAAATATGCTAAATACCACAGCAAAATAAGCTAAATACTACAAAAAAAGAAGTATAAATGATGAAAAAAATGATGAAACTGACGAGTAAGAATAAAATTCACAATTCACTGGAAATTAACACAAGTACAAGAAAAAGTAAATTAAGTCAGTAATTAATCAATAACTTAAATTCTCATAACACAGAAAAATAATAAAGTGAATCTATAAACCTTCACACAGAATTTAATAATAGATCAAAAGATCACTAGAATTACAACACATCACAAGTTGAAGAATATTACACAAGTTAAAATAGCACCAAAATAAAGAATCAAATTTCAATAAATACATGGAAAAAATAATCAAGGTAAACTCAGAAGAATGAATAAACTATATTTGAAAAGTTTCACACAAGTAAATTGGAATGAACTCACCGAAAAATATCACGAACTCAAGATTCAAAAGAAAATGGCGACAAGCATGCAGGATCATGGAATAAAACACAACAAAATGAACTCTGAGGAAATTAAAACACTATAAAAAATGATAGCAAGCTCCGACTCGTAAAGGACCAAAACGATGGAGCGCCGTAACTCACAGTGGACTGTATGAAATGATTAACACGAAAAATTATTAATTCCACCAGAGAACATTTATTTTGAAGACGCCATGCACACTCTACATAATCTTTTGAAGTTTACACGAACACTGGTATTTTTCCCTTCAAGTGCAACCATGGCAACGGGTCAGCAGACGACAATAAAAAAAAAGCCGGTTGCCAAGAAGGGAGAAATTCTCCGAGATGAAACTCAGGAGTCACGACAAAACACATATATATATATATATACATATATATATATATATATATATATATATATATATATATATATATATACACACAGAGAGAGAGAGAAGTTTATAATGAAAGATCAAAACAAATCAAAACATAGATCTAAAACAACAAAGGTTTAACGATGTTAAACATCCCGAAAACAAAAGGATTGTTTCTGAAAGATGTGATCTATACAATAAACACATCTTTGTAAGGTAGAAAAAGAAAAATGACAAAATATAACAACATACCATGCCACAGTGATAAGTACAGATGCAGTAGACAAGATAACAGTGTAGCCTTTTCCAGTTAATAGGAAAAGTAAAATCTGAGAGCTAAAATACGAGGATCAACATCAATAGGTTAGATATTGATACATAAGTATTACACTATGACAATAAATCGCTGTTTTGAAACCAAAGCATAATATAAGCTATATTTGTCAATTTTTAAAATATCTGCAATATTTCCAAGTCGGAAAGAATATATTCAATTGGTAAAATTTATATAAGACAAGAAATTGACTTGCATATAAACACAAAGAAAAAATTGTAAGGATAAATGTAGAAAACGGAGATTAGTTTTTTTATCATTATGTATGAAGCACGAATAACAGGTTTTTCTAATTTCATTCCCTGAAAGGATGAAATGGCCGTTTAAAGAACAAAAATGGTTTCTAGAAATTTCTGGTATTTTGAGGAAGAATTGTAAAAAAAAGTCTTTGTAGAATTTTGAAGAGTTGTTGCATGTTTATTTTTAAGAAAAATTTCTTCAGGCATTTTATTCTGCATAATATCGATTTGAGCCCTCTCTCATTGCAGAATATGATTCACAACTTAATGATTAAGGTAGACGATAATTTTCAACACAGCTTTAAATTTTTCAGTAGTCTAAAACCACTAGGTGTTTCATATTGTAATTCCATATTTGAAGTAACTCTAGTCACTTTAATTTTAATTTAATGTATCGCTTTAAAATCTTATTAATAATAAAGTTAACATTTTTAAAATGATATAAAATAAATTATATTTTTTTTCAATCTACTGCACTGTGAAGATTTAAAATCGATTTTGTGAAGGACATGTATTTTAGGAAAATTACTCAACTAAACAACCATAAAATATTATATATACTTAATTCAATAGTTATAAAACTGCTGGACAAGGAAAAATTTAAACAGCTAGC
>CM063505.1:46136203-46143703 GCA_032207245.1 Pardosa pseudoannulata
TGTTAAAAATTTAATGTCATATTAAAGCATAAATTTCCTCTATCTCAATTTTGAATTTACTAGCGGGAAGCAAGTTTAAGAAAATAAAATATTAAGGAAATACGATTCTTTAGAATACTGAATTAGTCACAGATAGTTTTACAAGAGAAACTGCACTAGCAGTGAAGAATTTTATTTTGAATCAAATGTTCGAAAGTAGTTGAAATCCTACAAAGTGCAAATATATATTTAGATACAGCTCCAGTTCTGTGGTATTTACCACCTGCGTTAAAAATAACATTTCACCGCTTTCAATCAATTTCGATTTTAATACGTTTTTATTCCTTATTGATTCTGAGTAAATTCATAAAAGCTTTTTTTTGTATATCAATGTATAATACAGCTGTCAAAGTTTAAAGAAAAGATATATGCGTCGTATAATTTAAACTTATTGAAATTTATATCCTATGAAACAAAATTACAAAATTCACCCATAAACTGGTTTTCTCATGATTTCTTATTTTCCAGGTATCAGTAACGTTTGATAATTGAAGTTTACCTTTCATTTCTATTCTACTGATAATAATCCTACCTTTAGAGATAGGAAAACTTGCATTTCGGCTTAAAAATTGTACATAATAATTTACATTTTACATCTATTTACAAGTTTGTTTAGATTTTGTTCAATGACATCTCTAAAAGTTTTTTAAATGAAAATTACATTTTAAAATAACTTAATACATTACACATAAATATGTTTTTTAAATAGTGAAATATATGAAGAAACATTCATTAAACACGAGCTAAAATAGATGACAACAGTTATGTTTAGACATGAAAAGTAAAAGAGAAAAAACAATACACTAATTTGCTAGATATCTCCTATAAGATCTATTTTTAGTTTTAGTTAGTGTATGTTATCTGTTCTATCGAGGGTTCTAGATAATTGACAGCGTGTGTGCATGCGTGCTCTGTATAACCTATAGCTCATATCCTGTATATCGCGATTTCCACTTAAATAAAGTACTACAGGTTTATAATAAATTCAGGAGTATATAATGTCCAAAAATTCAAAAGAGATGAGAAAATGTGATGCATCTAACTTTTGGAAGTCAGCAAAATAGTTGAAAAAAAGGAAACTTAAAAAAATATTTTTCCAGATTTAAAATTGGAATACAAGACTAAAAAATACTTTTCATGAGTCAGAGAACATTTTGGTATAAAAAGTTTTCATTATAATAGACTGTTTCTTAATTCAACATAAAATAAGGAATCATGCTCTGTTGAAAGTAATTTTTTCCTATATTATTAATAAAATTTTACTTCATAATTATTAACTTTTCTTTTTTAGTTTATGAAGCAATACATTTAAAAATAAAAACATAATATATACACCAAATTAAATATGTAAATTAAAAGTAATTTTTAGGCGAATAAAGATAAGTATTTCTTTATTCTGTGAACTTGGATTCAATAAATATGAACGGTATATATTATTTAATAGTATGATAAAAGCTAATTTTCCTTTAAAAGGTCTTAATACTTTTTAATACTTTTTAATTTTAAAATGTCAGATACATGAAAAGTTTTATACATTAAAAGTTTAAGATAGTCAGACTTAAACTGGTATTTTTCTTTGATTTGGTGCAATAATTAAGTTTCTACTAAGTATATTTCAAAACATTTTAGAGGTCAGTTAATTAAAATTTTTCTAAATTTCGTTTATAGTGTACGCTATTATAAAACATACTTCTTGAAATGAGAAAATTAAATAAATTTTGAGTGATAAGTGAGTTTGTAAATACAGATGTGTAAATTCATTTTAAAATAAACCTATCCTTTGTTTGCCAAATTGAAAAGAAGCTGTTATAATGAATATTATAAGACTCCAAATGTCCCCTAATGAATCAAAATAATACTTTTAAGAATGCTAAATTTTAACTATATTATAAAGTGAACACATAGTTTGGCATTTCCTGAGCAAAAGGATTTTGTATTATGAATTGAATTTGGTCAATTTGAAGGTTCTTTGAACCCTTAAGAAAACACATTTTTCTAGAATACTCTTCATCTCCTTGCTCAATCTTCTGATCTGAATCAGATAAGATCCAAGAGATTGTTTGTTTTATATACATCTAAGATGAAAGTTGGTCTCCTCAAAAGATACCTGAGTACCAATTTTATGCATATGATCAGATGTTGTGTATTGGCCTCTGCAGCATTACACTTGCTACAAACAGAGAAGTTCTCAGTACCATTTGAAAATCTGAGGATTATTACAAGTAAATGCCCTAAATTTCCTTCATCAGTTCAGCCGCAATACCATTACATTTTAAATTCCCATGGGGTAGAATTCACTGTAGATGGAGGATACCAGAACTGGATAGGGTCTTGAGTTTTGCTATAATTCTAATTCCTTTTTGATCCCTAAGAAGTCTCTAATTTTGTAAGTACTGTATTACAATTTATCTGTTAGAAAGAATCCAAATTTCTCTGTAACACAATGTGTCTCTGTAACACAATCCGCAGTCAATAGAAGCCAATTTAGAACTTAAAATGGAACAGGAATCTGTATTCCTACGCTTGGGAAATATCTATTCTTGACCAATCTTAATACACTCATGTCCATAAATTAAGGATAATTCAGAATCACACAGAAATTGAGCTCTAAAATAAAAATTTCACCTGTAGAATTATCACACACATCTTGAAGAAGAATATGCAAATTGCACGAAACCACCAGATGGAGCTGATAGTACGTCACAATGACGAGAGTGTATAAAAGGGGTATATAAGGAATGGTAGCAAAGAAGTAAAATTGTTCACAAGCGCTTTAAAAGCCTTTCAGTGTAATAACCGCATAGTTATGGATCAAAGAAAGCATTTGGATGATTTTTTACGTGGTAGAATTATCGGACGACTGGAATGTGGACGTACCCAGCTAGAAGTATCCGAGGAACTCGGAATCGCCCAGAGTGTCATCTCCCGGCTTTGGCAACGATTCAAACATGATGGTAATGTGAGTAGATGTTACAGCACAGGTTGCCCCCGAGTTACTACGCCAAATGATGACCGGTATTTGGCAGTTACTGCCAAAAGAAACAGACGGAGCACAGCATCAGACTTGTCTCGTCAGCTCTCTTCAGCTACCGGTACGACAGTTTCAAGGCAGACCGTGTACAGACACTTAGGGAACATTGGTCTATATGCTCGTAGGCCTGTCAGATGTGTTCCCTTTACCGCAACTCACTGTCGCCTGTGATTATGCTGGGCTAGAGAGCATGCATTGGGGACACCGCAACACTGGTCTTGTGTGATGTTTTCCGACGAGTCCAGATTCAGTTTACATTCTGATTCTCCCCGGACTTTCATATGGAGAGCGCCAGGTACCTGTTACCATCAAGAGAACACCATTGAAGACATCGTTAGGGTGGTGCAGGATGGCTCGTTTGGGAGGAAATATTCTTGGTTCCAGAACTGACCTGCGTGTTCAGAGTGTAACGATGACAGGCCACATCTATCGGGATGTCATTCTGGAACAACATGTACGTTTGTTTCGGGGCGCCATGGGTCCTGAATTTCTGTATATGGATGCAACGCCCGACCTCACAGTGCAAACATTGTAGACGAATGCCTTCAATCGGAGGATATCACCCGTATGGATTGGCCAGCATACTCACCGGACTTGAATCCAATAGAGCATGTGTGGGATATGCTTGGCCGACGAATTGCAGAGCCTGACTTTTTTAATAAAGCTCAAAGAATCACATCAGATTCACCAATGACCTGAGTGATGGTTGAACCTTCCTGCGCCAGTTCAATCTCCATACTATCACATTTTATATTCCCATGGGGTAGAATCCATTGTAGATGGAGGATACCAGAACTGGATAGGGTCTTGAGTTTTGCTATAATTCTAATTCCTTTTTGATCCCTAAGAAGTCTCTAATTTTGTAAGTATTGTCTTACACTTTATCTGTTAGAAAGAATCCAGATTTCTCCGGACAAATATCTCTCTGTAACACAATCCGCAGTCAATGGCAGCCAATTTAGAACTTAAAATGAAACAGGAATCTGTATTCCTACGCTTGGGAAATATCTATTCTTGACCAATCTTAATAAATGCCCCACTTTCGTCGAATCGTCTATTATTTTTGCTATCTGCAAAACATACGAGTAGAATACTGATTAATGAATAGGGTCAGCTACAAAAAATGCACACTTTTAATGGATTTTATCATTGTTTTGAATCAAGCATTTAAAAGTAATTGAAACTACCAAGAAGTATAAATAATATATAAAAGTGGCAAAAATCATGTGATACTCGAGACACTTTAAGAAAGTTTGATGAATTTTTACTAAAACATAAATAATATATAAAAGTGGCAAAAATCATGTGATACTCGAGACACTTTAAGAAAGTTTGATGAATTTTTACTAAAACCAAAAATGTCACTGTATTTGCTAACACATTTTATATTTTACTGAGAAAAATGTAGTAATATTAAAAAAAAAGTTTGATGCTATATTTCTGTGAAAATCTTACTCTGTTTTTCTTTTAATACGTTTAAACTGCCAAAATATATGATGATGATTTACATGAAATAAATAATATTTTCTTACATAGATTCAAATAGCTTTTATTCCGAATTAATATTAATGCAAAATTACTTTTCAGAAAATCACTTTTGGAGAACGTTTGTAAAAGTTTGCGATTATAGTTAAATTTATTTCATTACGAACGTCAGTCGATAAAACGTAAATGATAATTTGATAAAAGGCTTAATAAGTTTGTAAAAATCAATATAACACAGAAAATAAAAATTTTTACTTTAAATGAAAGTAACATTTCTTTATCCCTTTTAGAGTTAAAACCATTTGCAGAATGAAATATATATTTTATAAAATATTCTGCTGTATACATTTATAAATATCAAGCTATAAAAATGCTTTGCATTATTCGTATTACAATGTGATTTCATTTACTAACAGATCCATTTGCTATAGTATTTTTCTAGACATACACGTGTGCATGTATGTGTATTTTCCTTTTTTTTTATCATTTTCTTTAAATATCAACTTTAAAAGAATGTTTGACAATCTTTACGGATGTCTGATTTCGAATATGGTAAAATAAAACTGTAAAATAAATATAATAAAATATAATAAATATAAATTAATTTTTATTGTTAGGGCTAATGTTAATACGAATAGCGTTTTTTTTTGTAATACATGTTTTTGAGAAAGGTGTTATTTTTCCTTTGGGAATTTGAAATCTACTGATATCTTCTGAATAATTCATAGTTTGGAATAATGTGGTAACCTTTTCATTGAGTAAATTAAAGACATTTTTGCTTTGATTGAGAAGACAAGTAAAGTATGAAGTATATAAGTATTTGCCGAAGTAAAAAAAACAGAATTGTGAGAAACGCGAGGAAAAAATATATGTGTAGAAAAATGCTGTGTACAATGTTAGCAAAAAATAAGTTCCCCAACTTCAGAGGACACTAGAATAAATTTTATTGGTACAAATGCGATGCAATTGGAACCACTGATAATTCAAATGATGCTCTGACATTTATTACATAAAAAAGTTTGGTACAAAAATCCACCTATGGGTGGCTCTATGATACATATAAGCCATTTAATATGCTTTATAAATGCCAAATAATATTAAAAAGTAGTATTAAAAGTGTTCAATATGTCCCACTTCATGTTCAACAATATGCTGTAATCGCAAAACTATATTTTCATATCTGACAGGAAGGAATCAGTCGGAATATTAAGAACATGGCGGCGAATGCTGTCCTCTAGATCTGTAGCAGAAACTGGCATTTGACGGTAGATCTTGTCCTTTAGAAAACCCCACAATCGAAAGACGCAAGGATAGATACCTGTCGAACAATCGTCTTGCGTAAGGCACTTGCAGACATTGGACTCAATGGAATTCTTTCAGAAGTTCAACGGAGTTCTGCTGGTTCTGGTAAAACAGTTTTACCAGTAGCTAATTTTCTTACAACGCAGGTATAATGTGCAGACAAGAAACTAATGCCCGACTAAAATTAATGAAACTAAATACATACCATATGTATCACAGCGACACCTATAGGAGGATTTTTGTACTAAAATTTCTTACGTAATAAATATCTATTGTATCATCATATATTGTCTCATTTGGACCAATAGAACGTATTCTAAAGTCCGTAATGCAAAATATAACGGGTTGCTACCTGAAAAAAAATTGTGGAAAACACAATAAAAAATATGGTATTTGATAAGGTGGTGATGTATAGTGAAGTACGTTATGACCATAACCTCTTTCTTAATATTTAAATTAAATTTGGCCTTTCGCCAGCTTATGTTAAGTCTTAAAGTAAAAAAAAACATACAATAGAAATTAAAAAGTAGAAGTTATTATTGAATTAATGGGATTTATTGAGATATTAGGATGAAATTTAAAAAAAATAATTAATAGAAGCCTACTGACTGAATATTTAACACGAAAAAAAAAGAGAGAAAAAAAATGTGACTTATAGTGACTGCGAACGAAAACTACGGACGACGCATCTCCGAGTTCCTCTTCTTTTCTTGGATTCCAGGTTTTTCCTCTGCATTCATCCTGGATGCTCGGCATTAAGTCTGCAAGTATATAGACTGTCGCTGCTGGGATGACAACGGAAAGTGTGGAAAACTCATCAAAATTCTTTTGGCCTGGCGGCACGGTGGTAAATCCCCAGTCGCAGCACCAATAACACGCCAATGTGTGGAGTGAGGATATGTCATATCTAAAGAAGATCTAATTTATAAGACTATTGAAGCGCTGTGCTCGCCAAGGAGAACGCCAAATGACGCTCTTGGTATACAGGATGTCATCTTGGACATGTGTAATTGAAAATCCTGATCGGCTTATGCGATAAAAAAATAACTTTTTGTCTCACCAACGTAATAATTGGGAGCTTGGCAGGAGAGATGTGAACAGGGCATTTTTGTTTAAGGCAAACTTCATAATATTAAAGGAAAGTATGTGGAACGTTATGACACCATATATACTACAACGACACCTATAGGCGGATTTTTGTACTAAAATTTCTTATGTAATAAATGTGAGTTGCATCATTTGAATTATCTGTAGTTCCAATTGTATCTCATTTGGACCAAGAGAACGTATCTAGAGTCCTCAGAAGTGGGCCTGCAAGAAACATTTTTAAATATATAAGTAATATATATGCCTCTTTTACGCTTTTTTATCTTTATTGTTTAGATTTTGAGTGGGAAAATGGAAAAAAAAATAAATTTTGGTATGAGTTATTCTGAACGTGTAATCCAGTTTCCTTTTCTAGCTGGTATAATGAAGCGGGCATAAGAATTGTTTTGATTCCTATACATTTACAAAGATCTAATGAACATGACTTAGGGAATTTCTCTGTGTACATTAGATTCATTTCCGAAAGATTTTAATAAAAATAAAAATATATACATGTAAACCATTAATTATAAAACTCCTTAACAAGGAGAAACCTC